>CM066340.1:0-442500 GCA_033807585.1 Hydrophis major
ATAAAATGGAGACTTTCACCAAGAAGCTCCACACCAGACCGATCATCGACCTAGTGTTGCTGCGGAGAAAGGCTATACTTGAAGATTGAACCTCAAGCTTTGCATGCTTTGTATCTACCTCATTGCATTGTTTGATGCAATATTATTATTTACTGTTTATCTTAGTTGTTTACTTTAGTTGATAGTTAGTAGATAGGTAGTGGAATTATAAATTCCAGGCAGGGAGTGTGCTGGTCAGACAGTATATAATTAATTGGGAATTGGGAGCTGTCCCCTTAAGTGAATGCCTCATGGGAAACGTAGTTAATGCATCATGGGAAATGTAGTACATGTCATGTGGTCACATCTGTACTCCTGATTGGTCACTGAATTGACCTCTAATTGGGTTGGGGGAAGCCTTTGTTCATTCCTTGCCTGGATCCAGCATGCTGCTGTATTATTATGGGATGAAGATATTATTACACTATGAAGATGACTATACAAAGATTGGACATTAGATGAATCTCAACATAACTGTGAGTTATACCTTGAGAATGCCTATTACAATCCAATAAAGAAACTTTGTATGGAAGCCTTTGTAGAGTTTATCTAACTGTCTTTATCTTCAGCCAGAAAGTTAGACAGAACAGAGACTGATTTTTGACGCCAGCCCACTAACAGTGCATATCTATGACAGCAAGTGGTGATTGCTAAAATATCATTATAGTAAAAGTGAAGCTTTGGCATGCTAAGTTGATTCATTATGTCAATTATTACTGGGAATGTTTCAACCTGGTTCTAAATTGATGGAACGTTTTATGACCTTTCTTATTCTTAAACTTTACTAGATAGATAGAATTTTTTATTGGCCAAGTGTAATTGGACACACAAGGAATTTGTCTTCTATACAGCATTATAAAGCATTCTGTGCAAATTAAATAAGAAACAGTAGGCCCTGGTCATTGGTTTGCACGGGGGACCAGCATCTCCCATACAAGGGAGAGAAATTAGAAATACAGGAAGTCCTTGATTTACAACCATTATTGGGATTGGAATTTTGGCCATAGATTGTTGCAGTTGTAAGCCAAGGCATCATATCACCAGAATTGAAGTTTTGACAGGTTTTTTATGGCAATCGTTAAATAAAGTATGTGGTTAAAAGTCCACATCCACATTCCTGAATAGGATTTTTCTGCTGGAAATTGGCAAAAAAACAAACTCCAGACACAAGACGATGAGATGGTGATTGTAAATATGAGCTGTTGCCAAAAACCAAAATGAGAACATATGACTGTGGGAGAGGGGTCACTTTACAATGACTGGAAGTGCTTTTCAATCATTTTAACTTCAAATAGATATTAAATGTAACTTGAGGATTATCACTATTCTCAGAGACAAAATTCCATGTTTTAGTATCATAAGAAAATTATCAAATCTTCACCCAGGGCTCCTGCAAAGCATTTAAAGGCTTAAACTCCTCCCTTTCATTTTCTTGAACATTTATTAATACATTTCTCACTGGTGATGTGGAAGCGACAATTCTCAATAGATTTAACTACTTATAAATCATTACATTTAATAAAGCCTATACAATACAGGTTGATTGGTTAATGTCATTCCATTTTAAATAAATTCTAGAATAAGGACAAACTTTTCAGTTACCATTCATGAATGTAATATACAGCACATAATTTATTATACAGTGCTAGTAGAGCATCCACTATATTTTAATTTTTTAAAAATGGACTGATTCAGAACAATTGGGTTTGCCTTTTTTATCAGGTACTTTTGTGTTATAGTTTACATTAGAATCTATCGCCATGGTGTCTGTGATATCAGTTGAAGAGTCCCCGGAATATTCCACCCATTTTAAAGAACTTAAAAACATTGATTACTTTAAAAAAAAAATTAAATATGGTAAAATATGTATGAGAAAACCAAGTCTCATTAAGTCTATGCATTCAGAACTTGAGATCTGTCATTTGAACCTGAAAAGATTCCTGCCCATTGTTCTAGAATCACTTTAGGTCTTTCCTAGGCCCATCTATTATATTGTCAGGATTTTATTTAATCTAGGCTCACAAGATAGTTATAGGCCCAGGCTTTGAATCTTTAAGTTCAAAAAGTATTCAGATGGCAACAGGTTGCCATTGTCCTGTGGTTTCCTTAACTCCATTGCAATATTTCTGATCCTGTAGTGTTCCCATGAGCCCACGAAAAGATAAGATTCCTTTAAGCAGCTGTCGAGAGATACATCAAAAACATGCTAGATACCCCTGAAACACATTTTACTTTTTTCAGATCTGAATACTGCTTGCTAATAATGTAAAATAAACTATACATAACTAAAGAGAATAGAATGCAAATGGTTACTGAGATTGTGGATGTTAAACAGCTGTTTACATACCTAAACAGAATACTCCATAATTAAAATAGGTAGCCTTTTAATTGTGACAATTTTCCCTATGACAGGCGAGTTACCTATGAGGAATCGGGGAGAGCATCACTGAATTCATTGTTCTCAATTGGTCTGAAGAGTTCTTTTTTCTTTTCCCTGTCCCGCATGTCAGGACTAGAAGCACTAATAAGCATCTTTAGGTTAGCTGTTGGAGTCCATGGATCTGCAAGAGGCAGATCTGTCAGCTTCACAGGTGTAATTGGGCTTCTCTCAGGGGTACAGGTTTTTTGCTTAGACAAATCAATGGGCTCATTTTTCATGGGAGTCTTTGGGGTCATTCTGGGTCGATCAAATATATTTTCCTGTTAGAAAGAAGACAGCCAGTTAACATATAAATATATACAATTCCTGGGTTGTACAATACTTCAGCTTCATACCAAGAATTACCTGCTCAGGAGTCAAGACTATCAATGGCTTCTAGCCAAGATGAACAGACATTGCTTTAGTATCAAGGATAGTGTACCTCTCAGAAAGGATACTGTGCTCCTGTTCTTCTCATAGATGTGTCAATGTCATCTGGATGACTTTCATGGGAACAAATGTGAAATAAGATAGTTCTAACCACATAAAGCTCTTCAAATAGCTTGCCTTGACTTTTATAGGAAGAAAGAGATTACAACTTGGGAAGGTGATAAGAAACTGACTCAAGAACACTTAAGTCACAAAGTTTGGAAATCAAGTTTGGATCAACTATTCTCAGAACAGTGCTTTTCTTTCCTCCTATTGGGAAGGAAGGAAGCTTCAAAGAACCGAATTGGAGCAAACCACCATTTAGAATCTTAGAGTTTCTACCTTCTTTAAAAAAACACTTCCTAGGGGACTTGCAATGTGTAAGGGCACATCACATAATTTTCAGTCACAAGTGACTGTTTGAAGTTATAAGGGAATTTATAACCCAGATTTGAAGTTCCAATGGTTGAGCCCCTTCCACAGATACATGACTGAACTTTGGATATTTGGCAACATAGCCACATTTATGACAATTTGCAGCATCCCATGGTCACATGACCACATTTTGCAATAGTTTGTAAACAACACTTCCAGGTTTCAGCAAAACTGCCCCCATAGGGAACAGCTGCAGCCATTGCTTTATGACTGTCACAAAAAAGATAGTAAAAAACATGTTATATTATGGTTGTATGAATTATGACCATATATGTTGAAGACTACCTCTGTACGAAGGCCTATATTTAATAAGCATGGGACTTATTCAAGCTTGGTCATAAACCAATTTACTGTAATTGAAGTGGTGGGAACCAGAATATTGACAATCAGAGAGCAATGATTAGTCTTTCTAAAATTAATGCCTTCATATTTGAATAAACAGTAAAGATTCAATGACTGTTTTTTCATAAGCACTGTTACAGGTAACAATTACAAAATATGTGGAGATACCAACAAATTGTTTTGATAAACTCACTGATGTAGAGACTCATCCTTGCTGTATATGGCAATTGTATCAAATCTTGCATTATTTAATGTTATAAAATTGTATATTCAGTTTGATCTTAAGGAGAGGTGAGTAGAATAATCATTTGATTTGCCATATCTTCCGTCCCTCTTTTAAGAACTTGCTTTTTCATTACAGGGTGCAAATCTCTGGGGAGACATGAATTAGAGGTTCCATTTTTCCTATCCACCTTTTGTGATTCAACTGTTAGCAAGACATCTTAGTTTAGGCTGAGCCTAAGTACTAAATCTTATTTATTAAAAACTCACATTAGTACAATTGGCAATTGCAATACAACGGCCTGCACACTGTATTATGTAATTGCTTAGAATGGTGGAACTTTTACAAAGGTAAAATGTTGCTGAATTATTCTAAGACATCTAGCTTTGTTGAAGGGAACACTGCACAGCAGTCAACAAGCATTTAGACTTGTTTTGCCTGCTTAGTTGGTTAGAGATCTAGAGATTTATTGTTGATAAGGGAGTGTGCCAAAGGAGTCAAATCTGCTTATCTAATCTGAGTGAGTTGAGCAGAAGCAGTTTGATAAAAAAAAAAAAGCACATTATGTCTGCATTTTTATATATTTATATTTTTTGTTTTTCCCCTCGGCTTTACAAATAACTTTCTGAGGTAATAGTTCCATCAGATGTTACATATTTTTTTTCTCATTGCATATTTTGTATAAACTCGATATACCTCATCTACTCCATCCATCATCTTTTCCTCTGTAATTTCCAAAGCATCTGCCAAAATTTCTATCATTATCGCAGCCAAATTTTCTCCTTTTTCCTCTTCTATATTTTGAAATCTGAGATAAAATTCTGACCTTTCCATCTCCCACCTCAACATCCCACTTTTTTCTTGTTCAACCACTGTTAATCTACTGTCAATATTTCCAATCTTCTCCTCTCTTTGTTTACCTTCTTCCTCAATTTTTTGGAATCTCTCCTCATACTTCATCATCATTTGTTTAATATTTTCCACTTTTTCATAAGTCTTCTCTATTCTTTGTTCAATGGTGTCTGATTTTATCTTGAGATCTTGGATAATCATCTGTAAAGTTACTTTTTCTTGTTCTTTATCTTGCTTCAACATTGTCTGAATTAAACGTCCTCCAGCTGGTGGGGAGGCAGAGGTAGAAGTAGAAACGCCAGATGGTATTGGTTTCCTGCTCATTTTAATGCTTCCAAATCTTCAAATTCTTTTTAACTTTTAATCCAACTGGTAGAATAGCCAATTATAATCCAAAATGGAAAAATACAATAGTAAAAGGCCCAAAACCAAAGAAGAAAAAGGAAAAAAGGAAGAAGAAAGATCTTCAGGTTCTTCTAGACCCTAATCCAATTACGAAGTAGTCCACCGTAAAAAAGGAAAAATAAAAAGGAAAAAAAAAACCCCCAAAATAATAATATTGATTAAGAGCAAAAAGGACAAAAAGAAAAGAAGAAATTCCTTCAGGTTCTTCACACCTTAATCCAATTGAGAAGTCTCAATAATCAAAAAAGAAAAACAGAGTGGTCTAAAAACATGGATAGAAAAAGCAAAAAAATCCCAATAAAAATAAGGAGAAAAAAAGAAAATTAAAGAAAAAACTCTGAGGCTTTCCCTTTGAAATAAAAAGCAAAAATAAGAATATTACTAGAATTGAAATTTACAAAAAGGCTGGTGAGTAGGGATATCACAAGTAAATATATATATGTATATATATAAGAGAGCACACTGCACTTTATTTATTTATCCAAGGCTCTTATTATGACTCTCTTCTCCAGCAACTTCAAAGCCAAGCCTCAAGTGTTGAAATATTGATAAGAGTCCAGGAAAACACCTGTAATAATATTTTGCTGTGCTCTTCCTCTATCTTATCACATTGAAATGTCCTTGAGAAGGAGTCTTCTTACAGTTCTCTCCAATTCAAATAAAATATTTTCAAGCCTCTAGTTGGCAATGTTGCAAAGCTTCTTAATGCTCTTCCCCCCACTCCAGCCAGAAAAGAGGGATAATTTATACAAAACAAAAAAAAAAATAGCCAAAGGGAACCTCTATCCTAAAAGAAAATTAAAAAATCAAAAGGAGCATAAAAATATATATAAGAGAAAATTCAATCCGGTTACCTACAAAGTCACACTGAAGTCCCCCCCCAAAAAAGTAAGAAAAAGAAAAAAAAATCCAAGCCTCAATTTGACATCACTTTAAAAAACGCTGCTCAAACAGTTTTTGTCAAAAAAAAAAATCTCACAGGTTCCTTCTCTGTTCAGGATGCCCTTTCAAATCTCAGCGAATTTACAACACAAAGAAAGTTTCTCACCCAGCCGACACCCTTTCACTTCCAGCCACTTTCTTTCCGGAGCTGTCCCGACTTCAGCAGCTATGGAGGCTGCCTCTCCGCCGCCAGCAAAAGGGCTTCTCCCGGATCAAACCAGAGATTTTGCGATATCTCTGGGATCCTGGGACAGTGCCCTTCACGATCCCCGTCTCTACGGGACGGTTTAGGTCCGTTAGAACCGACCAGGGGCGAAAATATCGGCTGCAATCTCAGAGCCCCGAGATCGCAGCTGTATCGCCGAAATGAAGCTCCGCCTTCCCCAGATGTTACATATTTTTAAGTACAACTTAAAAGGAGCGGCTTATCCTTCTTCTTGAAATTTAAAACTATTTGTAATTGATATTTTATCACAAATACACAGACACAATTTGCCTGTGTTAAATTGCATATCAAAAAATGTAGTTGTAAAATTAAAATAATTACTTTCTTTGGTGAAAAGCAACTTCAAGTACTAAAACGGAAAAAAACAGCTATGCATTCAGGTTTCAAAACACTACTAAATCAATAAATGCAGATTCCCATGCACAACCTTTCATCCTCAGGAAAACATTGGTATTTCTAATTTGATCTGATTCAAAAAAGCTAATTAAAATTCTTGTTTATCAGGAGAGCACCAGGAAGCCTTCATCTGTGGTTCGTTACGTTTTACATATAAATTGGGATTTCAACTTAATTTTTTTCAGACAAGCCAGAATCAATTTTCATCTTTTGTTACACAGTGCTCTTCCACACAGTTGGTTCCAATATTTTCAAATAAGCAGCACAGCAACAAAATAATTAAAAAAACAAGGAGGAACGTTGAGTAAGTTTATTGAACTTAACAATTGTATAACTCATAACACTGAACATATTACTGGGCACAATTTAGAATCTATTAGTGAAACATAATTCAGAAACAACATTAAAGATTGTATGATTAATGGTTGCAAAATTCAAAAACAGTTATAGAGATGAGCAGTAGGAATTTCAATAGACAAATAGTACATTCATCTTAAATATTATATTTAGAAAGAACTGGTATACTTCATTGCAATATATTACTCCAGTTATGTTTGCTAAGATGACTAGCTCCTTTTCTCTAAAATACCAATAGCAAGTAGACTTATATACCTCTTTACAGCCCTCTCTAAGCCGTTTACATAGTTAGCATATTGCCCCCAACAATTTTGGATCCTCATTTTACCCACCTCAGAAGAATGGAAGGCTGAGTTAACCTTGAGCTTGGTGAGATTTGAACTACAAGACTGTAGGCAGCAGAAGTAACCTGCAGTATTGCCACTCTAGAAACTGCGCCAAGGCTCATAATGGTAAATGGTAAAAATGCAATGAACAAAGCAGATCTTCCATATGTTGTAGGAATGTTGTAACATTCAACAATTTTAGAAATTATTTTATGGTAGAATAAAATAAATGTTGATAATAGTAATATTCACCTTTTATAAATTTCACCAAACAACACTTTCCTTTGAAATATGCCACGCTGACTATATATAATATATAATAACAGCTGCAAGAATTTTTTATTTTATTTTATTGATTGATTGAATTTATATTTCTGCCTATTCGCCCATGGCAACTTGAAGTGGCTTAGATTGTAAAACCATATTTAAAATAAAAAACAATAAAAATTAAAAAAAAGAATCAAATAAATTAATAAAGTACAATAGAACAAAATCTGGAAATAAATAAATAAATCACCCCCGAACGTCCCACTCCCGCGCCCCGATGACAGCAGATCACACGAGCCATTTGATGGGCTCCATCCACTCTGGATTCCCCAGGCCCGCTGGTAGAACCAGGTCTTCGATGCCTTCCAGAAGAGTTTTAGAGAGGAGTGCATTCTAATCTCTGGGGGAATGATGTTCCAGAGAGGGAGCCATCACGGAGAAGGCCCTTCTTCTGGGTTCCATCAGGTGTATCTCCCTCAGGGATGGGACCCGCAGCATTCCATCTCCCCATTCTAATGGGTCAGGTAGATGTAACCGGCAGGAGACATTCCCTCAGATAATCTGGTCCCAAGCCATTAAGGGCTTTAAAGATGACAACCAGCACATTGAATTGCACTGGAAGCAAATCGGCAACCAATGCAACTGCCGCAGGAGAGGTGAAACATATGCACACCGGGATCTGCACAAAACTATGCAGCCGCTGCATTTTGCACCAACTGGAGCTTCCAGATGTCCAAGGGCAGCCCCATGTAGGCTGTGTTGCAATAATCAAGATGGGAAGTGACTAGGGCATGAGTGACTGTGAGCAGGGATCGTTGGTCCAGGAAAGGGCATAACTTCGAGCAGGAGTCATGAATCCAGGAAAACCCCTAGATTACTCACAGGGTCTGTTTGGTACGGTAGTGCCTCCCCATCCAAGACCAAAGGTGGCAATTCTCCCTGAGCCAATGAACCCCAAACCAGAGCCACCGGTCTTGCAAGGGTTTAGTTTCAACCCGTTGTTCCCCATCCAGCCCCTAACAGTCTCCAGGTACTGTGAGAGGGAAGACACAGCAACACTTAACTCATCACAGGCCGAGAGATACAGCTGAGTATCATCAGCATATTGGTGATATCTCAGTCCATGGTGACAGATGATCTCACCCAGAGGCTTCATATAAATGTTGAACAGGAGTGGAAAGAGTACCGAGTCCTGCGGAACCCCATAAGCAGTAGGTGAGGGCTGGATCTCTCCCCTCCTATCAATACTGAGAGCAGCGCAGAGGAAGGAAGTGAAGCAGGGACAGCACAAGGCCTCCTACTCCCATCGCCTGAAGCCACCCGTAGGTGAGGGGAGATCCCATGGTCAATGGTATCAAAAGCTGCTGAGGGATCAAGTAGAGCAAGGATGGATGCACTACCCCATCCACTCTCGCCAGAGATTATCCAAAAATGTGACCAATTCCATTTCTGAGATGGCCCACCTTAAAGAGGGTCGCTGGGTGATTATCTGCAGACGCAATGTGTGTGTGTGTATGTGCAGCTTTGAGAAATTCATTGCCACCAGATTGTGATCCAACCATGACAAGGGGACATGAACAGGTCCACCAATTCCAGGTCATAAGACACTGTTCCAAAAAGAACACCAAATCGGCTGTGTGACCACTATTACTAGTCCGGCTCTGGATGATCAGGGACAAGCCCATGGAAGTCATGGTTTCCATGAAATCTTGGGTTACCTCTTCCCCCTCCCCAGAAAAGGCAGGTTGAAATCCCCCAGAACTATAAGCCTGGGGAATTCCACTGCCAGCCCTGTGGTGAGGTCCAGAAGCCCAGCTAGGGAAGCTGCCATGAAATAGGGAGGATGGTATAGCAGCAGCAATCCTACCTGATCCCTTGAGCCCACCTAAGAAAAAGATCTCACAGCTGGGCACTTCTAGAACAGTGCCTGGGAGCTACTAGAGATTCTCTGATAACAACATCCACATCACTTCTCTGGCCCTGAGGTCTGGACTGGTGCCATGCTTGATTACCCACTGGGCACATTTCTACAAGGGGAACAATTTCCTCTGGCCCAGCCAAGTCTCAGTTACACAAGCCAGATCAGCCTTCTCTTCAAGGATCAAATTGGCAATAGGCTAGCTTTATTGCAGGCTGATCTCATATTTAAAAGCAGCAGTCTAAGACCAGGGCCACCACAGATCTGCTGACCAGGAAAATGACACGAGTGCAAGGGAGCAGAACACAAGACCGGTACTAAACACCGAGGTCACGTTCCCCGTACCTGCCCTCTCCCTTATCTCCCGTTATTCAGCACCACTGAAATAGGACACCCTCTTCTGCCTTTCCTGAGAACCATCCCCAACACTCTTTCTTAAAAAAGGGGGGGGGGGAAAAATCCTACTCCTGCTAACAGACTGTCGGGGGCAATATATGCTTTTTATTGGAAAAGATCTTCGAACCCCTATATGGAAGAATGGTTAATTGAACTTTGAGAATATACTTTGATGTCCAGAATAATTTCAGTCTAAAAACTGATGTACAATTCAATCTTATTGGAAACAATTTATAGATTACAATTCTATACATGGATTTGTGCCACACCCCAACTTAATCTGACATGTAATCTATACATGATTTATATTATTTTCCAATTTATTGTTTATTATTTATAGCTTTTCCTCCTTATTCATTAAAAATGTAATAAAGAGACAGGTCTTAATTAGAAATTGGGTATGAAATATTTATATTTTAAAATATACATTAGCTGTTTGATATTTTAATTTTCTGGCTATTTGAGATTTGTTGGTTATTCACCCATATTCTATTGCTTACAGATAGTTTTCAACTTATAACCGCAACTGTAAGAAAATAATAGATAGAATGGGTGGGGTAGAATTAAGCACGTCATTAGCATAGAGTCATTATGTTGCTAGAAGTGGTCCAAGAACAACCCCTTTTGAATTCCACTGATTGTTAACTGGTGCCACTTTAATGCTGAAATTTAGTTGGTAGATTCAGTACTCCTTCCCTGTTTTCTTTAAATAAAAAATTAATAACTCAAAATTATCTGTTCTGCTTTGTTTTCTTTCCTTAACTTTCTTTAACAATAACTTTTCTTTATGTTTCCTAGAAGTACCTCTGTAGATTCATTTCGTTAAAATTGCCTCCAAATATTGATCCACAAAGGTTCATTTTGCTCTTCTCAAATAATGTCACATTAGTGACTGCATTTTAATAACAACAATAATAAAAAATTAAACTTGTACATTGCCTAATTCCCAACAACTCTGGGAAGCTCGTTTACAATGAAAGAAATTACAATAAAACAAATAAAACATTAAAAAAGCAAAGTTCAAAGATAACCATAGGTTTGGGTGAAGAACCAGATCTTTACAGAATTTCTGAACAATAGCAGAGTGGGGTCCATCTGTATTGGAGTGGTGGTGGCCTCATTCCAGAGGTCAGTCAATATCCTGCCCAGCCAGGATTATTGAATAACCCACAATGGCCCAATTCACATGTTCCATGTTGTCAGGTTAATTATGTGATCTGTTATCAACATCTCATAGCAACAAATTGGGCATAACAATTTTACATTATTTAACCCTTTGACTTGCTCCCAAAGTACTTTACTCAACTACTGTATATGACTTCCAGACTTCAAATGGCCTTTGGAACCTCCTGAAAAGTTTTTTAAAAACGTCCTCCCTGGTTGCAAAAGTTGTATCATTCCTGCACTAAACCACTAGTTATGTTTAGTTAACTTTAGTAAGGCCAAACCAAACAAAGAATCTTAGCCTGCAGTAAATTATTTCCTAGCTCCTTAATAGAACAGAGATGGCAAACTGGTTAAAAAAACAGAGAGCTAATGCCAAACTGAGATGCATTGTAAGAGAAATGTGCCCAGCAGAAAAACAGTTGCATGATACATGAGGTGGATTAGGACTACTCTTCTTTATTTTAATAATAGAGCTAGTTAATAATTTAATGTAAGAATAATTATCCACCTAATATTGCTGTAAATTCCTTCCTCTAGTTTTGTTGTTTGGCTTTTTCATTTCTGACTATATCAATCCCATTACAATTTGAAACTTTCGAGTTTAAAGAAAACAATTTTAAAAAAGCCTTATCACTGCCAGCAGATTTTAAAGTCAAGAACTCCAGGTTTTGGAATCCAGCTTTGCCTACTTACCTTTTGTGCACTGTCCCCATCTTCGTTTATGTAATCTATCTTTCCATGTCTCGGGCTAATCAGGTCTTTTAGTGTTAAACAATTCAACTCCATCTGTAAAGGTAAAAGTTGTTCAACCTCTTCAGCATCTTACATCACTCCCCCTCCCAATAAATTTCAGGTCCCGTATCACACCTCCTCCTGCGAAATTATCTGAGCAAAATTTAGGAGAAGGCGCGCTCCCAAAAACGCGCAGAATTTATCACAATCCAGCAGCAAAAAGGTTTAACTTCAACAGAAGACGCCTGAGAATGAGCAGCCCTGGCGAATCTGTCATTGACGTTCAGAGTTACCCAGCCGGGATCGGTTACTTTTGGCGCAAAGAACCTGAATGAGGAATCCCAGCTTTGAAAGGAGCGGGATTCCCAAGGACTCACCTCCCAGGTCAAGGTCGGCCAACCCAGCTCGGCCCCATGCCCTGAAGCGGGAGAAGGACCCCTCTCCCGGCTTAACCCCGACCCCTGGGGCAGGAAAGGCAATTCCCCGCTCTGCGAGGAAATGAGGAAGTTGGGGGGGGGTCAAGGTAAGAGGCCCCCATAAAAACAACTGCAGAACTTCTCTCTGCAGACCCCCCGTCTCCTTCCCCCCCTCCCCCCGGATTGTAAAGGCTTACGTTTCTCGACACTCTTTCCCAAAGGGACCCCTGGGCTTCGGGCTCGACGTCTCCAGGCTCGCTAAGGTCGCCCCTGAAGGGCATCGGAGGTATTCCAAAGGGAAGAGGGATCCCGAATCCCACCTGCAGCTTCAGCAACTCGCCTGTACCGCTTGGCCTACTGCCCTGGAGACTCCAATAGGCGCTAAAGCTTCTATTCTGCCGCCTTGGAACATATTTTTACAATATTTTTACAAATCAGGCGTTGACAGTGGGGGCGTCCCTCTAACCTTCCCGCCAATCAGCTTAAAGCTCTGTTGGGAGAATTGGCGCTAGACTCAGCGCGCTCTGTCTCAAGGTCCCGCTGTTTCCCCGCCATCGCTGCCGCCCTCGCCTCCTCCTCCTCCTCCTCCTCCTCCTCCACTGGGGTACCTGGGAAGCTTGAGGCGCAATTTAACAGTAAGGAGGGAGGAAAGGGCTGACCAACTGCTTTGTTCACCAGGAGCGGGTAGCTCAAGTGTAGCGCTGAAGAATAGGGAGGGAGGGGGAAATAAAGCGCACAGATGGAATTAAGAAACTTGAAACTCCGGGACGCTGTGGAAGCTGGTGGCGACCCCCTGGCTTCCCCCTCTGCTGCAGTCTGCTATTTTGACTTAACTTTTGCGCTTCCTAAAAATCGCTTTGGAAAGTTTAGAAAGCACGCCTGAACAAAAGCGCTTTGCTTGAGGCACGCGTGTTCCCTGAATAACCCTAAATAAATTACTAATTTCTTTTACTGACAAGAGATTACTAAAAGAAGGCAAATTCATGCATATATTAGTTTCACGGGATGGTGCAGGAGAGCGTTTAGATTTATAAACTGCTTCACAGTATATAAAAAAGTTTACAGCACTTTTTGGGTGGCTTGCAATGTCAGCATATTGCCCCAAACAATCTGGGTTCTCATGCTGACAGAGAAAAAGGAAAAATAACCTTGAAAATACACCTATGATTTCATTTCTTACTTTCATACTTATGGCATAATATTTCCTTCACATGCTACCAATTCACATAGATTGGAAGTAAAAGGCCATGAGTTATAGACTAGCGATCAGGCTACTGTATGGACAAGTTTCATTGGAAAATACTAGTTGTGCTTTCTTGGCACCTGCATATTGTGTGTACTCTCAAATGACAGAAATCAACTGAACTGCAGATTAGTTCCCAGTAGTTTTCCAAATAGCCATTCAATGATTACCTGACAGATCTGGTTTAGAAAGGATATGGTGTGGGGTGGGACTCTCCAGTGGCCCCACTGAAGAATACAGTAATATGTTTGCTAATCATTTCTTTAAGGCAGAAAACAAAGTCTTCAAATAAGTGTTATATGCATATTTTAGAAAATGTATGCTGCATGCAGTATCATGATATTACCAAATTGTCAGATAAGGGTCTACTTCTATAGGTTCTATAGGTCATCATCTAAAGATAATGTTTGCTTTCCAACTGTATTGGTAAACCCAACCAGAAACTGTAGTGACTTAATACATCACAGTGACAAAAGGTTGAAGACAATTACTGTTAAGTTCTGCGCATGGGTGCAAGGAGCGGAGACTAGGCAGTGAACAGTGAACTTCAACTCTTTATTAAGCATACTGAGCGAGCACCTAGGGCAGCAGCAGCCCTTTTATAGAGTTGGCTGCTGTCCTATTAGCCAATGAAAAACATGGAAGTGTTAAACCCTTGAACTAATGAGAGTTGGCCCGTTAACAGCCAATCAGACTTCCCAGAAAGGACCAATCCGATGTTGCTATTATCGGCCAATCAGAAGTGCAGGATTGCTTTTTACTTAAGGTTGTTAAAACTTTATTAAACGCCTTTATTAGTTCATAACACCCTTCCCCCCAGGTTCCGTTTGAGGGGTGCGGTAACGTAATCGCGTAGATATGCAGGTCGTTTCAATTGACTATTAGATTTGTGCTGTCCCACTAGTTCCTGTCTGTAGTCCGGTTCCGGTGGAACGTTTTTTGATTTATCTGGTACAGGCAGTTCTGCATCCCCACAGGACGACTCAGTGCCGCTAATTCTGTCATCGTCCTCCGGTTCCTGCGGGCTCACCTCCATTGAGATATTTCTCTGTGGCGAGGCACACCCCCTTCCTGATTCTCCTTCATGGAACGCGCCAGGCTGCTGACTTTCTTCGATTTCGTCATCCAGCATCTCAAATTCGGTTCCCTCGACATATCCTCCCCCCTCAGTTTGAGGGTCACAGGAGTCGTGGGAACTGGGTTGCAACCTAGAGCGAAGCTGATCTATATGGCGTTTCCATATTTTCCCGTCCCTTGTTTGTACACGGTACGATCTGGGCCCAGTGGCTTGGGTTACGGTTGTTTCAACCCACAACGGTTCGCCGGAAAGATTTTTAGCGAAGACTAAGTCACCTACCTTGAATTCGCGGCACTTTCTGCTAGATCCACAGGGTTTCTCTGGTGCGTAGGCCGGGTGGAGACGGTCAAGGTGGGAGCGAAGCCTGCATCCCATCAACAGTTCAGCTGGCGTTTTGTTGGTTATGCTGTGCGGGGTGATGTGTTGGAGTAGGAGTATTCTGTTTAGTTTGTCATCAATGTCCCCATGGTCCATCTTGTGGAGAGTTTTTTTAAGAAATTGGACCATGCGCTCGGCCCTTCCATTGGCTGCAGGGTGCACCGGCGAGGTTAGCACATGGCGGATGCCCCGGTCCGCTAAGTATTGTTCAAATGCCAGGGCCGTGAACTGGGGTCCATTATCGGAGACTAAAACGTCTGGCAGTCCATGTGTTGCGAATAGTTTATTTAATTTGCTGATGACTGAATCGGTTGTAGTAGTCTTCATCTTGTGGATTTCGAGCCAGTTGGAATAGGCATCCACTGTCCCTTAGTAGGTCCCGCAAAGTCAATGTGGATATGGGACTACAGCCCCCGGGGAGTTTCCCACTCCGGTGGAATCGCTCTAGGTGGGGCACTGCTGACTTCTTGGCATTTTAGACAAGTCTTCACCCGGCTTCGATCTGCTTATCGATACCCAGCCACCACGTGTAGCTTCGTGCGAGCGCTTTCATACGCACGGTACCGGGGTGACCGTCATGCAATGCTTTCAAAACTGTTTGTTGTAACCGCTCTGGGACGACGACTCTGTCTCCCCATAGGATGCAGCCCTTCTGCGAGAAAAGCTCTGTTTGCTGGTTTCTGAAAGGGGTGAAGTCATCAGGGGTTTGGTCTGCTGGCCATCCTCGTTCGACCCAGCTGAGAACTCGCGCTAGGACAGGATCTCGTTTCGTTTCGATAGCGATGTCTCTGGCTGTTAGCGGCAGTGAATGTAGGGTTTCAATCTGGAGTGTCGTGAGGGTTTGAGCTGGGTCGTCGATGGTTTCCGGAAGTGGGGCACGGCTCAATGCATCAGCGTGGGGAATGGCTTTCCCTGGGCGATGTTGCAATTTATAATTGTACGCAGCTAAAAACTCTGATCAACGAGTCATTCTGGATGACAATATATAAGGGGTTGGTTTGTCTCCCGCAATAATCCCCAGCAAGGGCTTGTGATCGGTGATTATCGTGAAGGCTCGTCCATACACATATTCATGAAACCGTTTCACAGCAGATACAACAGCAAGAGCCTCTATCAATTTGGCTATAGTTGCATTCAGCCCTCGATAAGGTCCTTGAAAAATAAGCAATAGGGGCCTCACTACCGTTTGATAACACATGGCTTAAAATGACTCCTACTCCAAACGGTGACGCATCACATGTAATGGTTAAAGGCAAGGTCTCGTTATACTGCATTAAAACAGCATCGGAGGTTAGTAAGCTTTTCACTTGTCGGAATGCGTGCTCCTCTCGGTGTCCCCGTACCCAGGTGGCTTTTTTGTCGAGCAGTCTATGTAGGGGCTCAGCTGCCTTCTGGGGCAAGAAGATGTTGTAAAAGTTAATGAGCCCCAGGAAAGCTTGGAGGTCTGTTCTGTTCTTAGGTCTTGGTGCATTTTTTATTGCTCTTAGTTTGCCCTCAGTGGGGTGAATTCCTTGCTTATCGAGGAGGTACCCCAGGAACTCTACTTTCTCTGTACACAGTTGACATTTATTTTTTTTAACCTTTAGGCCGGAGTCTTTCAATTTTTGGAGGACCATTCTAAGACGCTTCTCTAGTGCTTCTCTATTAGGGGCCACAATTAAACCGTCATCAAAATATGGTACGACTCCCTTGATCCCTTGTAAAAGTCTCTCCATCAGACTTTGGAAAATCCCTGGGGCTACGCTCACTCCGAATTGGAGTCGGTTGCATTTAAAAGCGCCTCGGTGCGTAACGATAGTCTGTGCTTCCGCAGTTTTTTTATCTACGGGTAGCTGTTGGTATGCTTGCGCTAGATCCAATTTAGCGAAGATTTTTCCGCCCCCTAGGGAATGGAGAAGGTGTTGAACCACCGGCACCGGGTAAGCGTTCTGTTATAGGGCGTGATTTAGGGTGGCCCGGTAGTCCCCACAAATTCTTAATGATCCATCCGGTTTGATAGGTGTTACGATTGAGGTTTCCCAACGGGCGTGGTCAGTTGGTTCTAAAACACCCTGGGCTATTAATTTATCAAGCTGCTCGTCGATCTTTGGTTTTAGAGGAAAAGGCACCCGACGAGGCTTAAGGCGGATGGGGGCTACTTCAGGGTTAAGGTTAAATGATATCGGGGTCCCCTTGTACTCGCCTAGTTTGTCTGCAAAGACATCCTGGCATTCCTGGACAAGGGCCTCCTCCCAGTCGTTGCTTCTGGTTTGGTGAATGCCGGCTACCTCGATCCCGAGTGGGGCGAACCATTGAAGGCCTAACAAACTAGGCTGATCACGATCGATGACAGTCAGCGGTAGCGACGCAGTGCGGTTTTTGAATGATACTTGGACTTGGCTGGAGCCGACGACCGGAATTCGTTTCCCCTGGTAATCTTTGAGTATAATTCTTTGGGCTCTGAGGTCTTGACGCCGGACGGCAGGGATTAACTGTTTGAGGGTTTTCCAGGCAACCATCGAGAGGGATGACCCTGAGTCGACTTCCATCATGCAAGGTTGGTTCTCGATGGCGACCCTCACTCGGATCTTCTTTGCATCTAACGATGAAGCGTGACCGATGGTAATGGTTTGGTGTGCCTCTTCCCGTCTCGTTGAAGTGGCCAGTGTTTTATTTCTGTAGGAGTGGTTGTTCCATTGGTGGTTCAAGTGTTCCCGACTCACAGGACGATTCCCTGTGGTCTGGCGGTAGTTGTTTTCTCTCCGAATTGGGCTGGATCCTCGCTTGCTTCTACAGACCTTCCTGATGTGGCCTCTTTTCCCACAAGAATGGGAGACCGCATCGAGGAATTTGCAATCTGATCGCGGGTGGTTTGCCTCACAACCCGCGCATTGGTGCGGTAGTCTTCGATTCCGCTGGTTGCGTTGGTCGCGTTCGAACCGGAGCCGGTTGACCTCCTCCTCCTCACTTTCTGATGGAGATTCGAGGTCCTCGTGGTGGGTCGCTGTTGTGTGCCTCTCTAGGCGAGGTGAGGTATCGTTGGCGGAGCGGTGCGTTGGTGCGGCGCATTCGGGCGGCTGACTTCCTGGTTGCATCTGCTGCAGTGGCGTCTTTGATGACATTGGCAAGATCGATGTCCCCTTTGGCCATGATCTTGCTCTGCGCTGTGTGGTCATCTAATCCCAGAACTATTCGGTCTCTCAGAGCTTCTTCGAAGTCTGCAAACCCACAGAGGCCTCCCAGGTTCCGGAGGTCCGCGATGAAATCTGCAACACTCTCTCCTTTCCGTTGGTCCCTCTGATAAAACTCATGTCTTCGGACAAGCATTGGTACGGCGGGTGCATAGTGGGCCCGTAGAAGGGGCGCAAGGACGTCCCAGTCCATGGATTTCACCTCAGCCGGTTTCGCTGGTGCCTTGGCCATCTTAAAGACGGCAGACCCGCAATGGGTCAGGAACACTGCTCGCTTTTCCTCCGTAGTTGCGTCTTTCAAGTTGTTGGTCTCCAGAAACATCTGGAACCGGTCCATGTACGAGTCCCAGTCTTCTTGTGCTGGGTCAAATGGAGCAAGTGGTATGGCCAGACATGGTTTCCATTGTCGATGCGCCTTCAGCCACATGATCTGTTTGGTGCTCTGTAAGTGTTCAGTCAGCTCTGATGTCTCCGCATCCCATCCTCGTCGCCAGTGTTAAGTTCTGCGCATGGGTGCAAGGAGCGGAGACTAGGCAGTGAACAGTGAACTTCAACTCTTTATTAAGCATACTGAACAGAGCGAGCACCTAGGGCAGCAGCAGCCCTTTTATGGGGTTGGCTGCTGTCCTATTAGCCAATGAAAAACATGGAAGTGTTAAACCCTTGAACCAATGAGAGTTGGCCCATTAACAGCCAATCAGACTTCCCAGACTTCCCAATCCGATGTCGCTATTATCGGCCAATCAGAAGTGCAGGATTAGAACCCTGCTTTTTACTTAAGGTTGTTAAAACTTTATTAAACGCCTTTATTAGTTCATAACAATTACTCTGTATAATAAAACAAATAATTGAGTCTTAAGTTTAGTAACTGAAAGACATTATAAACCTAGACAATGCCAAGCAGATTAACTTTTAACGGCACTTCTACTCACTTATTTAGGCAACATTTATTTTTCTGCCCATGGTATATAATGGATACAGCACCCTCTTCCCAATTTTCTGTTTCTTGACTAATTTTCAGTCTCTTTTATTTTTTTTAAATGCTCTTCATTGGGAATCACTCTGTAAAGTAAATCTCAATTAGTTAATTGGTTGAACTTAAATTTGTAATGGTAAAAACAAAATTTAAAAGTAAAACCTCATTTATGATCTGATTGATTATGTGCCATCACATCATTGTTGACTTTTAGCAACCATATGTATATATATTTTCTTCATATCAGACCTCTAGTCTGGCCCTAACCTGGTCTTTCAGGTCTTCTAAAAGTGCATCCATTGTCAATGTAAATTGAGTTAATCCAGTTGCTGGTAAGCCTTTTCTCTTTTTTTCCACATTTTATTTTTCCCTATTTACTTTTGCCTGTGAAGGTCTTGCTAATGTTTTCCTTCAGTTACCAGTTTACATTATTTGTACAATAAATATAGATTATTTGGGGAGGGAAGAGGATGTCTGTTAAAATCAATTGTCTGCTAAATCCAAATTTACATGACTGATACCATTTGCATCATTTCTATAATGACATAATAGATGTTTTTATGCCATTTGCACCAATTTGATCATGTATGTTAAAGCATAATTGACATTTTGATGTTTAATTATGCAGAAGATATAAATTGATGCAAATGACAAAAATCAATTGAAATCAAATTTACATTCTATTTACATCATGACATAATTGGTACTTTTACATCATTTGCATCAATTTTGTCACTTGTATAATGATGTAATTGACATGCAAAAGACTCAAAATTGATGCAAATGACATTAAAGATGTCAATTATATCATTACACACAAAAAAAAATACAAATGTACAAATGATATCAATTATATAATGATACAAGTAATGTTGATTGTCCACTCAGAACTTGGAAACAACTAACTTATCTATTATTTTGTAGGTATAATTGAAACTTCAGATCCATTGATAAAATATGGGCATTGTAGGGAAAACAAAAATTTAAATTATTTTAAAAAGGAAAGTGAAAAAAGAAAAAATAGTAAAAACAATATTAGGAAAACTGCATAATTTTAAATTCTCTTGGATTGAACCTGAACAATCATTGCATCACAATATTTATAGAGACTGAAACAGAGACAGTTTCTAATTATTATCTTTATGTCACTTATTTTTCCCTTTAAAAAACTAGTCTAAGATCTAAGTTTGGCGCTGTATGACGTAGGGTACTATATATAAACTTACATTCGATCAAATTTCTGAATGTACTGGATTTACATTTAAATTTGTCATTGCTGCATATTTTCCAAGTTTGATTTTCCAAACTTATATTGTTTGCAAAGTGTTTCTTTTACAATATTGAGCTGAATTTATCCTTCTGCCAGATACATTTTAACTTTTTAATAGTGTTATTTATTTACTTTAGAAATATTCCTAGTAGAAAAAAACCCCTGGTTTCATTTTATATAATAAAATGTTTCCTTTGTATCATAGCATTTTGAGCACTTTTATGATTATTAATGGAGTTATGTACCATTGTACCATTTCTAAAATATTTTGCACTAGATTTCTCTTAAATTATAGCAAGGAGTAAATTTACTGAATTTTGTTGTTTGTTAATGTTTCTTAACAATTTTACATTCAGTTCATAATTTTGATTTGTTCTCTCTGCCATGATTTAACAGTTCTCTCTCTCTAATTGTGTTTGTGTGTACTAGTAGGTAACCTTGGCCTCCTTTTTAAATATTGATTTGTTTTCTTCCAGATGATTTTTAATTGGAGTTTTTACATAAGCCAATTTCAGTGATTCTTAATTAATGAATAATGAATGAAAATGTTTAAATATCAGATCTTTTAAAACTTTAAATAAAAAAATATTATTCTGCTATATTTTGATTTTCCAATCATATTCTTTGCAAAGTGTTTCTTTTCCAATGTTGAGCCGAATTTGTCCTTGTGATGCATTAAAATACAAGATACATTTTAACATTTTAATAAAGTGTTATTTATTTACTTTAGAAATATTATTCTGGTATATTCTGATGGTATACGGTATATTTTGATGTTAGCTTATTCAACGTTGCATATTTAAACATTGTCAATATATTTAACATATTCTATTCTATTTTTATTTTTTATTCTATTTCTATTTTTCTATTTTTAGTGGTATGAAAAAGTTTTAATGATGGGAAAATTCAAGATGATTACAAATAGAAAGCAGCCTATGCTTGAAGAATAGTGATTGCATTTCATCATTTGGAAGATGATGAAGAGGACAACTTAATTGTGGAATGGATTAATGAATTATTCAGTGATCAAAAAGTAAGTTTATGACCAATCCTCTCATTTATCACTTTTGCAGGAAACAGCATAGTCGTTTAAAGAACTTATTTTCATGTCTTCTTTACCATCTTGCAAAGATACTTTATTATTTTTGAGGTGCAATCATCTTTCATGCAAAGTTTGTTATGGTAATGAGAAGAAAAAGGAAATTATTCTAGATTTCTATGGGCAACTATATAAACAAGAGAATATTGATGAGGAAAAAGTCAAACAGTATCTACAGAATGCTAACCTACCGAAGATACCTAAAGAGACTGAAGAAATGCTAGAAAGCAATATAACAATGGAATTAAATGAAGCACTTAAGAAACAAAATAATGGGAAAGCACCAGGTCCAGATGGGCTTCTGGCAGAATTCTATAAAACATTTCAAGAATCATTGAGCATCCCATTGCTAGAAGTTATGAATGAAGCTATGTCAAAGAAGATGATACCCAAAACATGGTCAGAGGCTTATATTACACTTATTCCAAAAGAAGAGGCTGATCTACTGCAAATTAAGAACTATAGACCTATTTCTTTATTGAATGCAGACTATAAAATCTTTGCTTCAATTTTAGCAGAAAGACTTAAAAAATATTTAAATAATAAAATGGATTTCTGCCAAAGAGACAAATTAGAGACAATATGAGAGTAATCTTGGATACTTTGGAATACTATGAGGCTCATCCTGAAAAGCAAATGACTTTGATATTCCTAGATGCTCAAAAGGCATTTGATAACGTGAACTGGAGATTTATGTTATTACTATTGGAACAGATGGGTTTTGCCAGAAAATTTATCCAAGCAATAGAAGCCATATACAATAAACAGACAGCAAAGGTAATGATGGAGGGAGAACTTACAGACTTTATTAATATAAGAAAAGGCACAAGACAAGGATGTCCCCTATCTCCTTTGCTATTTGTATTGACTTTGGAAGTGTTGAATAGAAATATTAGGGATGATAAAAGCATAAAAGGAATGAAAATTAAAAAGGAAGAATTCAAACTACAAGCTTTTGCTGATGACTTAGCTTTTATTTTGGAAGATCCGTTAGAAACAGCTCCAAGGTTATTGGAAAAGATAGAGATATATGGTGAGGTGGCTGGCTTGAAAATGAAGATAAAACAAAGATTTTGACAAAGAACATGCTACTGAGACAAAGAGAAGAACTGGAAGACCTGTTGAAAATCCAAGTTACGAATAAGGTTAATTATCTGGGGATATACTTGACAGCAAGATGTAGCACATTAAAAGAGAATAATTATATTAAACTTAAACAACAGATAGCTTCAGACTTGAAGAAATGGGAAAACTTGCAATTGTCATTAATAGGGAGAATTTCAACAGTTAAGATGAATATTTTACCCAGAATCCTATTTCTGTTTCAAACAATACCAATTAGGCTTGGAAAAGACTATTTTGAAGATTTAAATAACATTATGTTGAAGTTTATATGGCAAGGTAAAAAAGCGAGAATAAAGCTAAAGCTTTTGCAAGACGCTAGAATTAGAGGAAGTTTTGGCCTGCCCAATTGGGAATTGTACTATCAAGCTGCAAGTTTGATGTGGGTCAAGGAATGGATAACATTAAGAAAGACTAGATTGTTGACACTAGAAGGTCATGATTTGCTGTTGGGGTAGCATGCTTTTTTATGGTATAAGGGAACTAAAACACAGGGTTATTTTAGAAGATATTATATACGGGAGTCTTTGTGGTTAAACTGGGAGAAGATAAAAAGACAATGTTATTTGAAAATTCCAGTTTGGTTATCGACTATTGAAGCATTTTCCTATCCTATAATTTATAAGAAAGAACAAACAGTTAGATATGGGGAACTATTGGATGAAAAGGGTGAACTTAAATCGATTCAAAACTTAGAGGAACAAGGTATCAAGATGAATTGGTTTTCATATGCGCAAATACATTCAAAGTATGATGAAGATTCTAAAACGGAGGGATTCTATGATAAACAGACTGATCTAGATAAGATCTTGATGGGTACTGATGAGAAGGTGATTAAAAAATTATATGGTTATTTACTGGGAATTAAATTAGAGGAAGAACAAGTTAAAGAAACTGGCAAAAATTGTGGTCTCAAAATTATAAAATGACAATGTCAACAGCATATAAAGAAAATTTGTATAAGATGTTTTACAGGTGGCACTTTCCCCCCGACAAGAATGGGATATCAGTCTGTTTTTTTATACACATAAGTTAACATTTTGCATGGCTTTCTAAGAAATACTTAAGGTTTGCAAAATTGTTTCAAAATATATCCTGACAGATGTCCAAAAGAAATATATATTTCCCTCCCCTCCCCCTGCCTCCCCTCCCCCTACTTCCCCCTACCTGTCCTTCAGAAGCTTAAGTCAATGTCCATCATACTGGTCTTCTAATTTTCCTAGAGGTAGCCTAACTGTAGCTGCCTCAAGTCTAACCATTTAAAAAAAAAGAAAATAAATTAACTAAAGCATGATGAAAAAGCTTTAGTCTTTCCTTAGGCAAAATTTAAAGGGAAGTGACGTAGTTATCATAATTTTCGTCTAATGATGATAGAATTATGTAGACTTGGTGTAGTTCAGAGAAAATAAGCTCCTTCTCATGCAGTTCTTGAAAAATGCTTTTTATAGAATTCAAATGACTAAGCATATCACCATTCGTTTGGAGATGCATCCTGAAAAGCTTCCGTGTTAGATTTATGTGAGCACCAACGTCATAAATCCTCTTCAGCTTCTGCCAACACCCAACAGCCGTTTGTTCTCCGCGGATATGAACAAGTTGCTGGTCAGATAGTGTTAGTCCAATTATGCAAATAGCTTGTTCATTCTTCAGTTTAAAATCTTCTATTTTTTGTCTATCTTCCTCTATCTCTGGATCCCATTCCTCTATGTTTGGTGGGTTTTCAATTATGTTCCACAGACCTTCTCTTCGTAGAAGTAGACTACATTTCATAGACCATGATACATAGTTTGTTCCATCAAGCTTGGATATAAGGGACAAACTTTGTAGATTGACTTGTGCCATGTTTTCTATATATGGACATAAAACTATAATTAATAAAACACAGCTGTCTGTTTACTGTAACGTATAACAACACAAACTCTCACTTTTTAAATCTGTTTTATCCTAGTTAAACTGACTTTGCAGCCTCTGGGCCCATAACCAGTGTTAAGCCTGTGTTCCCCAACCAGGGTTAAGGAGACAAGCTAAACAGAATGTGCAGCATTAGTCAGATAGGTATACAGATAAATGAGTGAGATAAGTTTGTATGGTTTTTTTTTTTTGGTAAAAGTTTTATTGATTTTAACGACAGA
This sequence comes from Hydrophis major, assembly GCA_033807585.1. Lineage (NCBI taxonomy): Eukaryota > Metazoa > Chordata > Lepidosauria > Squamata > Elapidae > Hydrophis > Hydrophis major. The sequence continues at coordinate 24,756 of CM066340.1, forward strand.
CAAAAAACATGTAAGACATAAAACATAACATAAAAAGATCATTCTTCATAAATTTACAGTGTATCGGTTGGTTTACCACTCCCTTTTGTGCATCCATTTCATAGTCATCAAAATAATTATATTACATCATAACTCACATTATCAATCATCAATAAAATATCCCAATATCATTATTAAACAATCATTTGACTATAATTTTACTAATTCATACTTAAGCGAGATAACTATAATTAAGTTAAATTATTTTATAACAAATCATAGAATCATACCAAATCTATCTTCATAAAATATTCTTAAAAATTATCAAAACCAAGAAAAATTATATATTCATTATTTCCTAAATTTCTAAATATTCTATTATTATATTGTATTATCTAACCATTGATAAAAAAGATCCCAAACTTCATAAAATTGTTTATCTTCTTGTTCTCTAATTTCAAATGTCAATCTACTCATTTCAGCACATTCCAATATTTTCTTTATAATTTCTTCCTCTAATGGTATTTTCTCACTCTTCCAATGTTTAGCAAATACAATTCTAGCTGCTGTTTATACATTTACAATCAAATACTTTAAATTTTTATTATATATATCAGGTACGATTCCCAATAAAAAAATCTCTGGTTTCAAATCTATGTGTTTCTTTGTCATTTTTTCCAGCCATATGCGAATTCTAGTCCAATATTTCCTGGCTTCCTCACAAGTCCACCACATATGGTAATATGAGCCAGGTATCTGATGACATTTCCAGCACTTTTCAGATTTATTCTTGAACATTCTTGCTATTCTTGTTGGGGGAAAGTGCCACCTGTAAAACATCTTATACAAATTTTCTTTATATGCTGTTGACATTGTCATTTTATAATTTTGTGTCCACAATTTTTGCCATTTCTCTAAATCAATTCCATATCCAAAATTCTTCCCCCAAGCAATCATTGTTTCTTTAACTTGTTCTTCCTCTAATTTAATTTTCAACAAATAACTATATAGTTTTTTAATCACTTTTTCATCAGTACCTGTCAAAATCCTATCTAAATCAGTCAATTTATCATAAAATCCTTCTATTTTAGAATCTTTAAGATACCTTGCATGTATTTGCGCATATGAAAACCAATTCATCTTTATACCTTGTTCTTCTAAATTTTGCATCGTTTTAAGTTCACCCTTTTCATCCAATATTTCCCCATATCTAACTGTTTGTTCCTTCTTATAAGTTATAGGATACGAAAAAGCTTCAATAGTTGATAACCAAACTGGAATTTTCAAATAACGTTGTTTCTTAATTTTCTCCCAATTCAACCATAACGATTCCCGTATATAATGCCTTCTAAAATAACCCTGTGATTTAGTTCCTTTATACCATAAAAAAGTATGCCAACCCAATAATAAATCATGACCTTCTAATGTCAACAATCTAGTCTTTCTTAACGTTATCCATTCTTTAACCCACATTAAGTTTGCAGCTTGATAATACAACTCCCAATTAGGAAGGCCAAATCCTCCTCTAATTCTAGTATCCTGTAAAAGTTTTAATTTTGTTCTCGCTTTCTTGCCTTGCCATATATACTTCAACACAATTTTATTTAATTCTTCGAAGTAATCCTTACTTAACCTAATTGGCATTGTTTGGAACAAATATAAAATTCTGGGTAAAATATTCATCTTGATTGTTGAAATTCTACCTATCAATGACAATTGTAGGTTTTCCCATTTTTTCAGGTCAGATGCTATCTGCTGTTTAAGCTTAATATAGTTATTCTCTTTCAGTGTAGTACATCTTGACGTCAAATATATTCCCAAATATTTAACTTTGTTCATAACTTGAATTTTCAATAAATCTGCCAGCTCTTCTCTTTGTCTTAATAACATGTTCTTTGTCAGAATCTTTGTTTTGTCTTTATTTATTTTTAAACCAGCCATCTCACCATATGTCTCTATCTTTTCCAATAGTTTTAAAGCTGTCTCTAAAGGGTCTTCCAAAATAAAGACCAAGTCATCCGCAAAGGCTTGCAATTTGAATTCCTCCTTTTTGACTTTCATTCCTTTTATATTTATATCCTCTCTAATATTTCTATTTAAGACTTCCAAGGTCAATACAAATAACAAAGGAGATAATGGGCATCCTTGTCTTGTACCTTTTTTAATATTGATAGAGTCTGTGAATTCTCCATCGATCATTACTTTTGCCGTTTGCTTATAATATACGGCTTCTATTGCTTGAATAAATTTTCTAGCAAAGCCCATCTATTCCAATAATAATAACATAAATCTCCAGTTCACATTATCAAATGCCTTTTGGGCATCTAAGAATATCAAAGCCATTTGTTTTTCCGGGTGCGCCTCATAATATTCCCATGTGTCCAGGATTACCCTCATATTGTCTTTAATCTGTCTCTTTGGTAAAAATCCATTCTGATCAGAGTGAATAAAGTTATTTAGGTATTTTTTAAGCCTTTCTGCCAAGATTGAAGCAAAGATTTTATAGTCTGCATTCAATAAGGAAATAGATCTATAGTTCTTAATTTGTAATGGGTCAACCCCTTCTTTTGGAATAAGTGTAATATATTATTTATCATAACTTCATGACTTCAAACAGTGGGATGCTCCACGATTCTTGTAATGTTTTATAAAATTCTGCCGGGAAGCCATCTGGTCCTGGTGCTTTTCCATTGTTCTGTCTGTTGAGTGCTTCAGTTAATTCCTTCATTGTTATAGCACTTTCTAACATTTTCCGAGTTTCATCAGGTATCTTAGGTAGGTTAGCATTTTGTAAATACTGTTTAATTTTTTCCTCATCAAGATCCTCTTGTTTATATAATTGTCCATAAAAATCTCAAATGATTGCCTTTTTCTCCTTATTACCATAACAAATTTGATCATGATCATCTATTAACTGTGATATTTTCCTTGATTCTTTCTCTTTTCTCAACTTACATGCTAACCATCTACCTGGCCTATTTGCATCTTCAAAATAGTTCTGTTTAGCACTTCTAATTTTTTGTGCCAGTTCTTCTTTCTCTGCTTGATCCATTTTATGTTTAATTATGTCCATTTTAATTTAAGTTTGATATCTTTTTTCTGTGGCATCTTCTGTCATTCTTTTTCCAGTTTTTTATGGTCATCTTCTAGAGCTTTAATCATTTGCCTCTTCCTAATGTTCTTTTTCTTTATATAGTCAATTATTAATCCTCTTGCATATGCCTTCATTGTATCCCAAACATTCTGTATTGAAGTATCTTCTTTTTTGTTTTCATTGAAGAAGAAGGCCAATTCTTTTTCCATCCATTGTGTAAAATCTTTTTCCTTTAGAATAGTATTGTTTAATGTCCATCTAGATCTTCTTTTTTGTCCTTTCCATTTAATTGTCATTGGATTATGGTCTGCCCATGTACTCGTTTCAATATTTATTTCTTGAATATTAGATAATAATTCTGTTGATGTCCAAATTATATCTATTCTGGACCACGATAAATGCCTGTTTGAATAAAAAGTATATTGTTGAGTTTTAGCATTTCTTTCTCTCCATATATCTTTTAAATTTAGTTCATCTGTCATTTTAAAAAAAGATTTAGGGAGAGTTTTCCTATTTTGTCGTGTTGTTTTTACTGTATAGTCCAGTTTATTGTCTACAATTCCATTAAAGTCCCCCATCATAAGTATGTTAACATAGTCCAGTTCAATTATTTTCATATGTAATTTTTTATAAAATTCTTCTTGTTTATAATTTGGGGCATAAATTGCAACCAAGAGTATTTTTATATTATTATCCACTATTTCAACTATTAATACTCTTCCGTCTTCATGTTTCAATCCATAAAGACTTCTTTTTGAGTTTCCAACAATCATTACTATTTACTTTATTGTCTTTTATAATAACTGGCTTTTTCAAATATATAGTGTGCTGTAATGGTGCATGCAGATAAGCAGTTTCTACATCGAAATGGTTAATGACATAGTTTTTCTTAGCTGCCCACACTAAAGCTGCTCTCAAAGATGTTGCTTTAAGACTTGGTGCAAAAACTTCATCGTAATCAGATGCAGTTTGATTAAATCCTTGAGCTACCAACCTAGCCTTATGGGTAACAGTCCCATCATTTCCTGTTTTTACTTTAAATATCCATTTGCACCCAATGGATTTTTCTCCTGGAGGTAATTTGGCATCTTCATATACTTTCATTACCTTTAATGAATTTAGTTCTTTTTCCATTGCCTTTTGCCAATTCTCCTGATCCTTAGCAGGATACATCCTAAGTTCATTTACACTAGTTGGAACTTTAGTTACTTGGCAAACTATACTTGCTTGATATCTATCAGGTGGTCTAGTTATACGTGTAGTACGTCTAGGTATTACAGGACTTACAGGTGGACTTTCATTAACTAACTCTTCTTGATTATCTAACTCTTCCTGATCAACTGTTTCCTCTTGTTCTGGTCCTATTTGTTTTTCGTGGACTTCTTCTTTAATTGGACTCTTCTTATAACTAGTCTGATCTTTTTGCCTTTTGTAGGGTTCAATAATTACTTCATTATTTAAATCTTGCTCTAATCTATTCCATCCTACATGTTCTAGGAATTTTGCACTAGCACTGGTGTAAACTCTAGATGTACCTGGTTGACAGAATCTATAAGATCTGTGATTAGATTCATATCCTACAAAAAATAATCTTTTAGCTCTATGCTGTCCTTTTTGTCTAAGTTGTGAAGGGATATGCACCCATGCTGGTGCTCCAAATGTGTGCATGTAACTTAAATCAGGTTTTGTACCATGCCACAGTGTGAATGGCAATTCACCTGTTGTTGAATTAACAACATTATTTAATATATGATTACCACACATTATTGCTTCTCCCCACAAATTGTCAGGTAATCCTGAATCAGACAACATAGTACGTGCCATTGACTGCAGTGTTTGGCCTCGTCTCTCTATAAAGGCATTATGTTGTGGCCTATATGGTGCAGACTTTTTATGTTGAATACCTAACATCTTAAGTCTATTCTGGAATTTATTATTTGTAAATTCCGCATCATTATCTGTTATAAGAGTTACTAATTTCTTTTTAGTTTTCCTTTCTGCAAATTTAAGCCAATTAAAGAAATTTTGATATGTTTTAGTTTTGCTCTTCGTTAAATAGCAAAACCCATATCTAGAATAGTGGTCCATTATACTTAATATATATCGAGCACCTCCTCCACTTGGTTTTTTCGGACCTATTATATCAGCAAATACTACTTCTAAAGGCTCTTTGGTAGTAAATCCTTCAACTCTATTAGCCGGTATGACCTTGCCTTTGCTTTGATTACAAGCAAAACATTGCAAGTACTTATTACAAGGTTTTAAACTTATTCCTTTAGATAATTGAACAGTTCTCTTAAGCAATTTAAAATTTAAATGCCCTAGCCGTCGGTGTAACAAGTGAATACATTCATCATGAGGTTTCTTATTATCATAAACTGTGTTAGCCACCTCTAAACCATTATCATTTAACACATAAAATTCACCTTTTAAAGATGCAGTAATTTTCTTATCTTCTTTTTCAATTATGCAGTTATCTCCCCTAAAGGTAACTATATATCCTAGTTTAACCAAAATTCTAACTGAAATTAAATTAAACTTAAGTTGTGATACATATAACATTTTTACATTCTCTTTTATAAAAGAACAATATGCTATACCTTGACCTTTAGCTTTCAGTTTCCAGCCATTGGCTAACGATATCTGCTGTGTACTCTGGGACATTTTAATAAAATTTTTGTTATCATTTGTTATACTCCACTGTCAATCACCCATAAATTATTTTTTACAGCTCCGTTAATATACAATGGCTAACTCTAAATTTTTATATTTTTTTTGGTTACTTTTAGTATTCTGGCCAGTGTTCTGGTGCTTTGCTTTTTTACAAAATCTTGCCAAATGTTCTCTTCCTCCACAATTAAAACACTTTTTAATTGTGTATGCAGTAGGAGATTCATTATCTTCTTTTTGAAGTTGCTCCCTCCTTAACTGATCTCTTTCAAGTCTTCTTCTGGCCTCTTCAATCAATCTGCCAGTTATATCAGTTAAAGTTAGACTTTCCTTAGGCAAAATTTCAAGGGAAGTGACGTAGTTATCATAATTTTCGTCTAGTGATGATAGAATTATGTAGACTTGGTGTAGTTCAGAGAAAATAAGCTCCTTCTCATGCAGTTCTTGAAAAATGCTTTTTATAGAATTCAAATGACTAAGCATATCACCATTCGTTTGGAGATGCGTCCTGAAAAGCTTCCGTGTTAGATTTATGTGAGCACCAATGTTATCTCGGACATAAATCCTCTTCAGCTTCTGCCAACACCCAACAGCCGTTTGTTCTCTGCGGATATGAATAAGTTGCTGGTCAGATAGTGTTAGTCCGATTATGCAAATAGCTTGTTCATTCTTCAGTTTAAAATCTTCTATTTTTTGTCTATCTTCCTCTATCTCTGGATCCCATTCCTCTACGTTTGGTGGGTTTTCAATTATGTTCCACAGACCTTCTCTTCGTAGAAGTAGACTACACTTCATAGACCATGATAAATAGTTTGTTCCATCAAGCTTGGATATAAGGGACAAACTTTGTAGATTGATTTGTGCCATGTTTTCTATATATGGACATAAAACTATAATTAATAAAACACAGCTTTCTGTTTACTGTAACGTATAACAACACAAACTCTCACTTTTTACATAAATCTGTTTTATCCTAGTTAAACTGACTTTGCAGCCTCTGGGCCCATAACCAGTGTTAAGCCTGGGTTCCCCAACCAGGGTTAAAGAGACAAGCTAAACAGAATGTGCAGCGTTAGTCAGATAGGCACACAGATAAGTGAGTGAGATAAGTTTGTATGTTTGTTAACATACAGTAAAAGATACACTTGTGTATCATACAGTAAAAGATACACTTGTGCTATCAAAAATATAGTTTATTCCATTTAGAGTTCATAGCATAGTCAAAATAACAGTCCATTAGTCATGTGTCATTTTAGTCAGTCCATTCAAGGATATTCAATTAGCAAAGTCCGTGTAGAATATCCTATGTCAGTTCACTTACAAATAAATCAGTCCTTTCTCTCTCCCTTTCCAGTAGGAGAAAAACGCAGTCTTCAAACCATCCAGTAATTAGGGATCATGAAGCCAGAGAGAGCAAGCTGCCGTTGTCTTGCTTCTTTTATGGTGCTATTACAACCACTCCCTTAATTACATTTCTACAGTTAGTTACAGGCACTTTAACGAACAAACCATGATAACATATTTATTATTTTACCTAAACCGGTTAGGGTAAACAATGTTATCCCTAACATGCATTATGCCTGGGTGGTTCTGGGAGTTGAAGTCCACATGCCTTAAAGTTGCCAAGGTTTGAAAAACTCTGATTAGAGGGCCAAAGTCTTCCACTTCTACCCTACAGCTTTTAATGTAAGAAGATGACATATATCATATAGAAAGTAAAACTCAGTTTAGCAACAATGCATAACTTTTGAAGAAGAGCTCGGATTTCAAAATTAACTTCATTTTCATGTTCTGCAGGATGGGAAACATTGAACGTAAACATGATATTCGGTTGCTTGCTTTTCCTGAGACGTTATCACAAGGCATATTTCAAAATAGAAGGTAAAACTCAGTTTAGCAACAATGCATAACTTTTGAAGAAGAGCTCGGAAAAAGGAGGTGATGAATTTTGTAAGCTCTTTTCAACCTATGCCTTGAATGAATGGCTCATGAAACAAAATCAGAATGTTAAATTCAATCGGGTCTGTAGGGGCACATTTGGAGGCATATTTCAAATTGGTATGGAACAATCTGAACTTGGCAGCGAACTTCAATATGAACACAGGAATTAGGGAAAATGAATATTTTAAAAGTTAAGTGAAACTATATAAACACCTATAGAAAGCTATATAAACACTTGTAGAAAATTAAGCAAGTGAAAGAATTAATACAGTATATGCAAAATCATTACTCAAAGAGTTTTATATATCACTCCAATATGCACGGATCTAATTCGAAAACAAACTGTGTATAAAAAATTAAATTGGCCACATTGTATAAGGAAAACCTATATAAAATGTTTTAAGAGGGCATCTTCCTCCAGTAAAACTGCCCAAAATGTATCAAAATATATCACCCAACTTCTAGAAATGTACCCAAAAATATAGATCATATTACCACACATGTGGAAATGGAGAAAAACCCAGGAGTTTTGGTATAGAATTCAGAGGTGGCTTGAGATGGTAGGGCATAAAGTGGAATATAAACCGGAATTTTTCTTAGAATCATAACAGAAAAATATAATAAAGAGGTTATTTATTTAATAATACACGTGATCACGCAGCAAGGTTAGCCTTTGCTCAAAAGTGGAAAGATAAATTCCCGATGAAAGTGAAGTACCGTATATACTCGAGTATAAGTCGACCCGAATAAAAGTTGAGGCACCCAATTTTACCACAAAAAACTGGGAAAACTTATTGACTCGAGTATAAGCCAAGGGTGGGAAATGCAGCAGCTACTGGTAAATTTCAAAAATAAAAATAGATGCCAATAAAAACTTTCACTAGGACAGTTGAGAATAAGTTTGATGTTCACAATTTCCTCTTTGAAAGAGACCAGTAAATAGGGAACAAGAAGATGAAGAAAAAGAAGTGTGTTTTTTCACACTTTTCACACTGAAGTGAACAAAAATGGCATCATAGGAACAAGCTTATTCTCAGCCCAAAGGTTTGTTTCTGATTTCTTCCCTGATTTAAGGGAAATTTGGGAAACGATCTCACTATCATGAAAGGTTTGATTGATTCACTAACGCAAAAGATGATGATGATGACAGTGGTAGGCAGGAGTCACTCTCTCCCTTGCAAGAAAAAACCAAGAGCCGTTCTTATGATATCTCTCTCTCTCCCCCACCTCCTCCCCCTCCTCCCGAGTGGACTGAAAGCAGCTGGAGCTGAGGAAATGAAACTGAGTGGAGCGACCTCCACTTGCGTTGCTTTCTCAGCCTAAAGCTCAGAAAAGCCTCCCCCTCCTCCTCCCCCTCCCCCTCCTCCCGAGTGGACTGAAAGCAGCTGGAGCTGAGGAAATGAAACTGAGTGGAGCGACCTCGGCTCGCGTTGCTTTTTCAGCCTAAAGCTCAGAAAAGCCCCCCCTCCCCCTCCCCCTCCTCCCCCTCCTCTCGAGTGGACTGAAAGCAGCTGGAGCTGAGGAAATGAAACTGAGTGGAGCAACCTCCACTTGCGTTGCTTTCTCAGCCTAAAGCTCAGAAAAGCCTCCCCCTCCTCCTCCCCCTCCCCCTCCTCCCGAGTGGACTGAAAGCAGCTGGAGCTGAGGAAATGAAACTGAGTGGAGCGACCTCAGCTCGCATTGCTTTTTCAGCCTAGAGCTCAGAAAAGCCTCCCCCTCCTCCCCCTCCTCCCGAGTGGACTGAAAGCAGCTGGAGCTGAGGAAATGAAACTGAGTGGAGCGACCTCAGCTCGCGTTGCTTTTTCAGCCTAAAGCTCAGAAAAGCCTCCCCCTCCTCCTCCCCCTCCCCCTCCTCCCGAGTGGACTGAAAGCAGCTGGAGCTGAGGAAATGAAACTGAGTGGAGCGACCTCGGCTCGCGTTGCTTTTTCAGCCTAGAGCTCAGAAAAGCCTCCCCCTCCCATGCTTAAAAGTTGCAAAGGAAACACGGAAGCAGGGAAGCGGCTGCCCAGCTTCGGAGCTCCACACCATTTTTTTTTCAGAGGGGAATCTGACTCGAGTATAAGTCGAGGGTGGTTTTTTCAGCACAAAAAATGGGCTGAAAAACTCGACTTATACTCGAGTATATACGGTAATAAAAAAGATATGGACCCCCGACAAGAATAGCAAGAATGTTTAAGAACAAATCTGAAAAATGCTGGAAATGTCATCAGATACCCGGCTCGTATTACCATATATGGTGGACTTGTGAGGACGCTAGAAAATATTGGACTAAAATTCGCATGTGGTTGGAAAAAATGACAAAGAAACACATAGACTTGAAACCAGAGATCTTCTTATTGGGAATTTTACCTGATATATACAGTAAAGATTTGAAATACCTGATTGTAAATGTATTAACAGCGGCTAGGATTGTATTTGCTAAAAATTGGAAGAATGAGAAAATACCATTACAGGAAGAAATTATTAAGAAAATATTGGAATGTGCTGAGATGAGTAGACATTTGACATTTGAAATTAGAGAGCAAGAGGAGAAACAATTTTATGAAATTTGGGGTCTTTTTTATCAATGGCTAGATGATAAAATATGATAATAGAATATTTAGAATGCTAGACAGTAAGGAATATCTTTATTTTGTTTTGCTTGCCTTTGTTATATGACACTATATTTATAAAGCGTTTTTTAGGATTGATTTGGTATGATTATATGATTTGTAACAGAATAAACTGGTTAAAGTATTGTTATCTCATAAAGCATGAATTATTAAAAGTATAGTCAAAAATTTCTTTTTTTTAGTGATATTAGGATATATAAGTTTGGATTGACAATATGAGTTGTTATGTAACATAATTGTAATTGAGACTACAAAATGAATGCACAAAACTGATGAACCAACTGACACACTGGATGTACAAAAGAGAGTTGATGTTTTAATGTTTTGTTTGTCTTGTTTGTTTGTAGAAAATTAATAAAATCTTGAAAAAAAAAAAAGATATGGACCTGCGCTGAGATGGATAAATTAACTTTGGAAATGAAAGATAAGGTTGAGACAGAGTATTATAAATTATGGGATAAATTCTCTCAACAGTGTGAAAAAAGAAAGGATCTAGAATCAAAAGTAGGGTTGGCAGAATGGATGATTAGAAATAGAAAATATTGTATAAATGTATAATATGTATAAATGTATATAAAACATGTACTCTGCCATAATATGTATGATAAACAGGATTGTCAGGACAATCAACCACATCCAATGTTTTTAACAATTTACTCAATAAAACTTTTGAAAAGAAAAAAGAAAAGAAAAAACCTGTATATGAATATTAATTTAAATTAAGCCGGTAAGAATTGCAAGTATACAGCAATCTCTGAAGAGATTATTTCTTTATTTTATAATAGTTATTCATTTATATGTTCTGCAGGATGGGAAACATTGAACGTAAACATGATATTCGGTTGCTTGCTTTTCCTGAGAAGTTATCACAAGGCATATCTCAAAATAGAATACAACTCAGTTTAGCAACAATGCATAACTTTTGAAGAAGAGCTCGGATTTCAAAATTTACTTCATTTTCATGTTCTGCAGGATGGGAAACATTGAATGTAAACATAATATTCGGTTGCTTGCTTTTCCTGAGAAGTTATCACAAGGCATATCTCAAAATAGAAGGTAAAACTCAGTTTTGCAACAATGCATAACTTTTGAAGAAGAGCTCGGATTTCAAAATTAACTTCATTTTCATGTTCTGCAGGATGGGAAACATTGAACGTAAACATGATATTCGGTTGCTTGCTTTTCCTGAGAAGTTATCACAAGGCATATCTCAAAATAGAAAGTACAACTCAGTTTAGCAACAATGCATAACTTTTGAAGAAGAGCTCGGATTTCAAAATTAACTTCATTTTCATGTTCTGCAGGATGGGAAACATTGAACGTAAACATGATATTCGGTTGCTTGCTTTTCCTGAGAAGTTATCACAAGGCATATCTCAAATAGCAGGTAAAACTCAGTTTAGCAACAATGCATAACTTTTGAAGAAGAGCTCGGATTTCAAAATTAACTTCATTTTCATGTTTTGCAGGATGGGATTATATGATTTGTAACAGAATAAACTGGTTAAAGTATTGTTATCTCATAAAGCATGAATTATTAAAAGTATAGTCAAAAATTTCTTTTTTTTAGTGATATTAGGATATATAAGTTTGGATTGACAATATGAGTTGTTATGTAACATAATTGTAATTGAGACTACAAAATGAATGCACAAAACTGATGAACCAACTGACACACTGGATGTACATAAGAGAGTTGATGTTTTAATGTTTTGTTTGTCTTGTTTGTTTGTAGAAAATTAATAAAATCTTTAAAAAAAAAAATATGGACCTGCGCTGAGATGGATAAATTAACTTTGGAAATGAAAGATAAGGCTGAGACAGAGCATTATAAAGTATGGGATAAATTCTCTCAACAGTGTGAAAAAAGAAAGGATCTAGAATCAAAAGTAGGGTTGGCAGAATGGATGATTAGAAATAGAAAATATTGTATAAATGTATAATATGTATAAATGTATATAAAACATGTACTCTGCCATAATATGTATGAAAAACAGAATTGTCAGGACAATCAACCACATCCAATGTTTTTAACAATTTACTCAATAAAACTTTTGAAAAAAAAGAAAAAAGAAAAAACCTATATATGAATATTAATTTAAATTAAGCCGGTAAGAATTGCAAGTATACAGCAATCTCTGAAGAGATTATTTCTTTATTTTATAATAATTATTCATTTTCATGTTCTGCAGGATGGGAAACATTGAACATAAACATGATATTCGGTTGCTTGCTTTTCCTGAGAAGTTATCAGAAGGCATATCTCAAAATAGAATACAACTCAGTTTAGCAACAATGCATAACTTTTGAAGAAGAGCTCGGATTTCAAAATGAACTTCATTTTCATGTTCTGCAGGATGGGAAACATTGAATGTAAACATGATATTCGGTTCCTTGCTTTTCCAGAGAAGTTATCACAAGGCATATCTCAAAATAGAAGGTACAACTCAGTTTAGCAACAATGCATAACTTTTGAAGAAGAGCTCGGATTTCAAAATTAACTTCATTTTCATGTTCTGCAGGATGGGAAACATTGAACGTAAACATGATATTCGGCTGCTTGCTTTTCCTGAGAGGTTATCAGAAGGCATATCTCAAAATAGAAGGTAAAACTCGGTTTAGCAACAATGCATAACTTTTGAAAACGAGCTCGGATTTCAAAATTAAGTTCATTTTCATGTTCTGCGGGATGCGAAACATTAAACGTAAAATTGATATTCGGTTGCTTGCTTTTCCTGAGAAGTTATCATAAGGCATATCTCAAAATTGAAGATAAAACTCAATTTAGCAACAATGCATAACTTTTGAAGAAGAGCTCGGATTTCAAAATTAAGTTCATTTTCATGTTCTACGGGATGCGAAACATTAAACGTAAACATGATATTCGGTTGCTTGCTTTTCCTGAGAAGTTATCTCAAGGTATATCTCAAAATGGAAGGTATAACTCAGTTTAACAACAATGCATAACTTTTGAAGAAGAGCTCGGATTTCAAAATTAAGTTCATTTTCATGTTCTGCGTGATGCGAAACATTGAACGTAAACATGATATTCAGTTGCTTGCTTTTCCTGAGAAGTTATCACAAGGCATATCTCAAAATAGAAGGTATAACTCAGTTTAGCAACAAAGCATAACTTTTGAAGAATAGCTCGGATTTCAAAATTAAGTTCATTTTCATGTTCTGCGGGATGCGAAACATTAAATCTAAAATTGATATTCGGTTGCTTGCTTTTCCTGAGAAGTTATCACAAGGCATATCTCAAAATTGAAGATAAAAGTCAGTTCAGCAACAATGCATAATTTTTGAAGAAGAGCTCGGATTTCAAAATTAAGTTCATTTTCAGGTTCTGCGGGATGCGAAACATTAAACGTAAACATGATATTCGGTTGCTTGCTTTTTCTGAGAAGTTATCATAAGGCATATCTCAAGATAGAAGGTATAACTCAGTTTAGCAACAATGCATAACTTTTGAAGAATAGCTCGGATTTCAAAATTAAGTTCATTTTCATGTTCTGCGGGATGCGAAACATTAAACGTAAAATTGATATTCGGTTGCTTGCTTTTCCTGAGAAGTTATCACAAGGCATATCTCAAAATAGAATACAGCTCAGTTTAGCAACAATGCATAACTTTTGAAGAAGAGCTCGGATTTCAAAATTAACTTCACATTCATGTTCTGCAGGATGGGAAACATTGAACGTAAACATGATATTCGGTTGCTTGCTTTTCCTGAGAAGTTATCACAAGGCATATCTCAAAATAGAATTCAACTCAGTTTAGCAACACTGCATAACTTTTGAAAAAGAGCTCGGATTTCAAAATTAACTTCATTTTCATGTTTTGCAGGATGGGAAACATTGAACGTAAACATGATATTCGGTTGCTTGCTTTTCCTGAGAAGTTATCACAAGGCATATCTCAAAATAGAAGGTACAACTCGGTTTAGCAACAATGCATAACTTTTGAAGAAGAGCTCGGATTTCAAAATTAAGTTCATTTTCATGTTCTGCATGATGTGAAACATTGAATGTAAACATGATATTCGGATCCTAGCTTTTCCTGAGAAGATATCACAAGGCATATCTCAAAATGGAAGGTATAACTCAGTTTAACAAAAATGCATAACTTTTGAAGAAGAGTTCGGATTTCAAAATTAAGTTCATTTTCATGTTCTACGGGATGCGAAACATTAAACGTAAACATTGCTTTTCGGTTGCTTGCTTTTCCTGGGAAGTTATCACAAGTCATATCTCAAAATTGAAGATAAAACTCAGTTCAGCAACAATGCATAATTTTTGAAGAAGAGCTCGGATTTCAAAATTAAGTTCATTTTCATGTTCTGCGGGATGGGAAACATTGAACGTAAACATGATATTCGGTTGCTTGCTTTTCCTGAGAAGTTATCACAAGGTATATCTCAAAATGGAAGGTATAACTCAGTTTAACAACAATGCATAACTTTTGAAGAAGAGCTCGGATTTCAAAATTAAGTTCATTTTCATGTTCTGCATGATGCGAAACATTGAATGTAAACATGATATTCGGATCCTAGCTTTTCCTGAGAAGATATCACAAGGCATATCTCAAAATGGAAGGTATAACTCAGTTTAGCAACAATGCATAACTTTTGAAGAAGAGCTCGGATTTCAAAATTAACTTCATTTTCATGTTCTGCAGGATGGGAAACATTGAACGTAAACATGATATTCAGTTGCTTGTTTTTCCTGAGAAGTTATCACAAGACATATCTCAAAATAGAATACAACTCAGTTCAGCAACAATGCATAACTTTTGAAGAAGAGCTCGGATTTCAAAATTAACTTCATATTCATGTTCTGCAGGATGGGAAACATTGAACGTAAACATGATATTCGGTTCCTTGCTTTTCCTGAGAAGTTATCACAAGGCATATCTCAAAATAGAAGGTACAACTCGGTTTAGCAACAATGCATAACTTTTGAAGAAGAGCTCGGATTTCAAAATTAACTTCATTTTCATGTTCTGCAGGATGGGAAACATTGAACGTAAACATGATATTCGGTTGCTTGCTTTTCCTGAGAAGTTATCAGAAGGCATATCTCAAAATAGAAGGTATAACTCAGTTTAGCAACAATGCATAACTTTTGAAGAATAGCTCGGATTTCAAAATTAAGTTCATTTTCATGTTCTGCGGGATGCGAAACATTAAATGTAAAATTGATATTCGGTTGCTTGCTTTTCCTGAGAAGTTATCACAAGGCATATCTCAAAATTGAAGATAAAACTCAGTTCAGCAACAATGCATAATTTTTGAAGAAGAGCTCGGATTTCAAAATTAAGTTCATTTTCAGGTTCTGCGGGATGCGAAACATTAAACGTAAACATGATATTCGGTTGCTTGCTTTTCCTGAGAAGTTATCATAAGGCATATCTCAAAATAGAAGGTATAACTCAGTTTAGCAACAATGCATAACTTTTGAAGAATAGCTCGGATTTCAAAATTAAGTTCATTTTCATGTTCTGCGGGATGCGAAACATTAAACGTAAAATTGATATTCGGTTGCTTGCTTTTCCTGAGAAGTTATCACAAGGCATATCTCAAAATAGAATTCAACTCAGTTTAGCAACACTGCATAACTTTTGAAAAAGAGCTCGGATTTCAAAATTAACTTCATTTTCATGTTTTGCAGGATGGGAAACATTGAACGTAAACATGATATTCGGTTGCTTGCTTTTCCTGAGAAGTTATCACAAGGCATATCTCAAAATAGAAGGTACAACTCGGTTTAGCAACAATGCATAACTTTTGAAGAAGAGCTCGGATTTCAAAATTAAGTTCATTTTCATGTTCTGCATGATGCGAAACATTGAATGTAAACATGATATTCGGATCCTAGCTTTTCCTGAGAAGATATCACAAGGCATATCTCAAAATGGAAGGTATAACTCAGTTTAACAAAAATGCATAACTTTTGAAAAAGAGTTCGGATTTCAAAATTAAGTTCATTTTCATGTTCTACGGGATGCGAAACATTAAACGTAAACATTGCTTTTCGGTTGCTTGCTTTTCCTGGGAAGTTATCACAAGTCATATCTCAAAATTGAAGATAAAACTCAGTTCAGCAACAATGCATAATTTTTGAAGAAGAGCTCGGATTTCAAAATTAAGTTCATTTTCATGTTCTGCGGGATGGGAAACATTGAACGTAAACATGATATTCGGTTGCTTGCTTTTCCTGAGAAGTTATCACAAGGTATATCTCAAAATGGAAGGTATAACTCAGTTTAACAACAATGCATAACTTTTGAAGAAGAGCTCGGATTTCAAAATTAAGTTCATTTTCATGTTCTGCATGATGCGAAACATTGAATGTAAACATGATATTCGGATCCTAGCTTTTCCTGAGAAGATATCACAAGGCATATCTCAAAATGGAAGGTATAACTCAGTTTAGCAACAATGCATAACTTTTGAAGAAGAGCTCGGATTTCAAAATTAACTTCATATTCATGTTCTGCAGGATGGGAAACATTGAACGTAAACATGATATTCGGTTCCTTGCTTTTCCTGAGAAGTTATCACAAGGCATATCTCAAAATAGAAGGTACAACTCGGTTTAGCAACAATGCATAACTTTTGAAGAAGAGCTCGGATTTCAAAATTAACTTCATTTTCATGTTCTGCAGGATGGGAAACATTGAACGTAAACATGATATTCGGTTGCTTGCTTTTCCTGAGAAGTTATCAGAAGGCATATCTCAAAATAGAAGGTATAACTCAGTTTAGCAACAATGCATAACTTTTGAAGAATAGCTCGGATTTCAAAATTAAGTTCATTTTCATGTTCTGCGGGATGCGAAACATTAAATGTAAAATTGATATTCGGTTGCTTGCTTTTCCTGAGAAGTTATCACAAGGCATATCTCAAAATTGAAGATAAAACTCAGTTCAGCAACAATGCATAATTTTTGAAGAAGAGCTCGGATTTCAAAATTAAGTTCATTTTCAGGTTCTGCGGGATGCGAAACATTAAACGTAAACATGATATTCGGTTGCTTGCTTTTCCTGAGAAGTTATCATAAGGCATATCTCAAAATAGAAGGTATAACTCAGTTTAGCAACAATGCATAACTTTTGAAGAATAGCTCGGATTTCAAAATTAAGTTCATTTTCATGTTCTGCGGGATGCGAAACATTAAACGTAAAATTGATATTCGGTTGCTTGCTTTTCCTGAGAAGTTATCACAAGGCATATCTCAAAATAGAATACAGCTCAGTTTAGCAACAATGCATAACTTTTGAAGAAGAGCTCGGATTTCAAAATTAACTTCATATTCATGTTCTGCAGGATGGGAAACATTGAACGTAAACATGATATTCGGTTGCTTGCTTTTCCTGAGAAGTTATCACAAGGCATATCTCAAAATAGAATTCAACTCAGTTTAGCAACACTGCATAACTTTTGAAAAAGAGCTCGGATTTCAAAATTAACTTCATTTTCATGTTTTGCAGGATGGGAAACATTGAACGTAAACATGATATTCGGTTGCTTGCTTTTCCTGAGAAGTTATCACAAGGCATATCTCAAAATAGAAGGTACAACTCGGTTTAGCAACAATGCATAACTTTTGAAGAAGAGCTCGGATTTCAAAATTAAGTTCATTTTCATGTTCTGCATGATGCGAAACATTGAATGTAAACATGATATTCGGATCCTAGCTTTTCCTGAGAAGATATCACAAGGCATATCTCAAAATGGAAGGTATAACTCAGTTTAACAAAAATGCATAACTTTTGAAAAAGAGTTCGGATTTCAAAATTAAGTTCATTTTCATGTTCTACGGGATGCGAAACATTAAACGTAAACATTGCTTTTCGGTTGCTTGCTTTTCCTGGGAAGTTATCACAAGTCATATCTCAAAATTGAAGATAAAACTCAGTTCAGCAACAATGCATAATTTTTGAAGAAGAGCTCGGATTTCAAAATTAAGTTCATTTTCATGTTCTGCGGGATGGGAAACATTGAACGTAAACATGATATTCGGTTGCTTGCTTTTCCTGAGAAGTTATCACAAGGTATATCTCAAAATGGAAGGTATAACTCAGTTTAACAACAATGCATAACTTTTGAAGAAGAGCTCGGATTTCAAAATTAAGTTCATTTTCATGTTCTGCATGATGCGAAACATTGAATGTAAACATGATATTCGGATCCTAGCTTTTCCTGAGAAGATATCACAAGGCATATCTCAAAATGGAAGGTATAACTCAGTTTAGCAACAATGCATAACTTTTGAAGAAGAGCTCGGATTTCAAAATTAACTTCATATTCATGTTCTGCAGGATGGGAAACATTGAACGTAAACATGATATTCGGTTCCTTGCTTTTCCTGAGAAGTTATCACAAGGCATATCTCAAAATAGAAGGTACAACTCGGTTTAGCAACAATGCATAACTTTTGAAGAAGAGCTCGGATTTCAAAATTAACTTCATTTTCATGTTCTGCAGGATGGGAAACATTGAACGTAAACATGATATTCGGTTGCTTGCTTTTCCTGAGAAGTTATCAGAAGGCATATCTCAAAATAGAAGGTATAACTCAGTTTAGCAACAATGCATAACTTTTGAAGAATAGCTCGGATTTCAAAATTAAGTTCATTTTCATGTTCTGCGGGATGCGAAACATTAAATGTAAAATTGATATTCGGTTGCTTGCTTTTCCTGAGAAGTTATCACAAGGCATATCTCAAAATTGAAGATAAAACTCAGTTCAGCAACAATGCATAATTTTTGAAGAAGAGCTCGGATTTCAAAATTAAGTTCATTTTCAGGTTCTGCGGGATGCGAAACATTAAACGTAAACATGATATTCGGTTGCTTGCTTTTCCTGAGAAGTTATCATAAGGCATATCTCAAAATAGAAGGTATAACTCAGTTTAGCAACAATGCATAACTTTTGAAGAATAGCTCGGATTTCAAAATTAAGTTCATTTTCATGTTCTGCGGGATGCGAAACATTAAACGTAAAATTGATATTCGGTTGCTTGCTTTTCCTGAGAAGTTATCACAAGGCATATCTCAAAATAGAATACAGCTCAGTTTAGCAACAATGCATAACTTTTGAAGAAGAGCTCGGATTTCAAAATTAACTTCATATTCATGTTCTGCAGGATGGGAAACATTGAACGTAAACATGATATTCGGTTGCTTGCTTTTCCTGAGAAGTTATCACAAGGCATATCTCAAAATAGAATTCAACTCAGTTTAGCAACACTGCATAACTTTTGAAAAAGAGCTCGGATTTCAAAATTAACTTCATTTTCATGTTTTGCAGGATGGGAAACATTGAACGTAAACATGATATTCGGTTGCTTGCTTTTCCTGAGAAGTTATCACAAGGCATATCTCAAAATAGAAGGTACAACTCGGTTTAGCAACAATGCATAACTTTTGAAGAAGAGCTCGGATTTCAAAATTAAGTTCATTTTCATGTTCTGCATGATGCGAAACATTGAATGTAAACATGATATTCGGATCCTAGCTTTTCCTGAGAAGATATCACAAGGCATATCTCAAAATGGAAGGTATAACTCAGTTTAACAAAAATGCATAACTTTTGAAAAAGAGTTCGGATTTCAAAATTAAGTTCATTTTCATGTTCTACGGGATGCGAAACATTAAACGTAAACATTGCTTTTCGGTTGCTTGCTTTTCCTGGGAAGTTATCACAAGTCATATCTCAAAATTGAAGATAAAACTCAGTTCAGCAACAATGCATAATTTTTGAAGAAGAGCTCGGATTTCAAAATTAAGTTCATTTTCATGTTCTGCGGGATGGGAAACATTGAACGTAAACATGATATTCGGTTGCTTGCTTTTCCTGAGAAGTTATCACAAGGTATATCTCAAAATGGAAGGTATAACTCAGTTTAACAACAATGCATAACTTTTGAAGAAGAGCTCGGATTTCAAAATTAAGTTCATTTTCATGTTCTGCATGATGCGAAACATTGAATGTAAACATGATATTCGGATCCTAGCTTTTCCTGAGAAGATATCACAAGGCATATCTCAAAATGGAAGGTATAACTCAGTTTAGCAACAATGCATAACTTTTGAAGAAGAGCTCGGATTTCAAAATTAACTTCATTTTCATGTTCTGCAGGATGGGAAACATTGAACGTAAACATGATATTCGGTTGCTTGTTTTTCCTGAGAAGTTATCACAAGACATATCTCAAAATAGAATACAACTCAGTTCAGCAACAATGCATAACTTTTGAAGAAGAGCTCGGATTTCAAAATTAACTTCATATTCATGTTCTGCAGGATGGGAAACATTGAACGTAAACATGATATTCGGTTGCTTGCTTTTCCTGAGAAGTTATCACAAGGCATATCTCAAAATAGAAGGTACAACTCGGTTTAGCAACAATGCATAACTTTTGAAGAAGAGCTCGGATTTCAAAATTAACTTCATTTTCATGTTCTGCAGGATGGGAAACATTGAACGTAAACATGATATTCGGTTGCTTGCTTTTCCTGAGAAGTTATCAGAAGGCATATCTCAAAATAGAAGGTATAACTCAGTTTAGCAACAATGCATAACATTTGAAGAAGAGCTCGGATTGCAAAATTAACTTCATTTTCATGTTCTGCAGGATTGGAAACATTGAACGTAAACATGATATTCGGTTGCTTGCTTTTCCTGAGAAGTTATCACAAGGCATATCTCAAAATAGAATTCAACTCAGTTTAGCAACACTGCATAACTTTTGAAAAAGAGCTCGGATTTCAAAATTAACTTCATTTTCATGTTTTGCAGGATGGGAAACATTGAACGTAAACATGATATTCGGTTGCTTGCTTTTCCTGAGAAGTTATCACAAGGCATATCTCAAAATAGAAGGTAAAACTCAGTTTAGCAACAATGCATAACTTTTGAAGAAGAGCTCGGATTTCAAAATTAACTTCATTTTCATGTTCTGCAGGATGGGAAACATTGAACGTAAACATGATATTCGGTTGCTTGCTTTTCCTCAGAAGTTATCACAAGGCAAATCTCAAAATAGAAGGTAAAACTCAGTTTAGCAACAATGCATAACTTTTGAAGAAGAGCTCGGATTTCAAAATTAAGTTCATTTTCATGTTCTGCGGGATGGGAAACATTGAACGTAAACATGATATTCGGTTGCTTGCTTTTCCTGAGAAGTTATCACAAGGCATATCTCAAAATGGAAGGTATAACTCAGTTGAGCAATAATGCAGAACTTTTGAAGAAGAGCTCTGCTTGAAAACTTATGCCTTGGGAGAACTCCACAGGAAAAGCTCGCACATGAAAACCGTGCGGATTTTTCAATATTTTACACCCCATAGAACAAGAAAATGAGCTTAATTTTGAAACCTGAGCTCTGCTTTAAAAGATATTCCTTGTGATAACACCACAGGAAAAGCTCGCACACGAAAGCCATTCAGATTTTCAATGTTTTCCATGCCATAGAACATGAAAATGAGCTTAACTTTGAAATCTGAACTCTGATTGAAAAGTTATGTCTTGGGATAACTCCACAGAAAAAGCTCGCACACGAAAACCATGTGGATATTCCATGTTTTCCACCTGATAGAACATGAAAATGAGTCTAATTTTCAAATCCGAGCTCTGCTTCAAAAGTTATGCTTTGGGATAACTCCACAGGAAAAGCTCGCACAGGAAAACTATGCGGATTTTCAATCTTTTCTATCCCATAGAACATGAATATGAGCTCAATTTTGAAATCCGAGCTCTGCTTCAAAAGTTATGCCTTTGGATAACACCACAGGGAAAGCCTGCACATGAAAACCATGCGGATTTTTCAACGTTTTCCATCCCATAGAACATGAAAATGATCATAATTTTCAAATCCGAGCTTTGCTTTAAAAGTTATGTCTTGGGAAAACTCCAAAGGAAAAGCTCACTCACGAAAACTATGCGCATTTTCAATGTTTTGCACCCCGTAGTACATGAAATTGAGCTTAATTTTGAAATCCGAGCTCTGCTTGAAAAGTTATGCCTTGGGATAACTCCACAGGAAAAGCTCGCATACAAAAACCATGCTGATTTGCAATGTTTTCCATGACTAGAACATAAAAATGAGTTTAATTTTGAAATCCAACTCTGCTTCAAAAGTTATGCTTTGGGATAACTCCACAGGAAAAGTTCGCACACGAATTCCATGCAGGTTTTTCAATGTTTTCCACCCTATAGAACATGAAAATGAGCTTAATTTTAAAATCTGAGCTCTGCTTCAAAAGTTATGCTTTGGGATAATGCCACAGGAAAAGCTCGCACACGGAAGCCATGCAGATTTTCAATGTTTCCACCCCCCCATAGAACATGAAAATGAGCTTAATTTTGAAATCCGAACTCTGCTTCAAAAGTTATGACTTGGGATAATTTCACAGGAAAATCCCGCACATGAAAATCATGTGGATTTTCAATCTTTTCCACCTGATAGAACATGAAAATGAGCTTAATTTTGAAATCCGAGCTGTGTTTCAAAAGTTATGCCTAAGGATATGCCACAGGAACAGCTCGCACACAAAAGCCATGCAGATTTGCAATGTTTTCCACCCCATGGAACATGAAAATGAGTTTAATTTTGAAATCCGAGCTCTGCTTCAGAAGTTATGTCTTGGGATAATGCCACAGGAAAAGCTCGCATGCGAAATCCATGCGGATTTTTCAATGTTTTCCACCCCATAAAACGTGAAAATGAGCTTAATTTTGAAATCCGAGCTGTGTTTCAAAAGTTATGCCTTGGGAGAACTCCACAGAAAAGCTCGCACATGAAAACCATGCGGATTTTTCAATATTTTACACCCCATAGAAAATGAAAATGAGCTTAATTTTGAAACCAGAGCTCTGCTTCAAAAGATATTCCTTGGGATAACGCCACAGGAAATGCTCGCACATCAAAACCATGCAGATTTTCTATGTTTTCCATGCCATAAAACCTGAAAATGATCTTAATTTTCAAATCTGAGCTCTGCTTCAAAAGTTATGTCTTGGGAAAACTCCACAGGAAAAGCTCGCATACAAAAACCATGCTGATTTGCAATGTTTTCCACGCCTAAAACATGAAAATGAGTTTTATTTTGAAATCCGAGCTCTGCTTCAAAAGTTATGCTTTGGGAGAACTCCACAGGAAAAGTTCGCACACGAATACCATGCAGGTTTTTCAATGTTTTCCACCCTATAGAACATGAAAATGAGCTTAATTTTGAAATCTGAGCTCTGCTTCAAAAGTTATGCTTTGGGATAATGCCACAGGAAAAGCTCGCACACGGAAGCCACGCAGATTTTCAATGTTTCCACCCTCCCATAGAACATGAAAATGAGCTTAATTTTGAAATCCGAGCTCTGCTTCAAAAGTTATGCCTTGGGATAATTTCACAGGAAAAGCTCGCACATGAAAATCATGTGGATTTCCAATGTTTTCCACCTGATAGAACATGAAAATGAGCTTAATTTTGAAATCCGAGCTCTGTTTCAAAAGTTATGCCTTCGGATAACGCCACGGGGAAAGCTTGCACACAAAAACCATGTGGATTTTTCAACGTTTTCCACCCCGTAGAACATGAAAATGAGGTTAATCTTGAAATCCGAGCTCTGCTTCAAAAGTTATGTCTTGGGATAACACCACAGGAAAACAATGTACATGAAAACCATGCAGATTTTCAATGTTTTCCATGCCATAGAACATGAAAATGATCTTAATTTTCAAATCCGAGTTCTGCTTTAAAAGTTATGTCTTGGGATAACTCCACAGGAAAAGCTCGCACACGAAAAGCATGCAGATATTCAATGTTTTCCTGCTGATAGTACATGAAAATGAGCTTAATTTTGAAATCCGAGCTGTGATTCAAATTTATGCTTTTGGATAACTCCACAGGAAAAGCTCGCATACGAAAACCATGCAGATTTTTCAATGTTCCCCCCCCCTCATAGGACATGAAAATGAGCTTAATTTTGAAATCCGAGCTGTGATTAAAAAATTATGCCTTGGGATAACTCCACAATAAAAGCTCGCACACGAAAATCATGCGGATTTTCAATGTTTTCCTCCCTGCAGAACATGAAAATGAGCTTAATTTTGAAATCCGAGCTGTGATTTAAAAGTTATGCTTTTGGATAACTCCACAGGAAAAGCTTGCACACGAATACCATGCAGGTTTTTCAATGTTTTCCACCTGATAGAACATGAAAATGAGCTTAATTTTGAAATCTGAGCTCTGCTTCAAAAGATATTCCTTGGGATAACTCCACAGAAAAAGCTCGCACACGAAAACCATGTGGACATTCCATGTTGTCCATGCCATAGAACATGAAAATGAGGTTAATTTTCAAATCCGAGCTCTGCTTCAAAAGTTATGCTTTGGGATAACTCCACAGGAAAACCTCGCAAAGGATAACTATGCGGATTTTCAATCTTTTCCACCCCATAGAACATGAAAATGAGCTTAATTTTGAAATCTGAGCTCTGCTTCAAAAGTTATGCCTTTGGATAACGCCACAGGGAAAGCTTGCACACGAAAACCATGCAGATTTTTCAATGTTTTCCACCCCGTAGAACATGAAAATGAGCTTAATCTTGAAATCCGAGCTCTGCTTTAAATGTTATGACTTGGGATAACACCACAGGAAAACAATGTACGTGAAAACCATGCAAATTTTCAATGTTTTCCTCACTGCAGAACATGAAAATGATCTTAATTTTCAAATCCGAGCTCTGCTTTAAAAGTTATGTCTTGGGAAAACTCCACAAGAAAAGCTCGCATACAAAAACTATGCTGATTTGCAATGTTTTCCACGCCTAGAACATGAAAATGAGTTTAATTTTGAAATCCAAGCTCTGCTTTAAAAGTTATGCTTTGGGATAACTCCACAGGAAAAGCTCGCACACGAATACCATGCAGGTTTTTCAATGTTTTCCACCCTATAGAACATGAAAATGAGCTTAATTTTGAAATCCGAGCTCTGCTTCAAAAGTTATGCCTTGGGATAATTTCACAGGAAAAGCTCGCATATGAAAATCATGTGGATTTCCAATGTTTTCCACCTGATAGAACATGAAAATGAGCTTAATTTTGAAATCTGAGCTCTGCTTCAAAAGTTATGCCTTCGGATAACGCCACGGGGAAAGCTTGCACACAAACACCATGTGGATTTTTCAACGTTTTCCACCCCGTAGAACATGAAAATGAGTTTAATTTTCAAATCCGAGCTGTGCTTCAAAAGTTATTCTTTGGGATACCTCCACAGGAAAAGCTCGCACAGGAAAACTATGTGGATTTTCAATCTTTTCCACCCCATAGAACATGAAAATGAGTTTAATTTTCAAATCCGAGCTCTGCTTCAAAAGTTATGCCTTCGGATAACGCCATGGGGAAAGCTTGCACACAAAAACCATGTGGATTTTTCAACATTTTCCACCCCGTAGAACATGAAAATGAGGTTAATCTTGAAATCCGAGCTCTGCTTCAAAAGTTATGTCTTGGGATAACACCACAGGAAAACAATGTACATGAAAACCATGCAGATTTTCAATGTTTTCCATGCCATAGAACATGAAAATGATCTTAATTTTCAAATCCGAGTTCTGCTTTAAAAGTTATGTCTTGGGATAACTCCACAGGAAAAGCTCGCACACAAAAAGCATGCAGATATTCAATGTTTTCCTCCTGATAGTACATGAAAATGAGCTTAATTTTGAAATCCGAGCTGTGATTCAAAAGTTATGGATAACTTTTGGATAACTCCACAGGAAAAGCTCGCACACGAAAACCATGCAGATTTTTCAATGTCCCCCCCCACATAGGACATGAAAATGAGCTTAATTTTGAAATCCAAGCTGTGATTAAAAAATTATGCCTTGGGATAACTCCACAATAAAAGCTCGCACACGAAAATCATGCGGATTTTCAATGTTTTCCTCCCTGCAGAACATGAAAATGTGCTTAATTTTGAAATCCGAGCTCTGCTTCAAAAGATATGCTTTGGGATAACTCCACAGGAAAAGCTTGCACACGAATACCATGCAGGTTTTTCAATGTTTTCCACCTGATAGAACATGAAAATGAGCTTAATTTTGAAATCTGAGCTCTGCTTCAAAAGATATTCCTTGGGATAACTCCACAGAAAAAGCTCGCACACGAAAACCATGTGGACATTCCATGTTGTCCATGCCATAGAACATGAAAATGAGGTTAATTTTCAAATCCGAGCTCTGCTTCAAAAGTTATGCTTTGGGATAATGCCACAGGAAAAACTCACACACGAAAGCCATTCAGATTTTCAATGTTTTCCATGCCATAGAACATGAAAATGAGCTTAATTTTGAAATCTGAGCTCTGCTTCAAAAGATATTCCTTGGGATAACTCCACAGAAAAAGCTCGCACACGAAAACCATGTGGACATTCCATGTTGTCCATGCCATAGAACATGAAAATGAGGTTAATTTTCAAATCCGAGCTCTGCTTCAAAAGTTATGCTTTGGGATAACTCCACAGGGAAAGCTTGCACACAAAAACCATGCAGATTCTTCAATGTTTTCCACCCCGTAGAACATGAAAATGAGCTTAATTTTGAAATCCGAGCTCTGCTTCAAAAGTTATGTCTTGGGATAACTCCACAGGAAAAGTTCGCATACGAAAACCATGCGGATATTCGATGTTTTCCTCCTGATATAACATGAAAATGAGCTTAATTTTGAAATCCGAGCTGTGATTTAAAAGTTATGCTTTTGGATAACTCCACAGGAAAAGCTCGCACACGAAAACCATGCAGATTTTTCAATGTTCCCCCCCCCCTCATAGGACATGAAAATGAGCTTAATTTTGAAATCCGAGCTGTGATTAAAAAATTATGCCTTGGGATAACTCCACAATAAAAGCTCGCACACGAAAATCATGTGGATTTTCAATGTTTTCCTCCCTGCAGAACATGAAAATGAGCTTAATTTTGAAATCCGAGCTCTGCTTCAAAAGTTATGCCTTGGGATAACTTCACAGGAAAAGCTCGCACATGAAAATCAAGTGGATTTTCAATTTTTTCCTCCTGATAGAACATGAAAATGAGCTTAATTTTAAAATCCGAGCTATGTTTCAAAAGTTATGCCTTAGGCTACGCCACAGGAACAGCTCATGAATGTCATGCAGGTTTTTCAATATTTTCCACCCCACAGAACATGAAAATGTGCTTAATTTTGAAATCCGAGCTGTGTTTCAAAAGTAATGTCTTGGGATAACTCCACAGGAAAAGCTCGCACACGAAAACCATGCAGATTCTTCAATATTTTACACCCCATAGAACATGAGAATGAGCTTAATTCTGAAATCTGAGCTCTGCTTCAAAAGATATTCCTTGGGATAACGCCACAGGAAAAGCTCGCACACGAAAGCCGTGCAGATTTTCAATGTTTTCCATGCCATAGAACATGAAAATGAGCTTAATCTTGAAATCCGAGCTCTGCTTTAAAAGTTATGTCTTGGGATAACACCACAGGAAAACAATGTACATGAAAACCATGCAGATTTTCAATGTTTTCCTCCCTGCAGAACATGAAAATGATCTTAATTTTCAAATCCGAGCTCTGCTTCAAAAGTTATGTCTTGGGAAAACTCCACAAGAAAAGCTCGCATACAAAAACTATGCTGATTTGCAATGTTTTCCACGCCTAGAACATGAAAATGAGTTTAATTTTGAAATCCAAGCTCTGCTTTAAAAGTTATGCTTTGGGATAACTCCACAGGAAAAGCTCGCACACGAATACCATGCAGGTTTTTCAATGTTTTCCACCCTATAGAACATGAAAATGAGCTTAATTTTGAAATCCGAGCTCGACTTCAAAAGTTATGCCTTGAGATAACTCCACAGGAAAAGCTTGCACCCGAAAATCATGTGGATTTTCAATGTTTCCCCCCCCCCGTAGAACATGAAAATTATCTTAATTTTGAAATCCGAGCTCTGCTTCAAAAGTTACGTCTTGTGATAACTCCACAGGAAAAGCTCGCGCACGAAAACCCTGCGGATATTCAATGTTTTCCTCCTGATATAACATGAAAATGAGCTTAATTTTGAAATCCGAGCTGTGTTTCAAAAGTAATGTCTTGGGATAACTCCACAGGAAAAGCTCGCACACAAAAACCATGCAGTTTTTACAATATTTTACACCCCATAGAACATGAAAATGAGCTTAATTCTGAAATCTGAGCTCTGCTTCAAAAGATATTCCTTGGGATAACGCCACAGGAAAAGCTCGCACACGAAAGCCGTGCAGATTTTCAATGTTTTCCATGCCACAGAACATGAAATTGAGCTTAATTTTGAAATCTGAGCTCTGCTTCAAAAGTTATGCTTTGGGATAACTCCACAGGAACAGCTCGCACATGAAAACATGTGGATATTCCATGTTTTCCACCTGATAGAACATGGAAATGAGCTTAATTTTCAAATCCGAGCTCTGCTTCAAAAGTTATGCCTTCGGATAACTCCACAGGGAAAGCTTGCACATGAAGATCATGTGGATTTTTCAACTTTTTCCACCCCGTAGAACATGAAAATGAGCTTAATCTTGAAATCCGAGCTCTGCTTCAAAAGTTATGTCTTGGGATAACTCCACAGGAAAACCATGCACATTAAAACCATGCAGATTTTCAATTTTTTCCACCCCGTAGAATATGAAGATGTGTTTAATTTTGAGATCCGAGCTCTGCTTCAAAGATTATGTTTTGGGCAAACTCCACAGGAAAAGCTCACTTACAAAAACCATGTGCATTTTCAATGTTTTCCACTCCGTAGAACATGAAAATCAGCTTAATTTTGAAATCTGAGCTCTGCTTCGAAAGTTATGCTTTGGGATAACTCCACAGGAAAATCTCGCACACGAATACCATACAGGGTTTTCAATGTTATCCACCCAATAGAACATGAAAATGAGCTTAAGTTTGAAATCCGAGCTCTACTTCAAAAGTTATGCCTTGGGATAAAATCATGTGGATTTTTAATATTTTACAGCCCATAGAACATGAAAATGAGCTTAATTTTGAAATCCGAGCTCTACTTCAAAAGTTATGCCTTGGGATAACTCCACAGAAAAAGCTCGCACACGAAAATCATGTGGATTTTCAATGTTTCCCCCCCGCCCCCATAGAACATGAAAATTTTCTTAATTTTGAAATCCGAGCTCTGCTTCAAAAGTTATGCCTTGGGATAACTCCACAGGAAAAGCTCGCACACGAAAATCATGTGGATTTTCAATGTTTCCCCTCTCCCCGTAGAACATGAAAATTTTCTTAATTTTGAAATCCGAACTCTGCTTCAAAAGTTATGTCTTGGGATAACTCCACAGGAAAAGTTCGCATACGAAAACCATGCGGATATTCAATGTTTTCCTCCTGATATAACATGAAAATGAGCTTAATTTTGAAATCCGAGCTGTGATTTAAAAGTTATGCTTTTGGATAACTCCACAGGAAAAGCTCGCACACGAAAACCATGCAGATTTTTCAATGTTCCCCCCCCTCTCATAGGACATGAAAATGAGCTTAATTTCGAAATCCGAGCTGTGATTAAAAAATTATGCCTTGGGATAACTCCACAATAAAAGCTCGCACACGAAAATCATGTGGATTTTCAATGTTTTCCTCCCTGCAGAACATGAAAATGAGCTTAATTTTGAAATCCGAGCTCTGCTTCAAAAGTTATGCCTTGGGATAACTTCACAGGAAAAGCTCGCACATGAAAATCAAGTGGATTTTCAATGTTTTCCTCCTGATAGAACATGAAAATGTGCTTAATTTTAAAATCCAAGCTATGTTTCAAAAGTTATGCCTTAGGCTACGCCACAGGAACAGCTCGCACATGAAAGTCATGCAGGATTTTCAATATTTTCCACCAGATAGAACATGAAAATGTGCTTAATTTTGAAATCCGAGCTGTGTTTCAAAAGTAATGTCTTGGGATAACTCCACAGGAAAAGCTCGCACACAAAAACCATGCAGTTTTTACAATATTTTACACCCCATAGAACATGAAAATGAGCTTAATTCTGAAATCTGAGCTCTGCTTCAAAAGATATTCCTTGGGATAACGCCACAGGAAAAGCTCGCACACGAAAGCCGTGCAGATTTTCAATGTTTTCCATGCCACAGAACATGAAATTGAGCTTAATTTTGAAATCTGAGCTCTGCTTCAAAAGTTATGCTTTGGGATAACTCCACAGGAACAGCTCGCACATGAAAACATGTGGATATTCCATGTTTTCCACCTGATAGAACATGGAAATGAGCTTAATTTTCAAATCCGAGCTCTGCTTCAAAAGTTATGCCTTCGGATAACTCCACAGGGAAAGCTTGCACATGAAGATCATGTGGATTTTTCAACTTTTTCCACCCCGTAGAACATGAAAATGAGCTTAATCTTGAAATCCGAGCTCTGCTTCAAAAGTTATGTCTTGGGATAACTCCACAGGAAAACCATGCACATTAAAACCATGCAGATTTTCAATTTTTTCCACCCCGTAGAATATGAAGATGTGTTTAATTTTGAGATCCGAGCTCTGCTTCAAAGATTATGTTTTGGGCAAACTCCACAGGAAAAGCTCACTTACAAAAACCATGTGCATTTTCAATGTTTTCCACTCCGTAGAACATGAAAATCAGCTTAATTTTGAAATCTGAGCTCTGCTTCGAAAGTTATGCTTTGGGATAACTCCACAGGAAAATCTCGCACACGAATACCATACAGGGTTTTCAATGTTATCCACCCAATAGAACATGAAAATGAGCTTAAGTTTGAAATCCGAGCTCTACTTCAAAAGTTATGCCTTGGGATAAAATCATGTGGATTTTTAATATTTTACAGCCCATAGAACATGAAAATGAGCTTAATTTTGAAATCCGAGCTCTACTTCAAAAGTTATGCCTTGGGATAACTCCACAGAAAAAGCTCGCACACGAAAATCATGTGGATTTTCAATGTTTCCCCCCCGCCCCCATAGAACATGAAAATTTTCTTAATTTTGAAATCCGAGCTCTGCTTCAAAAGTTATGCCTTGGGATAACTCCACAGGAAAAGTTCGCATACGAAAATCATGTGGATTTTCAATGTTTCCCCTCTCCCCGTAGAACATGAAAATTTTCTTAATTTTGAAATCCGAGCTCTACTTCAAAAGTTATGCCTTGGGATAACTCCACAGAAAAAGCTCGCACACGAAAATCATGTGGATTTTCAATGTTTCCCCTCTCCCCGTAGAACATGAAAATTTTCTTAATTTTGAAATCCGAACTCTGCTTCAAAAGTTATGTCTTGGGATAACTCCACAGGAAAAGTTCGCATACGAAAACCATGCGGATATTCAATGTTTTCCTCCTGATATAACATGAAAATGAGCTTAATTTTGAAATCCGAGCTGTGATTTAAAAGTTATGCTTTTGGATAACTCCACAGGAAAAGCTCGCACACGAAAACCATGCAGATTTTTCAATGTTCCCCCCCCTCTCATAGGACATGAAAATGAGCTTAATTTTGAAATCCGAGCTGTGATTAAAAAATTATGCCTTGGGATAACTCCACAATAAAAGCTCGCACACGAAAATCATGTGGATTTTCAATGTTTTCCTCCCTGCAGAACATGAAAATGAGCTTAATTTTGAAATCCGAGCTCTGCTTCAAAAGTTATGCCTTGGGATAACTTCACAGGAAAAGCTCGCACATGAAAATCAAGTGGATTTTCAATTTTTTCCTCCTGATAGAACATGAAAATGAGCTTAATTTTAAAATCCGAGCTATGTTTCAAAAGTTATGCCTTAGGCTACGCCACAGGAACAGCTCATGAATGTCATGCAGGTTTTTCAATATTTTCCACCCCACAGAACATGAAAATGTGCTTAATTTTGAAATCCGAGCTGTGTTTCAAAAGTAATGTCTTGGGATAACTCCACAGGAAAAGCTCGCACACGAAAACCATGCAGATTCTTCAATATTTTACACCCCATAGAACATGAGAATGAGCTTAATTCTGAAATCTGAGCTCTGCTTCAAAAGATATTCCTTGGGATAACGCCACAGGAAAAGCTCGCACACGAAAGCCGTGCAGATTTTCAATGTATTCCATGCCATAGAACATGAAAATGAGCTTAATCTTGAAATCCGAGCTCTGCTTTAAAAGTTATGTCTTGGGATAACACCACAGGAAAACAATGTACATGAAAACCATGCAGATTTTCAATGTTTTCCTCCCTGCAGAACATGAAAATGATCTTAATTTTCAAATCTGAGCTCTGCTTTAAAAGTTATGTCTTGGGAAAACTCCACAAGAAAAGCTCGCATACAAAAACTATGCTGATTTGCAATGTTTTCCACGCCTAGAACATGAAAATGAGTTTAATTTTGAAATCCAAGCTCTGCTTTAAAAGTTATGCTTTGGGATAACTCCACAGGAAAAGCTCGCACACGAATACCATGCAGGTTTTTCAATGTTTTCTACCCTATAGAACATGAAAATTAGCTTAATTTTGAAATCCGAGCTCTACTTCAAAAGTTATGCCTTGAGATAACTCCACAGGAAAAGCTTGCACCCGAAAATCATGTAGATTTTCAATGTTTCCTCCCCCCCGTAGAACATGAAAATTATCTTAATTTGGAAATCCGAGCTCTGCTTCAAAAGTTATGTCTTGTGATAACTCCACAGGAAAAGCTCGCGCACGAAAACCCTGCGGATATTCAATGTTTTCCTCCTGATATAACATGAAAATGAGCTTAATTTTGAAATCCGAGCTGTGATTTAAAAGTTACGCTTTTGGATAACTCCACAGGAAAAGCTCGCACATGAAAACCATGCAGATTTTTCAATGTCCCCCCTCCCCCATAGGACATGAAAATGAGCTTAATTTTGAAATCCGAGCTCTGCTTCAAAAGTTATGCCTTGGGATAACTTCACAGGAAAAGCTCACACATGAAAATCATGTGGATTTTCAATGTTTTCCTCCTGATAGAACATGAAAATGTGCTTAATTTTAAAATCCAAGCTATGTTTCAAAAGTTATGCCTTAGGCTACGCCACAGGAACAGCTCGCACATGAAAGTCATGCAGGTTTTTCAATATTTTCCACCAGATAGAACATGAAAATGTGCTTAATTTTGAAATCCGAGCTGTGTTTCAAAAGTAATGTCTTGGGATAACTCCACAGGAAAAGCTCGCACACAAAAACCATGCAGTTTTTACAATATTTTACACCCCATAGAACATGAAAATGAGCTTAATTCTGAAATCTGAGCTCTGCTTCAAAAGATATTCCTTGGGATAACGCCACAGGAAAAGCTCGCACACGAAAGCCGTGCAGATTTTCAATGTTTTCCATGCCACAGAACATGAAATTGAGCTTAATTTTGAAATCTGAGCTCTGCTTCAAAAGTTATGCTTTGGGATAACTCCACAGGAAAAGCTCGCACATGAAAAACATGTGGATTTTCAATGTTTTCCACCTGATAGAACATGGAAATGAGCTTAATTTTCAAATCCGAGCTCTGCTTCAAAAGTTATGCCTTCGGATAACTCCACAGGGAAAGCTTGCACACGAAAGCCGTGCAGATTTTCAATGTTTTCCATGCCACAGAACATGAAATTGAGCTTAATTTTGAAATCCGAGCTCGACTTCAAAAGTTATGCCTTGGGATAACTCCACAGAAAAAGCTCGCACACGAAAATCATGTGGATTTTCAATGTTTCCCCCCCACCCCCATAGAACATGAAAATTTTCTTAATTTTGAAATCCGAGCTCTGCTTCAAAAGTTATGCCTTGGGATAACTCCACAGGAAAAGCTCGCACACGAAAATCATGTGGATTTTCAATGTTCCCCCCCCCCCATAGAACATGAAAATTTTCTTAATTTTGAAATCCGAGCTCTGCTTCAAAAGTTATGTCTTGGGATAACTCCACAGGAAAAGTTCGCATACGAAAACCCTGCGGATATTCAATGTTTTCCTCCTGATATAACATGAAAATGAGCTTAATTTTGAAATCCGAGCTGTGATTTAAAAGTTACGCTTTTGGATAACTCCACAGGAAAAGCTCGCACACGAAAACCATGCAGATTTTTCAATGTCCCCCCCCCCATAGGACATGAAAATGAGCTTAATTTTGAAAATCGAGCTGTGATTAAAAAATTATGCCTTGGGATAACTCCAAAGCCGTGCAGATTTTCAATGTTTTCCATGCCACAGAACATGAAATTGAGCTTAATTTTGAAATCTGAGCTCTGCTTCAAAAGTTATGCTTTGGGATAACCACAGGAAAAGCTCGCACTTGAAAAACATGTGGATATTCCATGTTTTCCACCTGATAGAACATGGAAATGAGCTTAATTTTCAAATCCGAGCTCTGCTTCAAAAGTTATGCCTTCGGATAACTCCACAGGGAAAGCTTGCACATGAAAATCATGTGGATTTTTCAACTTTTTCCACCCCGTAGAACATGAAAATGAGCTTAATCTTGAAATCCGAGCTCTGCTTCAAAAGTTATGTCCTGGGATAACTCCACAGGAAAAGTTCGCATACGAAAACCATGCGGATATTCAATGTTTTCCTCCTGATATAACATGAAAATGAGCTTAATTTCGAAATCCGAGTTGTGATTTAAAAGTTATGCTTTTGGATAACTCCACAGGAAAAGCTCGCACACGAATACCATGCAGGTTTTTCAATGTTTTCCACCCTATAGAACATGAAAATGAGCTTAATTTTGAAATCCGAGCTCTACTTCAAAAGTTATGCCTTGAGATAACTCCACAGGAAAAGCTTGCACCCGAAAATCATGTGGATTTTCAATGTTCCCCCCCCGCCCCTAGAACATGAAAATTATCTTAATTTTGAAATCCGAGCTCTGCTTCAAAAGTTATGTCTTGTGATAACTTCACAGGAAAAGCTCGCGCACGAAAACCCTGCGGATATTCAATGTTTTCCTCCTGATATAACATGAAAATGAGCTTAATTTTGAAATCCGAGCTGTGATTTAAAAGTTACGCTTTTGGATAACTCCACAGGAAAAGCTCGCACACGAAAACCATGCAGATTTTTCAATGTCCCCCCCCCCATAGGACATGAAAATGAGCTTAATTTTGAAAATCATGTGGATTTTTCAACTTTTTCCACCCCGTAGAACAAGAAAATGAGCTTAATCTTGAAATCCGAGCTCTGCTTCAAAAGTTATGTCCTGGGATAACTCCACAGGAAAAGTTCGCATACGAAAACCATGCGGATATTCAATGTTTTCCTCCTGATATAACATGAAAATGAGCTTAATTTCGAAATCCGAGCTGTGATTTAAAAGTTATGCTTTTGGATAACTCCACAGGAAAAGCTCGCACACGAAAACCATGCAGATTTTTCAATGTTCCCCCCCCCCTCATAGGACATGAAAATGAGCTTAATTTTGAAATCCGAGCTGTGATTAAAAAATTATGCCTTGGGATAACTCCACAATAAAAGCTCGCACACGAAAATCATGCGGATTTTCAATGTTTTCCTCCCTGCAGAACATGAAAATGAGCTTAATTTTGAAATCCGAGCTATGCTTCAAAAGTTATGCCTTGGGATAACTTCACAGGAAAAGCTCGCACATGAAAATCAAGTGGATTTTCAATTTTTTCCTCCTGATAGAACATGAAAATGAGCTTAATTTTAAAATCCGAGCTATGTTTCAAAAGTTATGCCTTAGGCTACGCCACAGGAACAGCTCATGAATGTCATGCAGGTTTTTCAATATTTTCCACCCCACAGAACATGAAAATGTGCTTAATTTTGAAATCCGAGCTGTGTTTCAAAAGTAATGTCTTGGGATAACTCCACAGGAAAAGCTCGCACACGAAAACCATGCAGATTTTTCAATATTTTACACCCCATAGAACATGAGAATGAGCTTAGTTCTGAAATCTGAGCTCTGCTTCAAAAGATATTCCTTGGGATAACGCCACAGGAAAAGCTCGCACACGAAAGCCGTGCAGATTTTCAATGTTTTCCATGCCATAGAACATGAAAATGAGCTTAATCTTGAAATCCGAGCTCTGCTTTAAAAGTTATGTCTTGGGATAACACCACAGGAAAACAATGTACATGAAAACCATGCAGATTTTCAATGTTTTCCTCCCTGCAGAACATGAACATGATCTTAATTTTCAAATCCGAGCTCTGCTTTAAAAGTTATGTCTTGGGAAAACTCCACAAGAAAAGCTCGCATACAAAAACTATGCTGATTTGCAATGTTTTCCACGCCTAGAACATGAAAATGAGTTTAATTTTGAAATCCAAGCTCTGCTTTAAAAGTTATGCTTTGGGATAACTCCACAGGAAAAGCTCGCACACGAATACCATGCAGGTTTTTCAATGTTTTCCACCCTATAGAACATGAAAATGAGCTTAATTTTGAAATCCGAGCTCGACTTCAAAAGTTATGCCTTGAGATAACTCCACAGGAAAAGCTTGCACCCGAAAATCATGTGGATTTTCAATGTCCCCCCCCCCCGTAGAACATGAAAATTATCTTAATTTTGAAATCCGAGCTCTGCTTCAAAAGTTATGTCTTGTGATAACTTCACAGGAAAAGCTCGCGCACGAAAACCCTGCGGATATTCAATGTTTTCCTCCTGATATAACATGAAAATGAGCTTAATTTTGAAATCCGAGCTGTGATTTAAAAGTTACGCTTTTGGATAACTCCACAGGAAAAGCTCGCACACGAAAACCATGCAGATTTTTCAATGTCCCCCCCCCCATAGGACATGAAAATGAGCTTAATTTTGAAAATCGAGCTGTGATTAAAAAATTATGCCTTGGGATAACTCCAAAGCCGTGCAGATTTTCAATGTTTTCCATGCCACAGAACATGAAATTGAGCTTAATTTTGAAATCTGAGCTCTGCTTCAAAAGTTATGCTTTGGGATAACCACAGGAAAAGCTCACACATGAAAAACATGTGGATATTCCATGTTTTCCACCTGATAGAACATGGAAATGAGCTTAATTTTCAAATCCGAGCTCTGCTTCAAAAGTTATGCCTTCGGATAACTCCACAGGGAAAGCTTGCACATGAAAATCATGTGGATTTTTCAACTTTTTCCACCCCGTAGAACATGAAAATGAGCTTAATCTTGAAATCCGAGCTCTGCTTCAAAAGTTATGTCTTGGGATAACTCCACAGGAAAAGTTCGCATACGAAAACCATGCGGATATTCAATGTTTTCCTCCTGATATAACATGAAAATGAGCTTAATTTCGAAATCCGAGCTGTGATTTAAAAGTTATGCTTTTGGATAACTCCACAGGAAAAGCTCGCACACGAAAACCATGCAGATTTTTCAATGTTCCCCCCCCCTCATAGGACATGAAAATGAGCTTAATTTTGAAATCCGAGCTGTGATTAAAAAATTATGCCTTGGGATAACTCCACAATAAAAGCTCGCACACGAAAATCATGCGGATTTTCAATGTTTTCCTCCCTGCAGAACATGAAAATGAGCTTAATTTTGAAATCCGAGCTCTGCTTCAAAAGTTATGCCTTGGGATAACTTCACAGGAAAAGCTCGCACATGAAAATCAAGTGGATTTTCAATTTTTTCCTCCTGATAGAACATGAAAATGAGCTTAATTTTAAAATCCGAGCTATGTTTCAAAAGTTATGCCTTAGGCTACGCCACAGGAACAGCTCATGAATGTCATGCAGGTTTTTCAATATTTTCCACCCCACAGAACATGAAAATGTGCTTAATTTTGAAATCCGAGCTGTGTTTCAAAAGTAATGTCTTGGGATAACTCCACAGGAAAAGCTCGCACACGAAAACCATGCAGATTTTTCAATATTTTACACCCCATAGAACATGAGAATGAGCTTAATTCTGAAATCTGAGCTCTGCTTCAAAAGATATTCCTTGGGATAACGCCACAGGAAAAGCTCGCACACGAAAGCCGTGCAGATTTTCAAAGTTTTCCATGCCACAGAACATGAAATTGAGCTTAATTTTGAAATCTGAGCTCTGCTTCAAAAGTTATGCTTTGGGATAACTCCACAGGAAAAGCTCGCACATGAAAAACATGTGGATATTCCATGTTTTCCACCTGATAGAACATGGAAATGAGCTTAATTTTCAAATCCGAGCTCTGCTTCAAAAGTTATGCCTTCGGATAACTCCACAGGGAAAGCTTGCACATGAAAATCATGTGGATTTTTCAACTTTTTCCACCCCGTAGAACATGAAAATGAGCTTAATCTTGAAATCCGAGCTCTGCTTCAAAAGTTATGTCTTGGGATAACTCCACAGGAAAACCATGCACATTAAAACCATGCGGATTTTCAATTTTTTCCACCCCGTAGAACATGAAGATGTGTTTAATTTTGAAATCCGAGCTCTGCTTCAAAAGTTATGTTTTGGGCAAACTCCACAGGAAAAGCTCACTTACAAAAACCATGTGCATTTTCAATGTTTTCCACTCCGTAGAACATGAAAATCAGCTTAATTTTGAAATCTGAGCTCTGCTTCGAAAGTTATGCTTTGGGATAACTCCACAGGAAAATCTCGCACACGAATACCATACAGGGTTTTCAATGTTATCCACCCAATAGAACATGAAAATGAGCTTAAGTTTGAAATCCGAGCTCTACTTCAAAAGTTATGCCTTGGGATAAAATCATGTGGATTTTTAATATTTTACAGCCCATAGAACATGAAAATGAGCTTAAGTTTGAAATCCGAGCTCGACTTCAAAAGTTATGCCTTGGGATAACTCCACAGAAAAAGCTCGCACACGAAAATCATGTGGATTTTCAATGTTTCCCCCCCACCCCCATAGAACATGAAAATTTTCTTAATTTTGAAATCCGAGCTCTGCTTCAAAAGTTATGTCTTGGGATAACTCCACAGGAAAAGTTCGCATACGAAAACCATGCGGATATTCAATGTTTTCCTCCTGATATAACATGAAAATGAGCTTAATTTCGAAATCCGAGCTGTGATTTAAAAGTTATGCTTTTGGATAACTCCACAGGAAAAGCTCGCACACGAAAACCATGCAGATTTTTCAATGTTCCCCCCCCCTCATAGGACATGAAAATGAGCTTAATTTTGAAATCCGAGCTGTGATTAAAAAATTATGCCTTGAGATAACTCCACAATAAAAGCTCGCACACGAAAATCATGCGGATTTTCAATTGTTTCCTCCCTGCAGAACATGAAAATGAGCTTAATTTTGAAATCCGAGCTCTGCTTCAAAAGTTATGCCTTGGGATAACTTCACAGGAAAAGCTCGCACATGAAAATCAAGTGGATTTTCAATTTTTTCCTCCTGATAGAACATGAAAATGAGCTTAATTTTAAAATCCGAGCTATGTTTCAAAAGTTATGCCTTAGGCTACGCCACAGGAACAGCTCATGAATGTCATGCAGGTTTTTCAATATTTTCCACCCCACAGAACATGAAAATGTGCTTAATTTTGAAATCCGAGCTGTGTTTCAAAAGTAATGTCTTGGGATAACTCCACAGGAAAAGCTCGCACACGAAAACCATGCAGATTTTTCAATATTTTACACCCCATAGAACATGAGAATGAGCTTAATTCTGAAATCTGAGCTCTGCTTCAAAAGATATTCCTTGGGATAACGCCACAGGAAAAGCTCGCACACGAAAGCCGTGCAGATTTTCAATGTTTTCCATGCCATAGAACATGAAAATGAGCTTAATCTTGAAATCCGAGCTCTGCTTTAAAAGTTATGTCTTGGGATAACACCACAGGAAAACAATGTACATGAAAACCATGCAGATTTTCAATGTTTTCCTCCCTGCAGAACATGAACATGATCTTAATTTTCAAATCCGAGCTCTGCTTTAAAAGTTATGTCTTGGGAAAACTCCACAAGAAAAGCTCGCATACAAAAACTATGCTGATTTGCAATGTTTTCCACGCCTAGAACATGAAAATGAGTTTAATTTTGAAATCCAAGCTCTGCTTTAAAAGTTATGCTTTGGGATAACTCCACAGGAAAAGCTCGCACACGAATACCATGCAGGTTTTTCAATGTTTTCCACCCTATAGAACATGAAAATGAGCTTAATTTTGAAATCCGAGCTCGACTTCAAAAGTTATGCCTTGAGATAACTCCACAGGAAAAGCTTGCACCTGAAAATCATGTGGATTTTCAATGTTTTCCCCCCCCCTGTAGAACATGAAAATTATCTTAATTTTGAAATCCGAACTCTGCTTCAAAAGTTATGTCTTGTGATAACTCCACAGGAAAAGCTCGCGCACGAAAACCCTGCGGATATTCAATGTTTTCCTCCTGATATAACATGAAAATGAGCTTAATTTTGAAATCCGAGCTGTGATTTAAAAGTTACGCTTTTGGATAACTCCACAGGAAAAGCTCGCACATGAAAACCATGCAGATTTTTCAATGTCCCCCCTCCCCCATAGGACATGAAAATGAGCTTAATTTTGAAATCCGAGCTCTGCTTCAAAAGTTATGCCTTGGGATAACTTCACAGGAAAAGCTCACACATGAAAATCATGTGGATTTTCAATGTTTTCCTCCTGATAGAACATGAAAATGTGCTTAATTTTAAAATCCAAGCTATGTTTCAAAAGTTATGCCTTAGGCTACGCCACAGGAACAGCTCGCACATGAAAGTCATGCAGGTTTTTCAATATTTTCCACCAGATAGAACATGAAAATGTGCTTAATTTTGAAATCCGAGCTCGACTTCAAAAGTAATGTCTTGGGATAACTCCACAGGAAAAGCTCGCACACAAAAACCATGCAGTTTTTACAATATTTTACACCCCATAGAACATGAAAATGAGCTTAATTCTGAAATCTGAGCTCTGCTTCAAAAGATATTCCTTGGGATAACGCCACAGGAAAAGCTCGCACACGAAAGCCGTGCAGATTTTCAATGTTTTCCATGCCACAGAACATGAAATTGAGCTTAATTTTGAAATCTGAGCTCTGCTTCAAAAGTTATGCTTTGGGATAACTCCACAGGAAAAGCTCGCACATGAAAAACATGTGGATATTCCATGTTTTCCACCTGATAGAACATGGAAATGAGCTTAATTTTCAAATCCGAGCTCTGCTTCAAAAGTTATGCCTTCGGATAACTCCACAGGGAAAGCTTGCACATGAAAATCATGTGGATTTTTCAACTTTTTCCACCCCGTAGAACATGAAAATGAGCTTAATCTTGAAATCCGAGCTCTGCTTCAAAAGTTATGTCTTGGGATAACTCCACAGGAAAACCATGCACATTAAAACCATGCAGATTTTCAATTTTTTCCACCCCGTAGAACATGAAGATGTGTTTAATTTTGAAATCCGAGCTCTGCTTCAAAAGTTATGTTTTGGGCAAACTCCACAGGAAAAGCTCACTTACAAAAACCATGTGCATTTTCAATGTTTTCCACTCCGTAGAACATGAAAATCAGCTTAATTTTGAAATCTGAGCTCTGCTTCGAAAGTTATGCTTTGGGATAACTCCACAGGAAAATTTCGCACAAGAATACCATACAGGGTTTTCAATGTTATC
This sequence comes from Hydrophis major, assembly GCA_033807585.1. NCBI lineage: Eukaryota > Metazoa > Chordata > Lepidosauria > Squamata > Elapidae > Hydrophis > Hydrophis major. The sequence goes on from CM066340.1 coordinate 66,642, forward strand.
CACCCAATAGAACATGAAAATGAGCTTAAGTTTGAAATCCGAGCTCTACTTCAAAAGTTATGCCTTGGGATAAAATCATGTGGATTTTTAATATTTTACAGCCCATAGAACATGAAAATGAGCTTAAGTTTGAAATCCGAGCTCGACTTCAAAAGTTATGCCTTGGGATAACTCCACAGAAAAAGCTCGCACACGAAAATCATGTGGATTTTCAATGTCCCCCCCCCCGTAGAACATGAAAATTATCTTAATTTTGAAATCCGAGCTCTGCTTCAAAAGTTATGTCTTGTGATAACTTCACAGGAAAAGCTCGCGCACGAAAACCCTGCGGATATTCAATGTTTTCCTCCTGATATAACATGAAAATGAGCTTAATTTTGAAATCCGAGCTGTGATTTAAAAGTTACGCTTTTGGATAACTCCACAGGAAAAGCTCGCACACGAAAACCATGCAGATTTTTCAATGTCCCCCCCCCCATAGGACATGAAAATGAGCTTAATTTTGAAAATCGAGCTGTGATTAAAAAATTATGCCTTGGGATAACTCCAAAGCCGTGCAGATTTTCAATGTTTTCCATGCCACAGAACATGAAATTGAGCTTAATTTTGAAATCTGAGCTCTGCTTCAAAAGTTATGCTTTGGGATAACCACAGGAAAAGCTCTCACATGAAAAACATGTGGATATTCCATGTTTTCCACCTGATAGAACATGGAAATGAGCTTAATTTTCAAATCCGAGCTCTGCTTCAAAAGTTATGCCTTCGGATAACTCCACAGGGAAAGCTTGCACATGAAAATCATGTGGATTTTTCAACTTTTTCCACCCCGTAGAACATGAAAATGAGCTTAATCTTGAAATCCAAGCTCTGCTTCAAAAGTTATGTCTTGGGATAACTCCACAGGAAAAGTTCGCATACGAAAACCATGCGGATATTCAATGTTTTCCTCCTGATATAACATGAAAATGAGCTTAATTTCGAAATCCGAGCTGTGATTTAAAAGTTATGCTTTTGGATAACTCCACAGGAAAAGCTCGCACACGAAAACCATGCAGATTTTTCAATGTTCCCCCCCCCTCATAGGACATGAAAATGAGCTTAATTTTGAAATCCGAGCTGTGATTAAAAAATTATGCCTTGGGATAACTCCACAATAAAAGCTCGCACACGAAAATCATGCGGATTTTCAATGTTTTCCTCCCTGCAGAACATGAAAATGAGCTTAATTTTGAAATCCGAGCTCTGCTTCAAAAGTTATGCCTTGGGATAACTTCACAGGAAAAGCTCGCACATGAAAATCAAGTGGATTTTCAATTTTTTCCTCCTGATAGAACATGAAAATGAGCTTAATATTAAAATCCGAGCTATGTTTCAAAAGTTATGCCTTAGGCTACACCACAGGAACAGCTCATGAATGTCATGCAGGTTTTTCAATATTTTCCACCCCACAGAACATGAAAATGTGCTTAATTTTGAAATCCGAGCTGTGTTTCAAAAGTAATGTCTTGGGATAACTCCACAGGAAAAGCTCGCACACAAAAACCATGCAGTTTTTACAATATTTTACACCCCATAGAACATGAAAATGAGCTTAATTCTGAAATCTGAGCTCTGCTTCAAAAGATATTCCTTGGGATAACGCCACAGGAAAAGCTCGCACACGAAAGCCGTGCAGATTTTCAAAGTTTTCCATGCCACAGAACATGAAATTGAGCTTAATTTTGAAATCTGAGCTCTGCTTCAAAAGTTATGCTTTGGGATAACTCCACAGGAAAAGCTCGCACATGAAAAACATGTGGATATTCCATGTTTTCCACCTGATAGAACATGGAAATGAGCTTAATTTTCAAATCCGAGCTCTGCTTCAAAAGTTATGCCTTCGGATAACTCCACAGGGAAAGCTTGCACATGAAAATCATGTGGATTTTTCAACTTTTTCCACCCCGTAGAACATGAAAATGAGCTTAATCTTGAAATCCGAGCTCTGCTTCAAAAGTTATGTCTTGGGATAACTCCACAGGAAAACCATGCACATTAAAACCATGCGGATTTTCAATTTTTTCCACCCCGTAGAACATGAAGATGTGTTTAATTTTGAAATCCGAGCTCTGCTTCAAAAGTTATGTTTTGGGCAAACTCCACAGGAAAAGCTCACTTACAAAAACCATGTGCATTTTCAATGTTTTCCACTCCGTAGAACATGAAAATCAGCTTAATTTTGAAATCTGAGCTCTGCTTCGAAAGTTATGCTTTGGGATAACTCCACAGGAAAATCTCGCACACGAATACCATACAGGGTTTTCAATGTTATCCACCCAATAGAACATGAAAATGAGCTTAAGTTTGAAATCCGAGCTCTACTTCAAAAGTTATGCCTTGGGATAAAATCATGTGGATTTTTAATATTTTACAGCCCATAGAACATGAAAATGAGCTTAAGTTTGAAATCCGAGCTCGACTTCAAAAGTTATGCCTTGGGATAACTCCACAGAAAAAGCTCGCACACGAAAATCATGTGGATTTTCAATGTTTCCCCCCCACCCCCATAGAACATGAAAATTTTCTTAATTTTGAAATCCGAGCTCTGCTTCAAAAGTTATGTCTTGGGATAACTCCACAGGAAAAGTTCGCATACGAAAACCATGCGGATATTCAATGTTTTCCTCCTGATATAACATGAAAATGAGCTTAATTTCGAAATCCGAGCTGTGATTTAAAAGTTATGCTTTTGGATAACTCCACAGGAAAAGCTCGCACACGAAAACCATGCAGATTTTTCAATGTTCCCCCCCCCCTCATAGGACATGAAAATGAGCTTAATTTTGAAATCCGAGCTGTGATTAAAAAATTATGCCTTGGGATAACTCCACAATAAAAGCTCGCACACGAAAATCATGCGGATTTTCAATGTTTTCCTCCCTGCAGAACATGAAAATGAGCTTAATTTTGAAATCCGAGCTCTGCTTCAAAAGTTATGCCTTGGGATAACTTCACAGGAAAAGCTCGCACATGAAAATCAAGTGGATTTTCAATTTTTTCCTCCTGATAGAACATGAAAATGAGCTTAATTTTAAAATCCGAGCTATGTTTCAAAAGTTATGCCTTAGGCTACGCCACAGGAACAGCTCATGAATGTCATGCAGGTTTTTCAATATTTTCCACCCCACAGAACATGAAAATGTGCTTAATTTTGAAATCCGAGCTGTGTTTCAAAAGTAATGTCTTGGGATAACTCCACAGGAAAAGCTCGCACACGAAAACCATGCAGATTTTTCAATATTTTACACCCCATAGAACATGAGAATGAGCTTAATTCTGAAATCTGAGCTCTGCTTCAAAAGATATTCCTTGGGAAAACGCCACAGGAAAAGCTCGCACACGAAAGCCGTGCAGATTTTCAATGTTTTCCATGCCATAGAACATGAAAATGAGCTTAATCTTGAAATCCGAGCTCTGCTTTAAAAGTTATGTCTTGGGATAACACCACAGGAAAACAATGTACATGAAAACCATGCAGATTTTCAATGTTTTCCTCCCTGCAGAACATGAACATGATCTTAATTTTCAAATCCGAGCTCTGCTTTAAAAGTTATGTCTTGGGAAAACTCCACAAGAAAAGCTCGCATACAAAAACTATGCTGATTTGCAATGTTTTCCACGCCTAGAACATGAATATGAGTTTAATTTTGAAATCCAAGCTCTGCTTTAAAAGTTATGCTTTGGGATAACTCCACAGGAAAAGCTCGCACACGAATACCATGCAGGTTTTTCAATGTTTTCCACCCTATAGAACATGAAAATGAGCTTAATTTTGAAATCCGAGCTCGACTTCAAAAGTTATGCCTTGAGATAACTCCACAGGAAAAGCTTGCACCCGAAAATCATGTGGATTTTCAATGTTTTCCCCCCCCCTGTAGAACATGAAAATTATCTTAATTTTGAAATCCGAACTCTGCTTCAAAAGTTATGTCTTGTGATAACTCCACAGGAAAAGCTCGCGCACGAAAACCCTGTGGATATTCAATGTTTTCCTCCTGATATAACATGAAAATGAGCTTAATTTTGAAATCCGAGCTGTGATTTAAAAGTTACGCTTTTGGATAACTCCACAGGAAAAGCTCGCACATGAAAACCATGCAGATTTTTCAATGTCCCCCCTCCCCCATAGGACATGAAAATGAGCTTAATTTTGAAATCCGAGCTCTGCTTCAAAAGTTATGCCTTGGGATAACTTCACAGGAAAAGCTCACACATGAAAATCATGTGGATTTTCAATGTTTTCCTCCTGATAGAACATGAAAATGTGCTTAATTTTAAAATCCAAGCTATGTTTCAAAGGTTATGCCTTAGGCTACGCCACAGGAACAGCTCGCACATGAAAGTCATGCAGGTTTTTCAATATTTTCCACCAGATAGAACATGAAAATGTGCTTAATTTTGAAATCCGAGCTGTGTTTCAAAAGTAATGTCTTGGGATAACTCCACAGGAAAAGCTCGCACACAAAAACCATGCAGTTTTTACAATATTTTACACCCCATAGAACATGAAAATGAGCTTAATTCTGAAATCTGAGCTCTGCTTCAAAAGATATTCCTTGGGATAACGCCACAGAAAAAGCTCGCACACGAAAGCCGTGCAGATTTTCAATGTTTTCCATGCCATAGAACATGAAAATGAGCTTAATCTTGAAATCCGAGCTCTGCTTTAAAAGTTATGTCTTGGGATAACACCACAGGAAAACAATGTACATGAAAACCATGCAGATTTTCAATGTTTTCCTCCCTGCAGAACATGAACATGATCTTAATTTTCAAATCCGAGCTCTGCTTTAAAAGTTATGTCTTGGGAAAACTCCACAAGAAAAGCTCGCATACAAAAACTATGCTGATTTGCAATGTTTTCCACGCCTAGAACATGAAAATGAGTTTAATTTTGAAATCCAAGCTCTGCTTTAAAAGTTATGCTTTGGGATAACTCCACAGGAAAAGCTCGCACACGAATACCATGCAGGTTTTTCAATGTTTTCCACCCTATAGAACATGAAAATGAGCTTAATTTTGAAATCCGAGCTCGACTTCAAAAGTTATGCCTTGAGATAACTCCACAGGAAAAGCTTGCACCCGAAAATCATGTGGATTTTCAATGTTCCCCCCCCCCGTAGAACATGAAAATTATCTTAATTTTGAAATCCGAGCTCTGCTTCAAAAGTTATGTCTTGTGATAACTTCACAGGAAAAGCTCGCGCACGAAAACCCTGCGGATATTCAATGTTTTCCTCCTGATATAACATGAAAATGAGCTTAATTTTGAAATCCGAGCTGTGATTTAAAAGTTACGCTTTTGGATAACTCCACAGGAAAAGCTCGCACACGAAAACCATGCAGATTTTTCAATGTCCCCCCCCCCATAGGACATGAAAATGAGCTTAATTTTGAAAATCGAGCTGTGATTAAAAAATTATGCCTTGGGATAACTCCAAAGCCGTGCAGATTTTCAATGTTTTCCATGCCACAGAACATGAAATTGAGCTTAATTTTGAAATCTGAGCTCTGCTTCAAAAGTTATGCTTTGGGATAACCACAGGAAAAGCTCGCACATGAAAAACATGTGGATATTCCATGTTTTCCACCTGATAAAACATGGAAATGAGCTTAATTTTCAAATCCGAGCTCTGCTTCAAAAGTTATGCCTTCGGATAACTCCACAGGGAAAGCTTGCACATGAAAATCATGTGGATTTTTCAACTTTTTCCACCCCGTAGAACATGAAAATGAGCTTAATCTTGAAATCCGAGCTCTGCTTCAAAAGTTATGTCTTGGGATAACTCCACAGGAAAAGTTCGCATACGAAAACCATGCGGATATTCAATGTTTTCCTCCTGATATAACATGAAAATGAGCTTAATTTCGAAATCCGAGCTGTGATTTAAAAGTTATGCTTTTGGATAACTCCACAGGAAAAGCTCGCACACGAAAACCATGCAGATTTTTCAATGTTCCCCCCCCTCATAGGACATGAAAATGAGCTTAATTTTGAAATCCGAGCTGTGATTAAAAAATTATGCCTTGGGATAACTCCACAATAAAAGCTCGCACACGAAAATCATGCGGATTTTCAATGTTTTCCTCCCTGCAGAACATGAAAATGAGCTTAATTTTGAAATCCGAGCTCTGCTTCAAAAGTTATGCCTTGGGATAACTTCACAGGAAAAGCTCGCACATGAAAATCAAGTGGATTTTCAATTTTTTCCTCCTGATAGAACATGAAAATGAGCTTAATTTTAAAATCCGAGCTATGTTTCAAAAGTTATGCCTTAGGCTACGCCACAGGAACAGCTCATGAATGTCATACAGGTTTTTCAATATTTTCCACCCCACAGAACATGAAAATGTGCTTAATTTTGAAATCCGAGCTGTGTTTCAAAAGTAATGTCTTGGGATAACTCCACAGGAAAAGCTCGCACAGGAAAACCATGCAGATTTTTCAATATTTTACACCCCATAGAACATGAGAATGAGCTTAATTCTGAAATCTGAGCTCTGCTTCAAAAGATATTCCTTGGGAAAACGCCACAGGAAAAGCTCGCACACGAAAGCCGTGCAGATTTTCAATGTTTTCCATGCCATAGAACATGAAAATGAGCTTAATCTTGAAATCCGAGCTCTGCTTTAAAAGTTATGTCTTGGGATAACACCACAGGAAAACAATGTACATGAAAACCATGCAGATTTTCAATGTTTTCCTCCCTGCAGAACATGAACATGATCTTAATTTTCAAATCCGAGCTCTGCTTTAAAAGTTATGTCTTGGGAAAACTCCACAAGAAAAGCTCGCATACAAAAACTATGCTGATTTGCAATGTTTTTCACGCCTAGAACATGAAAATGAGTTTAATTTTGAAATCCAAGCTCTGCTTTAAAAGTTATGCTTTGGGATAACTCCACAGGAAAAGCTCGCACACGAATACCATGCAGGTTTTTCAATGTTTTCCACCCTATAGAACATGAAAATGAGCTTAATTTTGAAATCCGAGCTCGACTTCAAAAGTTATGCCTTGAGATAACTCCACAGGAAAAGCTTGCACCCGAAAATCATGTGGATTTTCAATGTTTTCCCCCCCCCTGTAGAACATGAAAATTATCTTAATTTTGAAATCCGAACTCTGCTTCAAAAGTTATGTCTTGTGATAACTCCACAGGAAAAGCTCGCGCACGAAAACCCTGTGGATATTCAATGTTTTCCTCCTGATATAACATGAAAATGAGCTTAATTTTGAAATCCGAGCTGTGATTTAAAAGTTACGCTTTTGGATAACTCCACAGGAAAAGCTCGCACATGAAAACCATGCAGATTTTTCAATGTCCCCCCTCCCCCATAGGACATGAAAATGAGCTTAATTTTGAAATCCGAGCTCTGCTTCAAAAGTTATGCCTTGGGATAACTTCACAGGAAAAGCTCACACATGAAAATCATGTGGATTTTCAATGTTTTCCTCCTGATAGAACATGAAAATGTGCTTAATTTTAAAATCCAAGCTATGTTTCAAAGGTTATGCCTTAGGCTACGCCACAGGAACAGCTCGCACATGAAAGTCATGCAGGTTTTTCAATATTTTCCACCAGATAGAACATGAAAATGTGCTTAATTTTGAAATCCGAGCTGTGTTTCAAAAGTAATGTCTTGGGATAACTCCACAGGAAAAGCTCGCACACAAAAACCATGCAGTTTTTACAATATTTTACACCCCATAGAACATGAAAATGAGCTTAATTCTGAAATCTGAGCTCTGCTTCAAAAGATATTCCTTGGGATAACGCCACAGAAAAAGCTCGCACACGAAAGCCGTGCAGATTTTCAATGTTTTCCATGCCATAGAACATGAAAATGAGCTTAATCTTGAAATCCGAGCTCTGCTTTAAAAGTTATGTCTTGGGATAACACCACAGGAAAACAATGTACATGAAAACCATGCAGATTTTCAATGTTTTCCTCCCTGCAGAACATGAACATGATCTTAATTTTCAAATCCGAGCTCTGCTTTAAAAGTTATGTCTTGGGAAAACTCCACAAGAAAAGCTCGCATACAAAAACTATGCTGATTTGCAATGTTTTCCACGCCTAGAACATGAAAATGAGTTTAATTTTGAAATCCAAGCTCTGCTTTAAAAGTTATGCTTTGGGATAACTCCACAGGAAAAGCTCGCACACGAATACCATGCAGGTTTTTCAATGTTTTCCACCCTATAGAACATGAAAATGAGCTTAATTTTGAAATCCGAGCTCGACTTCAAAAGTTATGCCTTGAGATAACTCCACAGGAAAAGCTTGCACCCGAAAATCATGTGGATTTTCAATGTTCCCCCCCCCCGTAGAACATGAAAATTATCTTAATTTTGAAATCCGAGCTCTGCTTCAAAAGTTATGTCTTGTGATAACTTCACAGGAAAAGCTCGCGCACGAAAACCCTGCGGATATTCAATGTTTTCCTCCTGATATAACATGAAAATGAGCTTAATTTTGAAATCCGAGCTGTGATTTAAAAGTTACGCTTTTGGATAACTCCACAGGAAAAGCTCGCACACGAAAACCATGCAGATTTTTCAATGTCCCCCCCCCCATAGGACATGAAAATGAGCTTAATTTTGAAAATCGAGCTGTGATTAAAAAATTATGCCTTGGGATAACTCCAAAGCCGTGCAGATTTTCAATGTTTTCCATGCCACAGAACATGAAATTGAGCTTAATTTTGAAATCTGAGCTCTGCTTCAAAATTATGCTTTGGGATAACCACAGGAAAAGCTCGCACATGAAAAACATGTGGATATTCCATGTTTTCCACCTGATAAAACATGGAAATGAGCTTAATTTTCAAATCCGAGCTCTGCTTCAAAAGTTATGCCTTCGGATAACTCCACAGGGAAAGCTTGCACATGAAAATCATGTGGATTTTTCAACTTTTTCCACCCCGTAGAACATGAAAATGAGCTTAATCTTGAAATCCGAGCTCTGCTTCAAAAGTTATGTCTTGGGATAACTCCACAGGAAAAGTTCGCATACGAAAACCATGCGGATATTCAATGTTTTCCTCCTGATATAACATGAAAATGAGCTTAATTTCGAAATCCGAGCTGTGATTTAAAAGTTATGCTTTTGGATAACTCCACAGGAAAAGCTCGCACACGAAAACCATGCAGATTTTTCAATGTTCCCCCCCCTCATAGGACATGAAAATGAGCTTAATTTTGAAATCCGAGCTGTGATTAAAAAATTATGCCTTGGGATAACTCCACAATAAAAGCTCGCACACGAAAATCATGCGGATTTTCAATGTTTTCCTCCCTGCAGAACATGAAAATGAGCTTAATTTTGAAATCCGAGCTCTGCTTCAAAAGTTATGCCTTGGGATAACTTCACAGGAAAAGCTCGCACATGAAAATCAAGTGGATTTTCAATTTTTTCCTCCTGATAGAACATGAAAATGAGCTTAATTTTAAAATCCGAGCTATGTTTCAAAAGTTATGCCTTAGGCAACGCCACAGGAACAGCTCATGAATGTCATACAGGTTTTTCAATATTTTCCACCCCACAGAACATGAAAATGTGCTTAATTTTGAAATCCGAGCTGTGTTTCAAAAGTAATGTCTTGGGATAACTCCACAGGAAAAGCTCGCACACGAAAACCATGCAGATTTTTCAATATTTTACACCCCATAGAACATGAGAATGAGCTTAATTCTGAAATCTGAGCTCTGCTTCAAAAGATATTCCTTGGGATAACGCCACAGGAAAAGCTCGCACACGAAAGCCGTGCAGATTTTCAATGTTTTCCATGCCATAGAACATGAAAATGAGCTTAATCTTGAAATCCGAGCTCTGCTTTAAAAGTTATGTCTTGGGATAACACCACAGGAAAACAATGTACATGAAAACCATGCAGATTTTCAATGTTTTCCTCCCTGCAGAACATGAACATGATCTTAATTTTCAAATCCGAGCTCTGCTTTAAAAGTTATGTCTTGGGAAAACACAAGAAAAGCTCGCATACAAAAACTATGCTGATTTGCAATGTTTTCCACGCCTAGAACATGAAAATGAGTTTAATTTTGAAATCCAAGCTCTGCTTTAAAAGTTATGCTTTGGGATAACTCCACAGGAAAAGCTCGCACACGAATACCATGCAGGTTTTTCAATGTTTTCCACCCTATAGAACATGAAAATGAGCTTAATTTTGAAATCCGAGCTCGACTTCAAAAGTTATGCCTTGAGATAACTCCACAGGAAAAGCTTGCACCTGAAAATCATGTGGATTTTCAATGTTTTCCCCCCCCCTGTAGAACATGAAAATTATCTTAATTTTGAAATCCGAACTCTGCTTCAAAAGTTATGTCTTGTGATAACTCCACAGGAAAAGCTCGCGCACGAAAACCCTGCGGATATTCAATGTTTTCCTCCTGATATAACATGAAAATGAGCTTAATTTTGAAATCCGAGCTGTGATTTAAAAGTTACGCTTTTGGATAACTCCACAGGAAAAGCTCGCACATGAAAACCATGCAGATTTTTCAATGTCCCCCCTCCCCCATAGGACATGAAAATGAGCTTAATTTTGAAATCCGAGCTCTGCTTCAAAAGTTATGCCTTGGGATAACTTCACAGGAAAAGCTCACACATGAAAATCATGTGGATTTTCAATGTTTTCCTCCTGATAGAACATGAAAATGTGCTTAATTTTAAAATCCAAGCTATGTTTCAAAAGTTATGCCTTAGGCTACGCCACAGGAACAGCTCGCACATGAAAGTCATGCAGGTTTTTCAATATTTTCCACCAGATAGAACATGAAAATGTGCTTAATTTTGAAATCCGAGCTCGACTTCAAAAGTAATGTCTTGGGATAACTCCACAGGAAAAGCTCGCACACAAAAACCATGCAGTTTTTACAATATTTTACACCCCATAGAACATGAAAATGAGCTTAATTCTGAAATCTGAGCTCTGCTTCAAAAGATATTCCTTGGGATAACGCCACAGGAAAAGCTCGCACACGAAAGCCGTGCAGATTTTCAATGTTTTCCATGCCACAGAACATGAAATTGAGCTTAATTTTGAAATCTGAGCTCTGCTTCAAAAGTTATGCTTTGGGATAACTCCACAGGAAAAGCTCGCACATGAAAAACATGTGGATATTCCATGTTTTCCACCTGATAGAACATGGAAATGAGCTTAATTTTCAAATCCGAGCTCTGCTTCAAAAGTTATGCCTTCGGATAACTCCACAGGGAAAGCTTGCACATGAAAATCATGTGGATTTTTCAACTTTTTCCACCCCGTAGAACATGAAAATGAGCTTAATCTTGAAATCCGAGCTCTGCTTCAAAAGTTATGTCTTGGGATAACTCCACAGGAAAACCATGCACATTAAAACCATGCAGATTTTCAATTTTTTCCACCCCGTAGAACATGAAGATGTGTTTAATTTTGAAATCCGAGCTCTGCTTCAAAAGTTATGTTTTGGGCAAACTCCACAGGAAAAGCTCACTTACAAAAACCATGTGCATTTTCAATGTTTTCCACTCCGTAGAACATGAAAATCAGCTTAATTTTGAAATCTGAGCTCTGCTTCGAAAGTTATGCTTTGGGATAACTCCACAGGAAAATTTCGCACAAGAATACCATACAGGGTTTTCAATGTTATCCACCCAATAGAACATGAAAATGAGCTTAAGTTTGAAATCCGAGCTCTACTTCAAAAGTTATGCCTTGGGATAAAATCATGTGGATTTTTAATATTTTACAGCCCATAGAACATGAAAATGAGCTTAAGTTTGAAATCCGAGCTCGACTTCAAAAGTTATGCCTTGGGATAACTCCACAGAAAAAGCTCGCACACGAAAATCATGTGGATTTTCAATGTTTCCCCCCCACCCCCATAGAACATGAAAATTTTCTTAATTTTGAAATCCGAGCTCTGCTTCAAAAGTTATGCCTTGGGATAACTCCACCGGAAAAGCTCGCACACGAAAATCATGTGGATTTTCAATGTTTCCCCTCCCCCCATAGAACATGAAAATTTTCTTAATTTTGAAATCCGAGCTCTGCTTCAAAAGTTATGTCTTGGGATAACTCCACAGGAAAAGTTCGCATACGAAAACCATGCGGATATTCAATGTTTTTCTCCTGATATAACATGAAAATGAGCTTAATTTCGAAATCCGAGCTGTGATTTAAAAGTTATGCTTTTGGATAACTCCACAGGAAAAGCTCGCACACGAAAACCATGCAGATTTTTCAATGTTCCCCCCCCCTCATAGGACATGAAAATGAGCTTAATTTTGAAATCCGAGCTGTGATTAAAAAATTATGCCTTGGGATAACTCCACAATAAAAGCTCGCACACGAAAATCATGCGGATTTTCAATGTTTTCCTCCCTGCAGAACATGAAAATGAGCTTAATTTTGAAATCCGAGCTCTGCTTCAAAAGTTATGCCTTGGGATAACTTCACAGGAAAAGCTCGCACATGAAAATCAAGTGGATTTTCAATTTTTTCCTCCTGATAGAACATGAAAATGAGCTTAATTTTAAAATCCGAGCTATGTTTCAAAAGTTATGCCTTAGGCTACGCCACAGGAACAGCTCATGAATGTCATGCAGGTTTTTCAATATTTTCCACCCCACAGAACATGAAAATGTGCTTAATTTTGAAATCCGAGCTGTGTTTCAAAAGTAATGTCTTGGGATAACTCCACAGGAAAAGCTCGCACACGAAAACCATGCAGATTTTTCAATATTTTACACCCCATAGAACATGAGAATGAGCTTAATTCTGAAATCTGAGCTCTGCTTCAAAAGATATTCCTTGGGATAACGCCACAGGAAAAGCTCGCACACGAAAGCCGTGCAGATTTTCAATGTTTTCCATGCCATAGAACATGAAAATGAGCTTAATCTTGAAATCCGAGCTCTGCTTTAAAAGTTATGTCTTGGGAAAACTCCACAAGAAAAGCTCGCATACAAAAACTATGCTGATTTGCAATGTTTTCCACGCCTAGAACATGAAAATGAGTTTAATTTTGAAATCCAAGCTCTGCTTTAAAAGTTATGCTTTGGGATAACTCCACAGGAAAAGCTCGCACACGAATACCATGCAGGTTTTTCAATGTTTTCCACCCTATAGAACATGAAAATGAGCTTAATTTTGAAATCCGAGCTCGACTTCAAAAGTTATGCCTTGAGATAACTCCACAGGAAAAGCTTGCACCCGAAAATCATGTGGATTTTCAATGTCCCCCCCCCGTAGAACATGAAAATTATCTTAATTTTGAAATCCGAGCTCTGCTTCAAAAGTTATGTCTTGTGATAACTTCACAGGAAAAGCTCGTGCACGAAAACCCTGCGGATATTCAATGTTTTCCTCCTGATATAACATGAAAATGAGCTTAATTTTGAAATCCGAGCTGTGATTTAAAAGTTACGCTTTTGGATAACTCCACAGGAAAAGCTCGCACACGAAAACCATGCAGATTTTTCAATGTCCCCCCCCCCCATAGGACATGAAAATGAGCTTAATTTTGAAAATCGAGCTGTGATTAAAAAATTATGCCTTGGGATAACTCCAAAGCCGTGCAGATTTTCAATGTTTTCCATGCCACAGAACATGAAATTGAGCTTAATTTTGAAATCTGAGCTCTGCTTCAAAAGTTATGCTTTGGGATAACCACAGGAAAAGCTCGCACATGAAAAACATGTGGATATTCCATGTTTTCCACCTGATAAAACATGGAAATGAGCTTAATTTTCAAATCCGAGCTCTGCTTCAAAAGTTATGCCTTCGGATAACTCCACAGGGAAAGCTTGCACATGAAAATCATGTGGATTTTTCAACTTTTTCCACCCCGTAGAACATGAAAATGAGCTTAATCTTGAAATCCGAGCTCTGCTTCAAAAGTTATGTCTTGGGATAACTCCACAGGAAAAGTTCGCATACGAAAACCATGCGGATATTCAATGTTTTCCTCCTGATATAACATGAAAATGAGCTTAATTTCGAAATCCGAGCTGTGATTTAAAAGTTATGCTTTTGGATAACTCCACAGGAAAAGCTCGCACACGAAAACCATGCAGATTTTTCAATGTTCCCCCCCCCTCATAGGACATGAAAATGAGCTTAATTTTGAAATCCGAGCTGTGATTAAAAAATTATGCCTTGGGATAACTCCACAATAAAAGCTCGCACACGAAAATCATGCGGATTTTCAATGTTTTCCTCCCTGCAGAACATGAAAATGAGCTTAATTTTGAAATCCGAGCTCTGCTTCAAAAGTTATGCCTTGGGATAACTTCACAGGAAAAGCTCGCACATGAAAATCAAGTGGATTTTCAATTTTTTCCTCCTGATAGAACATGAAAATGAGCTTAATTTTAAAATCCGAGCTATGTTTCAAAAGTTATGCCTTAGGCTACGCCACAGGAACAGCTCATGAATGTCATGCAGGTTTTTCAATATTTTCCACCCCACAGAACATGAAAATGTGCTTAATTTTGAAATCCGAGCTGTGTTTCAAAAGTAATGTCTTGGGATAACTCCACAGGAAAAGCTCGCACACAAAAACCATGCAGTTTTTACAATATTTTACACCCCATAGAACATGAAAATGAGCTTAATTCTGAAATCTGAGCTCTGCTTCAAAAGATATTCCTTGGGATAACGCCACAGGAAAAGCTCGCACACGAAAGCCGTGCAGATTTTCAAAGTTTTCCATGCCACAGAACATGAAATTGAGCTTAATTTTGAAATCTGAGCTCTGCTTCAAAAGTTATGCTTTGGGATAACTCCACAGGAAAAGCTCGCACATGAAAAACATGTGGATATTCCATGTTTTCCACCTGATAGAACATGGAAATGAGCTTAATTTTAAAATCCGAGCTCTGCTTCAAAAGTTATGCCTTCGGATAACTCCACAGGGAAAGCTTGCACATGAAAATCATGTGGATTTTTCAACTTTTTCCACCCCGTAGAACATGAAAATGAGCTTAATCTTGAAATCCGAGCTCTGCTTCAAAAGTTATGTCTTGGGATAACTCCACAGGAAAACCATGCACATTAAAACCATGCGGATTTTCAATTTTTTCCACCCCGTAGAACATGAAGATGTGTTTAATTTTGAAATCCGAGCTCTGCTTCAAAAGTTATGTTTTGGGCAAACTCCACAGGAAAAGCTCACTTACAAAAACCATGTGCATTTTCAATGTTTTCCACTCCGTAGAACATGAAAATCAGCTTAATTTTGAAATCTGAGCTCTGCTTCGAAAGTTATGCTTTGGGATAACTCCACAGGAAAATCTCGCACACGAATACCATACAGGGTTTTCAATGTTATCCACCCAATAGAACATGAAAATGAGCTTAAGTTTGAAATCCGAGCTCTACTTCAAAAGTTATGCCTTGGGATAAAATCATGTGGATTTTTAATATTTTACAGCCCATAGAACATGAAAATGAGCTTAAGTTTGAAATCCGAGCTCGACTTCAAAAGTTATGCCTTGGGATAACTCCACAGAAAAAGCTCGCACACGAAAATCATGTGGATTTTCAATGTTTCCCCCCCACCCCCATAGAACATGAAAATTTTCTTAATTTTGAAATCCGAGCTCTGCTTCAAAAGTTATGTCTTGGGATAACTCCACAGGAAAAGTTCGCATACTAAAACCATGCGGATATTCAATGTTTTCCTCCTGATATAACATGAAAATGAGCTTAATTTCGAAATCCGAGCTGTGATTTAAAAGTTATGCTTTTGGATAACTCCACAGGAAAAGCTCGCACACGAAAACCATGCAGATTTTTCAATGTTCCCCCCCCCTCATAGGACATGAAAATGAGCTTAATTTTGAAATCCGAGCTGTGATTAAAAAATTATGCCTTGGGATAACTCCACAATAAAAGCTCGCACACGAAAATCATGCGGATTTTCAATGTTTTCCTCCCTGCAGAACATGAAAATGAGCTTAATTTTGAAATCCGAGCTCTGCTTCAAAAGTTATGCCTTGGGATAACTTCACAGGAAAAGCTCGCACATGAAAATCAAGTGGATTTTCAATTTTTTCCTCCTGATAGAACATGAAAATGAGCTTAATTTTAAAATCCGAGCTATGTTTCAAAAGTTATGCCTTAGGCTACGCCACAGGAACAGCTCATGAATGTCATGCAGGTTTTTCAATATTTTCCACCCCACAGAACATGAAAATGTGCTTAATTTTGAAATCCGAGCTGTGTTTCAAAAGTAATGTCTTGGGATAACTCCACAGGAAAAGCTCGCACATGAAAACCATGCAGATTTTTCAATATTTTACACCCCATAGAACATGAGAATGAGCTTAATTCTGAAATCTGAGCTCTGCTTCAAAAGATATTCCTTGGGAAAACGCCACAGGAAAAGCTCGCACACGAAAGCCGTGCAGATTTTCAATGTTTTCCATGCCATAGAACATGAAAATGAGCTTAATCTTGAAATCCGAGCTCTGCTTTAAAAGTTATGTCTTGGGATAACACCACAGGAAAACAATGTACATGAAAACCATGCAGATTTTCAATGTTTTCCTCCCTGCAGAACATGAACATGATCTTAATTTTCAAATCCGAGCTCTGCTTTAAAAGTTATGTCTTGGGAAAACTCCACAAGAAAAGCTCGCATACAAAAACTATGCTGATTTGCAATGTTTTCCACGCCTAGAACATGAAAATGAGTTTAATTTTGAAATCCAAGCTCTGCTTTAAAAGTTATGCTTTGGGATAACTCCACAGGAAAAGCTCGCACACGAATACCATGCAGGTTTTTCAATGTTTTCCACCCTATAGAACATGAAAATGAGCTTAATTTTGAAATCCGAGCTCGACTTCAAAAGTTATGCCTTGAGATAACTCCACAGGAAAAGCTTGCACCCGAAAATCATGTGGATTTTCAATGTTTTCCCCCCCCCTGTAGAACATGAAAATTATCTTAATTTTGAAATCCGAACTCTGCTTCAAAAGTTATGTCTTGTGATAACTCCACAGGAAAAGCTCGCGCACGAAAACCCTGCGGATATTCAATGTTTTCCTCCTGATATAACATGAAAATGAGCTTAATTTTGAAATCCGAGCTGTGATTTAAAAGTTACGCTTTTGGATAACTCCACAGGAAAAGCTCGCACATGAAAACCATGCAGATTTTTCAATGTCCCCCCTCCCCCATAGGACATGAAAATGAGCTTAATTTTGAAATCCGAGCTCTGCTTCAAAAGTTATGCCTTGGGATAACTTCACAGGAAAAGCTCACACATGAAAATCATGTGGATTTTCAATGTTTTCCTCCTGATAGAACATGAAAATGTGCTTAATTTTAAAATCCAAGCTATGTTTCAAAAGTTATGCCTTAGGCTACGCCACAGGAACAGCTCGCACATGAAAGTCATGCAGGTTTTTCAATATTTTCCACCAGATAGAACATGAAAATGTGCTTAATTTTGAAATCCGAGCTGTGTTTCAAAAGTAATGTCTTGGGATAACTCCACAGGAAAAGCTCGCACACAAAAACCATGCAGTTTTTACAATATTTTACACCCCATAGAACATGAAAATGAGCTTAATTCTGAAATCTGAGCTCTGCTTCAAAAGATATTCCTTGGGATAACGCCACAGGAAAAGCTCGCACACGAAAGCCGTGCAGATTTTCAATGTTTTCCATGCCACAGAACATGAAATTGAGCTTAATTTTGAAATCTGAGCTCTGCTTCAAAAGTTATGCTTTGGGATAACTCCACAGGAAAAGCTCGCACATGAAAAACATGTGGATATTCCATGTTTTCCACCTGATAGAACATGGAAATGAGCTTAATTTTCAAATCCGAGCTCTGCTTCAAAAGTTATGCCTTCGGATAACTCCACAGGGAAAGCTTGCACATGAAAATCATGTGGATTTTTCAACTTTTTCCACCCCGTAGAACATGAAAATGAGCTTAATCTTGAAATCCGAGCTCTGCTTCAAAAGTTATGTCTTGGGATAACTCCACAGGAAAACCATGCACATTAAAACCATGCAGATTTTCAATTTTTTCCACCCCGTAGAACATGAAGATGTGTTTAATTTTGAAATCCGAGCTCTGCTTCAAAAGTTATGTTTTGGGCAAACTCCACAGGAAAAGCTCACTTACAAAAACCATGTGCATTTTCAATGTTTTCCACTCCGTAGAACATGAAAATCAGCTTAATTTTGAAATCTGAGCTCTGCTTCGAAAGTTATGCTTTGGGATAACTCCACAGGAAAATTTCGCACAAGAATACCATACAGGGTTTTCAATGTTATCCACCCAATAGAACATGAAAATGAGGTTAAGTTTGAAATCCGAGCTCTACTTCAAAAGTTATGCCTTGGGATAAAATCATGTGGATTTTTAATATTTTACAGCCCATAGAACATGAAAATGAGCTTAAGATTGAAATCCGAGCTCGACTTCAAAAGTTATGCCTTGGGATAACTCCACAGAAAAAGCTCGCACACGAAAATCATGTGGATTTTCAATGTTTCCCCCCCACCCCCATAGAACATGAAAATTTTCTTAATTTTGAAATCCGAGCTCTGCTTCAAAAGTTATGCCTTGGGATAACTCCACAGGAAAAGCTCGCACACGAAAATCATGTGGATTTTCAATGTTTCCCCTCCCCCCATAGAACATGAAAATTTTCTTAATTTTGAAATCCGAGCTCTGCTTCAAAAGTTATGTCTTGGGATAACTCCACAGGAAAAGTTCGCATACGAAAACCATGCGGATATTCAATGTTTTCCTCCTGATATAACATGAAAATGAGCTTAATTTCGAAATCCGAGCTGTGATTTAAAAGTTATGCTTTTGGATAACTCCACAGGAAAAGCTCGCACACGAAAACCATGCAGATTTTTCAATGTTCCCCCCCCCCTCATAGGACATGAAAATGAGCTTAATTTTGAAATCCGAGCTGTGATTAAAATATTATGCCTTGGGATAACTCCACAATAAAAGCTCGCACACGAAAATCATGCGGATTTTCAATGTTTTCCTCCCTGCAGAACATGAAAATGAGCTTAATTTTGAAATCCGAGCTCTGCTTCAAAAGTTATGCCTTGGGATAACTTCACAGGAAAAGCTCGCACATGAAAATCAAGTGGATTTTCAATTTTTTCCTCCTGATAGAACATGAAAATGAGCTTAATTTTAAAATCCGAGCTATGTTTCAAAAGTTATGCCTTAGGCTACGCCACAGGAACAGCTCATGAATGTCATGCAGGTTTTTCAATATTTTCCACCCCACAGAACATGAAAATGTGCTTAATTTTGAAATCCGAGCTGTGTTTCAAAAGTAATGTCTTGGGATAACTCCACAGGAAAAGCTCGCACACGAAAACCATGCAGATTTTTCAATATTTTACACCCCATAGAACATGAGAATGAGCTTAATTCTGAAATCTGAGCTCTGCTTCAAAAGATATTCCTTGGGATAACGCCACAGGAAAAGCTCGCACACGAAAGCCGTGCAGATTTTCAATGTTTTCCATGCCATAGAACATGAAAATGAGCTTAATCTTGAAATCCGAGCTCTGCTTTAAAAGTTATGTCTTGGGATAACACCACAGGAAAACAATGTACATGAAAACCATGCAGATTTTCAATGTTTTCCTCCCTGCAGAACATGAACATGATCTTAATTTTCAAATCCGAGCTCTGCTTTAAAAGTTATGTCTTGGGAAAACTCCACAAGAAAAGCTCGCATACAAAAACTATGCTGATTTGCAATGTTTTCCACGCCTAGAACATGAAAATGAGTTTAATTTTGAAATCCAAGCTCTGCTTTAAAAGTTATGCTTTGGGATAACTCCACAGGAAAAGCTCGCACACGAATACCATGCAGGTTTTTCAATGTTTTCCACCCTATAGAACATGAAAATGAGCTTAATTTTGAAATCCGAGCTCGACTTCAAAAGTTATGCCTTGAGATAACTCCACAGGAAAAGCTTGCACCCGAAAATCATGTGGATTTTCAATGTTTCCCCTCCCCCCGTAGAACATGAAAATTTTCTTAATTTTGAAATCCGAGCTCTGCTTCAAAAGTTATGTCTTGGGATAACTCCACAGGATAAGTTCGCATACGAAAACCCTGCGGATATTCAATGTTTTCCTCCTGATATAACATGAAAATGAGCTTAATTTCGAAATCCGAGCTGTGATTTAAAAGTTATGCTTTTGGATAACTCCACAGGAAAAGCTCGCACACGAAAACCATGCAGATTTTTCAATGTTCCCCCCCCCTCATAGGACATGAAAATGAGCTTAATTTTGAAATCCGAGCTGTGATTAAAAAATTATGCCTTGGGATAACTCCACAATAAAAGCTCGCACACGAAAATCATGCGGATTTTCAATGTTTTCCTCCCTGCAGAACATGAAAATGAGCTTAATTTTGAAATCCGAGCTCTGCTTCAAAAGTTATGCCTTGGGATAACTTCACAGGAAAAGCTCGCACATGAAAATCAAGTGGATTTTCAATTTTTTCCTCCTGATAGAACATGAAAATGAGCTTAATTTTAAAATCCGAGCTATGTTTCAAAAGTTATGCCTTAGGCTACGCCACAGGAACAGCTCATGAATGTCATGCAGGTTTTTCAATATTTTCCACCCCACAGAACATGAAAATGTGCTTAATTTTGAAATCCGAGCTGTGTTTCAAAAGTAATGTCTTGGGATAACTCCACAGGAAAAGCTCGCACACGAAAACCATGCAGATTTTTCAATATTTTACACCCCATAGAACATGAGAATGAGCTTAATTCTGAAATCTGAGCTCTGCTTCAAAAGATATTCCTTGGGAAAACGCCACAGGAAAAGCTCGCACACGAAAGCCGTGCAGATTTTCAATGTTTTCCATGCCATAGAACATGAAAATGAGCTTAATCTTGAAATCCGAGCTCTGCTTTAAAAGTTATGTCTTGGGATAACACCACAGGAAAACAATGTACATGAAAACCATGCAGATTTTCAATGTTTTCCTCCCTGCAGAACATGAACATGATCTTAATTTTCAAATCCGAGCTCTGCTTTAAAAGTTATGTCTTGGGAAAACTCCACAAGAAAAGCTCGCATACAAAAACTATGCTGATTTGCAATGTTTTCCAAGCCTACAACATGAAAATGTGTTTAATTTTGAAATCCAAGCTCTGCTTTAAAAGATATGCTTTGGGATAACTCCACAGGAAAAGCTCGCACACGAATACCATGCAGGTTTTTCAATGTTTTCCACCCTATAGAACATGAAAATGAGCTTAATTTTGAAATCCGAGCTCGACTTCAAAAGTTATGCCTTGAGATAACTCCACAGGAAAAGCTTGCACCCGAAAATCATGTGGATTTTCAATGTTTTCCCCCCCCCTGTAGAACATGAAAATTATCTTAATTTTGAAATCCGAACTCTGCTTCAAAAGTTATGTCTTGTGATAACTCCACAGGAAAAGCTCGCGCACGAAAACCCTGCGGATATTCAATGTTTTCCTCCTGATATAACATGAAAATGAGCTTAATTTTGAAATCCGAGCTGTGATTTAAAAGTTACGCTTTTGGATAACTCCACAGGAAAAGCTCGCACATGAAAACCATGCAGATTTTTCAATGTCCCCCCTCCCCCATAGGACATGAAAATGAGCTTAATTTTGAAATCCGAGCTCTGCTTCAAAAGTTATGCCTTGGGATAACTTCACAGGAAAAGCTCACACATGAAAATCATGTGGATTTTCAATGTTTTCCTCCTGATAGAACATGAAAATGTGCTTAATTTTAAAATCCAAGCTATGTTTCAAAAGTTATGCCTTAGGCTACGCCACAGGAACAGCTCGCACATGAAAGTCATGCAGGTTTTTCAATATTTTCCACCAGATAGAACATGAAAATGTGCTTAATTTTGAAATCCGAGCTGTGTTTCAAAAGTAATGTCTTGGGATAACTCCACAGGAAAAGCTCGCACACAAAAACCATGCAGTTTTTACAATATTTTACACCCCATAGAACATGAAAATGAGCTTAATTCTGAAATCTGAGCTCTGCTTCAAAAGATATTCCTTGGGATAACGCCACAGGAAAAGCTCGCACACGAAAGCCGTGCAGATTTTCAATGTTTTCCATGCCACAGAACATGAAATTGAGCTTAATTTTGAAATCTGAGCTCTGCTTCAAAAGTTATGCTTTGGGATAACTCCACAGGAAAAGCTCGCACATGAAAAACATGTGGATTTTCAATGTTTTCCACCTGATAGAACATGGAAATGAGCTTAATTTTCAAATCCGAGCTCTGCTTCAAAAGTTATGCCTTCGGATAACTCCACAGGGAAAGCTTGCACATGAAAATCATGTGGATTTTTCAACTTTTTCCACCCCGTAGAACATGAAAATGAGCTTAATCTTGAAATCCGAGCTCTGCTTCAAAAGTTATGTCTTGGGATAACTCCACAGGAAAACCATGCACATTAAAACCATGCAGATTTTCAATTTTTTCCACCCCGTAGAACATGAAGATGTGTTTAATTTTGAAATCCGAGCTCTGCTTCAAAAGTTATGTTTTGGGCAAACTCCACAGGAAAAGCTCACTTACAAAAACCATGTGCATTTTCAATGTATTCCACTCTGTAGAACATGAAAATCAGCTTAATTTTGAAATCTGAGCTCTGCTTCGAAAGTTATGCTTTGGGATATCTCCACAGGAAAATCTCGCACACGAATACCATACAGGGTTTTCAATGTTATCCACCCAATAGAACATGAAAATGAGCTTAAGTTTGAAATCCGAGCTCTACTTCAAAAGTTATGCCTTGGGATAACTCCACAGAAAAAGCTCGCACACGAAAATCATGTGGATTTTCAATGTTTCCCCCCCACCCCCATAGAACATGAAAATTTTCTTAATTTTGAAATCCGAGCTCTGCTTCAAAAGTTATGCCTTGGGATAACTCCACAGGAAAAGCTCGCACACGAAAATCATGTGGATTTTCAATGTTTCCCCTCCCCCCGTAGAACATGAAAATTTTCTTAATTTTGAAATCCGAGCTCTGCTTCAAAAGTTATGTCTTGGGATAACTCCACAGAAAAAGTTCGCATACGAAAACCATGCGGATATTCAATGTTTTCCTCCTGATATAACATGAAAATGAGCTTAATTTTGAAATCCGAGCTGTGATTTAAAAGTTATGCTTTTGGATAACTCCACAGGAAAAGCTCGCACACGAAAACCATGCAGATTTTTCAATGTCCCCCCCCCCCTCATAGGACATGAAAATGAGCTTAATTTTGAAATCCGAGCTGTGATTAAAAAATTATGCCTTGGGATAACTCCACAATAAAAGCTCGCACACGAAAATCATGTGGATTTTCAATGTTTTCCTCCCTGCAGAACATGAAAATGAGCTTAATTTTGAAATCCGAGCTCTGCTTCAAAAGTTATGCCTTGGGATAACTTCACAGGAAAAGCTCGCACATGAAAATCAAGTGGATTTTCAATTTTTTCCTCCTGATAGAACATGAAAATGAGCTTAATTTTAAAATCCGAGCTATGTTTCAAAAGTTATGCCTTAGGCTACGCCACAGGAACAGCTCATGAATGTCATGCAGGTTTTTCAATATTTTCCACCCCACAGAACATGAAAATGTGCTTAATTTTGAAATCCGAGCTGTGTTTCAAAAGTAATGTCTTGGGATAACTCC
Organism: Hydrophis major; assembly: GCA_033807585.1. NCBI lineage: Eukaryota > Metazoa > Chordata > Lepidosauria > Squamata > Elapidae > Hydrophis > Hydrophis major. The sequence continues at coordinate 90,397 of CM066340.1, forward strand.
ACAGGAAAAGCTCGCACATGAAAACCATGCAGATTTTTCAATATTTTACACCCCATAGAACATGAGAATGAGCTTAATTCTGAAATCTGAGCTCTGCTTCAAAAGATATTCCTTGGGAAAACGCCACAGGAAAAGCTCGCACACGAAAGCCGTGCAGATTTTCAATGTTTTCCATGCCATAGAACATGAAAATGAGCTTAATCTTGAAATCCGAGCTCTGCTTTAAAAGTTATGTCTTGGGATAACACCACAGGAAAACAATGTACATGAAAACCATGCAGATTTTCAATGTTTTCCTCCCTGCAGAACATGAACATGATCCTAATTTTCAAATCCGAGCTCTGCTTTAAAAGTTATGTCTTGGGAAAACTCCACAAGAAAAGCTCGCATACAAAAACTATGCTGATTTGCAATGTTTTCCACGCCTAGAACATGAAAATGAGTTTAATTTTGAAATCCAAGCTCTGCTTTAAAAGATATGCTTTGGGATAACTCCACAGGAAAAGCTCGCACACGAATACCATGCAGGTTTTTCAATGTTTTCCACCCTATAGAACATGAAAATGAGCTTAATTTTGAAATCCGAGCTCGACTTCAAAAGTTATGCCTTGAGATAACTCCACAGGAAAAGCTTGCACCCGAAAATCATGTGGATTTTCAATGTTCCCCCCCCCCCCTGTAGAACATGAAAATTATCTTAATTTTGAAATCCGAGCTCTGCTTCAAAAGTTATGTCTTGTGATAACTTCACAGGAAAAGCTCGCGCACGAAAAGCCTGCGGATATTCAATGTTTTCCTCCTGATATAACATGAAAATGAGCTTAATTTTGAAATCCGAGCTGTGATTTAAAAGTTACGCTTTTGGATAACTCCACAGGAAAAGCTCGCACATGAAAACCATGCAGATTTTTCAATGTCCCCCCTCCCCCATAGGACATGAAAATGAGCTTAATTTTGAAATCCGAGCTCTGCTTCAAAAGTTATGCCTTGGGATAACTTCACAGGAAAAGCTCACACATGAAAATCATGTGGATTTTCAATGTTTTCCTCCTGATAGAACATGAAAATGTGCTTAATTTTAAAATCCAAGCTATGTTTCAAAAGTTATGCCTTAGGCTACGCCACAGGAACAGCTCGCACATGAAAGTCATGCAGGTTTTTCAATATTTTCCACCAGATAGAACATGAAAATGTGCTTAATTTTGAAATCCGAGCTGTGTTTCAAAAGTAATGTCTTGGGATAACTCCACAGGAAAAGCTCGCACACGAAAACCATGCAGTTTTTACAATATTTTACACCCCATAGAACATGAAAATGAGCTTAATTCTGAAATCTGAGCTCTGCTTCAAAAGATATCCCTTGGGATAACGCCACAGGAAAAGCTCGCACACGAAAGCCGTGCAGATTTTCAATGTTTTCCATGCCACAGAACATGAAATTGAGCTTAATTTTGAAATCTGAGCTCTGCTTCAAAAGTTATGCTTTGGGATAACTCCACAGGAAAAGCTCGCACATGAAAAACATGTGGATATTCCATGTTTTCCACCTGATAGAACATGGAAATGAGCTTAATTTTCAAATCCGAGCTCTGCTTCAAAAGTTATGCCTTCGGATAACTCCACAGGGAAAGCTTGCACATGAAAATCATGTGGATTTTTCAACTTTTTCCACCCCGTAGAACATGAAAATGAGCTTAATCTTGAAATCCGAGCTCTGCTTCAAAAGTTATGTCTTGGGATAACTCCACAGGAAAACCATGCACATTAAAACCATGCAGATTTTCAATTTTTTCCACCCCGTAGAACATGAAGATGTGTTTAATTTTGAAATCCGAGCTCTGCTTCAAAAGTTATGTTTTGGGCAAACTCCACAGGAAAAGCTCACTTACAAAAACCATGTGCATTTTCAATGTTTTCCACTCCGTAGAACATGAAAATCAGCTTAATTTTGAAATCTGAGCTCTGCTTCGAAAGTTATGCTTTGGGATAACTCCACAGGAAAATCTCGCACACGAATACCATACAGGGTTTTCAATGTTATCCACCCAATAGAACATGAAAATGAGCTTAAGTTTGAAATCCGAGCTCTACTTCAAAAGTTATGCCTTGGGATAAAATCATGTGGATTTTTAATATTTTACAGCCCATAGAACATGAAAATGAGCTTAAGTTTGAAATCCGAGCTCGACTTCAAAAGTTATGCCTTGGGATAACTCCACAGAAAAAGCTCGCGCACGAAAATCATGTGGATTTTCAATGTTTCCCCCCCACCCCCATAGAACATGAAAATTTTCTTAATTTTGAAATCCGAGCTCTGCTTCAAAAGTTATGCCTTGGGATAACTCCACAGGAAAAGCTCGCACACGAAAATCATGTGGATTTTCAATGTTTCCCCTCCCCCCGTAGAACATGAAAATTTTCTTAATTTTGAAATCCGAGCTCTGCTTCAAAAGTTATGTCTTGGGATAACTCCACAGGAAAAGTTCGCATACGAAAACCATGCGGATATTCAATGTTTTCCTCCTGATATAACATGAAAATGACCTTAATTTCGAAATCCGAGCTGTGATTTAAAAGTTATGCTTTTGGATAACTCCACAGGAAAAGCTCGCACACGAAAACCATGCAGATTTTTCAATGTTCCCCCCCCCTCATAGGACATGAAAATGAGCTTAATTTTGAAATCCGAGCTGTGATTAAAAAATTATGCCTTGGGATAACTCCACAATAAAAGCTCGCACACGAAAATCATGTGGATTTTCAATGTTTTCCTCCCTGCAGAACATGAAAATGAGCTTCATTTTGAAATCCGAGCTCTGCTTCAAAAGTTATGCCTTGGGATAACTTCACAGGAAAAGCTCGCACATGAAAATCAAGTGGATTTTCAATCTTTTCCTCCTGATAGAACATGAAAATGAGCTTAATTTTAAAATCCGAGCTATGTTTCAAAAGTTATGCCTTAGGCTACGCCACAGGAACAGCTCATGAATGTCATGCAGGTTTTTCAATATTTTCCACCCCACAGAACATGAAAATGTGCTTAATTTTGAAATCCGAGCTGTGTTTCAAAAGTAATGTCTTGGGATAACTCCACAGGAAAAGCTCGCACACGAAAACCATGCAGATTTTTCAATATTTTACACCCCATAGAACATGAGAATGAGCTTAATTCTGAAATCTGAGCTCTGCTTCAAAAGATATTCCTTGGGAAAACGCCACAGGAAAAGCTCGCACACGAAAGCCGTGCAGATTTTCAATGTTTTCCATGCCATAGAACATGAAAATGAGCTTAATCTTGAAATCCGAGCTCTGCTTTAAAAGTTATGTCTTGGGATAACACCACAGGAAAACAATGTACATGAAAACCATGCAGATTTTCAATGTTTTCCTCCCTGCAGAACATGAACATGATCTTAATTTTCAAATCCGAGCTCTGCTTTAAAAGTTATGTCTTGGGAAAACTCCACAAGAAAAGCTCGCATACAAAAACTATGCTGATTTGCAATGTTTTCCACGCCTACAACATGAAAATGAGTTTAATTTTGAAATCCAAGCTCTGCTTTAAAAGATATGCTTTGGGATAACTCCACAGGAAAAGCTCGCACACGAATACCATGCAGGTTTTTCAATGTTTTCCACCCTATAGAACATGAAAATGAGCTTAATTTTGAAATCCGAGCTCGACTTCAAAAGTTATGCCTTGAGATAACTCCACAGGAAAAGCTTGCACCCGAAAATCATGTGGATTTTCAATGTTTTCCCCCCCCCGTAGAACATGAAAATTATCTTAATTTTGAAATCCGAACTCTGCTTCAAAAGTTATGTCTTGTGATAACTCCACAGGAAAAGCTCGCGCACGAAAACCCTGCGGATATTCAATGTTTTCCTCCTGATATAACATGAAAATGAGCTTAATTTTGAAATCCGAGCTGTGATTTAAAAGTTACGCTTTTGGATAACTCCACAGGAAAAGCTCGCACATGAAAACCATGCAGATTTTTCAATGTCCCCCCTCCCCCATAGGACATGAAAATGAGCTTAATTTTGAAATCCGAGCTCTGCTTCAAAAGTTATGCCTTGGGATAACTTCACAGGAAAAGCTCACACATGAAAATCATGTGGATTTTCAATGTTTTCCTCCTGATAGAACATGAAAATGTGCTTAATTTTAAAATCCAAGCTATGTTTCAAAAGTTATGCCTTAGGCTACGCCACAGGAACAGCTCGCACATGAAAGTCATGCAGGTTTTTCAATATTTTCCACCAGATAGAACATGAAAATGTGCTTAATTTTGAAATCCGAGCTGTGTTTCAAAAGTAATGTCTTGGGATAACTCCACAGGAAAAGCTCGCACACAAAAACCATGCAGTTTTTACAATATTTTACACCCCATAGAACATGAAAATGAGCTTAATTCTGAAATCTGAGCTCTGCTTCAAAAGATATTCCTTGGGATAACGCCACAGGAAAAGCTCGCACACGAAAGCCGTGCAGATTTTCAATGTTTTCCATGCCACAGAACATGAAATTGAGCTTAATTTTGAAATCTGAGCTCTGCTTCAAAAGTTATGCTTTGGGATAACTCCACAGGAAAAGCTCGCACATGAAAAATATGTGGATTTTCAATGTTTTCCACCTGATAGAACATGGAAATGAGCTTAATTTTCAAATCCGAGCTCTGCTTCAAAAGTTATGCCTTCGGATAACTCCACAGGGAAAGCTTGCACATGAAAATCATGTGGATTTTTCAACTTTTTCCACCCCGTAGAACATGAAAATGAGCTTAATCTTGAAATCCGAGCTCTGCTTCAAAAGTTATGTCTTGGGATAACTCCACAGGAAAACCATGCACATTAAAACCATGCAGATTTTCAATTTTTTCCACCCCGTAGAACATGAAGATGTGTTTAATTTTGAAATCCGAGCTCTGCTTCAAAAGTTATGTTTTGGGCAAACTCCACAGGAAAAGCTCACTTACAAAAACCATGTGCATTTTCAATGTATTCCACTCCGTAGAACATGAAAATCAGCTTAATTTTGAAATCTGAGCTCTGCTTCGAAAGTTATGCTTTGGGATAACTCCACAGGAAAATCTCGCACACGAATACCACACAGGGTTTTCAATGTTATCCACCCAATAGAACATGAAAATGAGCTTAAGTTTGAAATCCGAGCTCTACTTCAAAAGTTATGCCTTGGGATAAAATCATGTGGATTTTTAATATTTTACAGCCCATAGAACATGAAAATGAGCTTAAGTTTGAAATCCGAGCTCGACTTCAAAAGTTATGCCTTGGGATAACTCCACAGAAAAAGCTCGCACACGAAAATCATGTGGATTTTCAATGTCCCCCCCCCCCCGTAGAACATGAAAATTATCTTAATTTTGAAATCCGAGCTCTGCTTCAAAAGTTATGTCTTGTGATAACTTCACAGGAAAAGCTCGCGCACGAAAACCCTGCGGATATTCAATGTTTTCCTCCTGATATAACATGAAAATGAGCTTAATTTTGAAATCCGAGCTGTGATTTAAAAGTTACGCTTTTGGATAACTCCACAGGAAAAGCTCGCACACGAAAACCATGCAGATTTTTCAATGTCCCCCCCCCCCATAGGACATGAAAATGAGCTTAATTTTGAAAATCGAGCTGTGATTAAAAAATTATGCCTTGGGATAACTCCAAAGCCGTGCAGATTTTCAATGTTTTCCATGCCACAGAACATGAAATTGAGCTTAATTTTGAAATCTGAGCTCTGCTTCAAAAGTTATGCTTTGGGATAACCACAGGAAAAGCTCGCACATGAAAAACATGTGGATATTCCATGTTTTCCACCTGATAGAACATGGAAATGAGCTTAATTTTCAAATCCGAGCTCTGCTTCAAAAGTTATGCCTTCGGATAACTCCACAGGGAAAGCTTGCACATGAAAATCATGTGGATTTTTCAACTTTTTCCACCCCGTAGAACATGAAAATGAGCTTAATCTTGAAATCCGAGCTCTGCTTCAAAAGTTATGTCTTGGGATAACTCCACAGGAAAAGTTCGCATACGAAAACCATGCGGATATTCAATGTTTTCCTCCTGATATAACATGAAAATGAGCTTAATTTCGAAATCCGAGCTGTGATTTAAAAGTTATGCTTTTGGATAACTCCACAGGAAAAGCTGGCACACGAAAACCATGCAGATTTTTCAATGTTCCCCCCCCCTCATAGGACATGAAAATGAGCTTAATTTTGAAATCCGAGCTGTGATTAAAAAATTATGCCTTGGGATAACTCCACAATAAAAGCTCGCACACGAAAATCATGCGGATTTTCAATGTTTTCCTCCCTGCAGAACATGAAAATGAGCTTAATTTTGAAATCCGAGCTCTGCTTCAAAAGTTATGCCTTGGGATAACTTCACAGGAAAAGGTCGCACATGAAAATCAAGTGGATTTTCAATTTTTTCCTCCTGATAGAACATGAAAATGAGCTTAATTTTAAAATCCGAGCTATGTTTCAAAAGTTATGCCTTAGGCTACGCCACAGGAACAGCTCATGAATGTCATGCAGGTTTTTCAATATTTTCCACCCCACAGAACATGAAAATGTGCTTAATTTTGAAATCCGAGCTGTGTTTCAAAAGTAATGTCTTGGGATAACTCCATAGGAAAAGCTCGCACACGAAAACCATGCAGATTTTTCAATATTTTACACCCCATAGAACATGAGAATGAGCTTAATTCTGAAATCTGAGCTCTGCTTCAAAAGATATTCCTTGGGATAACGCCACAGGAAAAGCTCGCACACGAAAGCCGTGCAGATTTTCAATGTTTTCCATGCCATAGAACATGAAAATGAGCTTAATCTTGAAATCCGAGCTCTGCTTTAAAAGTTATGTCTTGGGATAACACCACAGGAAAACAATGTACATGAAAACCATGCAGATTTTCAATGTTTTCCTCCCTGCAGAACATGAACATGATCTTAATTTTCAAATCCGAGCTCTGCTTTAAAAGTTATGTCTTGGGAAAACTCCACAAGAAAAGCTCGCATACAAAAACTATGCTGATTTGCAATGTTTTCCACGCCTAGAACATGAAAATGAGTTTAATTTTGAAATCCAAGCTCTGCTTTAAAAGTTATGCTTTGGGATAACTCCACAGGAAAAGCTCGCACACGAATACCATGCAGGTTTTTCAATGTTTTCCACCCTATAGAACATGAAAATGAGCTTAATTTTGAAATCCGAGCTCGACTTCAAAAGTTATGCCTTGAGATAACTCCACAGGAAAAGCTTGCACCCGAAAATCATGTGGATTTTCAATGTTTCCACCCCCCCTGTAGAACATGAAAATTATCTTAATTTTGAAATCCGAACTCTGCTTCAAAAGTTATGTCTTGTGATAACTCCACAGGAAAAGCTCGCGCACGAAAACCCTGCGGATATTCAATGTTTTCCTCCTGATATAACATGAAAATGAGCTTAATTTTGAAATCCGAGCTGTGATTTAAAAGTTACGCTTTTGGATAACTCCACAGGAAAAGCTCGCACATGAAAACCATGCAGATTTTTCAATGTCCCCCCTCCCCCATAGGACATGAAAATGAGCTTAATTTTGAAATCCGAGCTCTGCTTCAAAAGTTATGCCTTGGGATAACTTCACAGGAAAAGCTCACACATGAAAATCATGTGGATTTTCAATGTTTTCCTCCTGATAGAACATGAAAATGTGCTTAATTTTAAAATCCAAGCTATGTTTCAAAAGTTATGCCTTAGGCTCCGCCACAGGAACAGCTCGCACATGAAAGTCATGCAGGTTTTTCAATATTTTCCACCAGATAGAACATGAAAATGTGCTTAATTTTGAAATCCGAGCTGTGTTTCAAAAGTAATGTCTTGGGATAACTCCACAGGAAAAGCTCGCACACGAAAACCATGCAGTTTTTACAATATTTTACACCCCATAGAACATGAAAATGAGCTTAATTCTGAAATCTGAGCTCTGCTTCAAAAGATATTCCTTGGGATAACGCCACAGGAAAAGCTCGCACACGAAAGCCGTGCAGATTTTCAATGTTTTCCATGCCACAGAACATGAAATTGAGCTTAATTTTGAAATCTGAGCTCTGCTTCAAAAGTTATGCTTTGGGATAACTCCACAGGAAAAGCTCGCACATGAAAAACATGTGGATATTCCATGTTTTCCACCTGATAGAACATGGAAATGAGCTTAATTTTCAAATCCGAGCTCTGCTTCAAAAGTTATGCCTTCGGATAACTCCACAGGGAAAGCTTGCACATGAAAATCATGTGGATTTTTCAACTTTTTCCACCCCGTAGAACATGAAAATGAGCTTAATCTTGAAATCCGAGCTCTGCTTCAAAAGTTATGTCTTGGGATAACTCCACAGGAAAACCATGCACATTAAAACCATGCAGATATTCAATTTTTTCCACCCCGTAGAACATGAAGATGTGTTTAATTTTGAAATCCGAGCTCTGCTTCAAAAGTTATGTTTTGGGCAAACTCCACAGGAAAAGCTCACTTACAAAAACCATGTGCATTTTCAATGTTTTCCACTCCGTAGAACATGAAAATCAGCTTAATTTTGAAATCTGAGCTCTGCTTCGAAAGTTATGCTTTGGGATAACTCCACAGGAAAATCTCGCACACGAATACCATACAGGGTTTTCAATGTTATCCACCCAATAGAACATGAAAATGAGCTTGTTTGAAATCCGAGCTCGACTTCAAAAGTTATGCCTTGGGATAACTCCACAGAAAAAGCTCGCACACGAAAATCATGTGGATTTTCAATGTTTCCCCCCCACCCCCATAGAACATGAAAATTTTCTTAATTTTGAAATCCGAGCTCTGCTTCAAAAGTTATGCCTTGGGATAACTCCACAGGAAAAGCTCGCACACCTAAATCATGTGGATTTTCAATGTTTCCCCTCCCCCCGTAGAACATGAAAATTTTCTTAATTTTGAAATCCGAGCTCTGCTTCAAAAGTTATGTCTTGGGATAACTCCACAGGAAAAGTTCGCATACGAAAACCATGCGGATATTCAATGTTTTCCTCCTGATATAACATAAAAATGAGCTTAATTTCGAAATCCGAGCTGTGATTTAAAAGTTATGCTTTTGGATAACTCCACAGGAAAAGCTCGCACACGAAAACCATGCAGATTTTTCAATGTTCCCCCCCCCTCATAGGACATGAAAATGAGCTTAATTTTGAAATCCGAGCTGTGATTAAAAAATTATGCCTTGGGATAACTCCACAATAAAAGCTCGCACACGAAAATCATGCGGATTTTCAATGTTTTCCTCCCTGCAGAACATGAAAATGAGCTTAATTTTGAAATCCGAGCTCTGCTTCAAAAGTTATGCCTTGGGATAACTTCACAGGAAAAGCTCGCACATGAAAATCAAGTGGATTTTCAATTTTTTCCTCCTGATAGAACATGAAAATGAGCTTAATTTTAAAATCCGAGCTATGTTTCAAAAGTTATGCCTTAGGCTACGCCACAGGAACAGCTCATGAATGTCATGCAGGTTTTTCAATATTTTCCACCCCACAGAACATGAAAATGTGCTTAATTTTGAAATCCGAGCTGTGTTTCAAAAGTAATGTTTTGGGATAACTCCACAGGAAAAGCTCGCACACGAAAACCATGCAGATTTTTCAATATTTTACACCCCATAGAACATGAGAATGAGCTTAATTCTGAAATCTGAGCTCTGCTTCAAAAGATATTCCTTGGGATAACGCCACAGGAAAAGCTCGCACACGAAAGCCGTGCAGATTTTCAATGTTTTCCATGCCACAGAACATGAAATTGAGCTTAATTTTGAAATCTGAGCTCTGCTTCAAAAGTTATGCTTTGGGATAACTCCACAGGAAAAGCTCGCACATGAAAAACATGTGGATATTCCATGTTTTCCACCTGATAGAACATGGAAATGAGCTTAATTTTCAAATCCGAGCTCTGCTTCAAAAGTTATGCCTTCGGATAACTCCACAGGGAAAGCTTGCACATGAAAATCATGTGGATTTTTCAACTTTTTCCACCCCGTAGAACATGAAAATGAGCTTAATCTTGAAATCCGAGCTCTGCTTCAAAAGTTATGTCTTGGGATAACTCCACAGGAAAACCATGCACATTAAAACCATGCAGATTTTCAATTTTTTCCACCCCGTAGAACATGAAGATGTGTTTAATATTGCAATCCGAGCTCTGCTTCAAAAGTTATGTTTTGGGCAAACTCCACAGGAAAAGCTCACTTACAAAAACCATGTGCATTTTCAATGTATTCCACTCCGTAGAACATGAAAATCAGCTTAATTTTGAAATCTGAGCTCTGCTTCGAAAGTTATGCTTTGGGATAACTCCACAGGAAAATCTCGCACACGAATACCATACAGGGTTTTCAATGTTATCCACCCAATAGAACATGAAAATGAGCTTAAGTTTGAAATCCGAGCTCTACTTCAAAAGTTATGCCTTGGGATAAAATCATGTGGATTTTTAATATTTTACAGCCCATAGAACATGAAAATGAGCTTAAGTTTGAAATCCGAGCTCGACTTCAAAAGTTATGCCTTGGGATAACTCCACAGAAAAAGCTCGCACACGAAAATCATGTGGATTTTCAATGTTTCCCCCCCACCCCCATAGAACATGAAAATTTTCTTAATTTTGAAATCCGAGCTCTGCTTCAAAAGTTATGCCTTGGGATAACTCCACAGGAAAAGCTCGCACACGAAAATCATGTGGATTTTCAATGTTTCCCCTCCCCCCGTAGAACATGAAAATTTTCTTAATTTTGAAATCCGAGCTCTGCTTCAAAAGTTATGTCTTGGGATAACTCCACAGGAAAAGTTCGCATACGAAAACCATGCGGATATTCAATGTTTTCCTCCTGATATAACATGAAAATGAGCTTAATTTCGAAATCCGAGCTGTGATTTAAAAGTTATGCTTTTGGATAACTCCACAGGAAAAGCTCGCACACGAAAACCATGCAGATTTTTCAATGTTCCCCCCCCCTCATAGGACATGAAAATGAGCTTAATTTTGAAATCCGAGCTGTGATTAAAAAATTATGCCTTGGGATAACTCCACAATAAAAGCTCGCACACGAAAATCATGCGGATTTTCAATGTTTTCCTCCCTGCAGAACATGAAAATGAGCTTAATTTTGAAATCCGAGCTCTGCTTCAAAAGTTATGCCTTGGGATAACTTCACAGGAAAAGCTCGCACATGAAAATCAAGTGGATTTTCAATTTTTTCCTCCTGATAGAACATGAAAATGAGCTTAATTTTAAAATCCGAGCTATGTTTCAAAAGTTATGCCTTAGGCTACGCCACAGGAACAGCTCATGAATGTCATGCAGGTTTTTCAATATTTTCCACCCCACAGAACATGAAAATGTGCTTAATTTTGAAATCCAAGCTATGTTTCAAAAGTTATGCCTTAGGCTACGCCACAGGAACAGCTCGCACATGAAAGTCATGCAGGTTTTTCAATATTTTCCACCAGATAGAACATGAAAATGTGCTTAATTTTGAAATCCGAGCTGTGTTTCAAAAGTAATGTCTTGGGATAACTCCACAGGAAAAGCTCGCACACAAAAACCATGCAGTTTTTACAATATTTTACACCCCATAGAACATGAAAATGAGCTTAATTCTGAAATCTGAGCTCTGCTTCAAAAGATATTCCTTGGGATAACGCCACAGGAAAAGCTCGCACACGAAAGCCGTGCAGATTTTCAATGTTTTCCATGCCACAGAACATGAAATTGAGCTTAATTTTGAAATCTGAGCTCTGCTTCAAAAGTTATGCTTTGGGATAATTCCACAGGAAAAGCTCGCACATGAAAAACATGTGGATATTCCATGTTTTCCACCTGATAGAACATGGAAATGAGCTTAATTTTCAAATCCGAGCTCTGCTTCAAAAGTTATGCCTTCGGATAACTCCACAGGGAAAGCTTGCACATGAAAATCATGTGGATTTTTCAACTTTTTCCACCCCGTAGAACATGAAAATGAGCTTAATCTTGAAATCCGAGCTCTGCTTCAAAAGTTATGTCTTGGGATAACTCCACAGGAAAACCATGCACATTAAAACCATGCAGATTTTCAATTTTTTCCACCCCGTAGAACATGAAGATGTGTTTAATTTTGAAATCCGAGCTCTGCTTCAAAAGTTATGTTTTGGGCAAACTCCACAGGAAAAGCTCACTTACAAAAACCATGTGCATTTTCAATGTTTTCCACTCCGTAGAACATGAAAATCAGCTTAATTTTGAAATCTGAGCTCTGCTTCGAAAGTTATGCTTTGGGATAACTCCACAGGAAAATCTCGCACACGAATACCATACAGGGTTTTCAATGTTATCCACCCAATAGAACATGAAAATGAGCTTAAGTTTGAAATCCGAGCTCTACTTCAAAAGTTATGCCTTGGGATAAAATCATGTGGATTTTTAATATTTTACAGCCCATAGAACATGAAAATGAGCTTAAGTTTGAAATCCGAGCTCGACTTCAAAAGTTATGCCTTGGGATAACTCCACAGAAAAAGCTCGCGCACGAAAATCATGTGGATTTTCAATGTTTCCCCCCCACCCCCATAGAACATGAAAATTTTCTTAATTTTGAAATCCGAGCTCTGCTTCAAAAGTTATGCCTTGGGATAACTCCACAGGAAAAGCTCGCACACGAAAATCATGTGGATTTTCAATGTTTCCCCTCCCCCCGTAGAACATGAAAATTTTCTTAATTTTGAAATCCGAGCTCTGCTTCAAAAGTTATGTCTTGGGATAACTCCACAGGAAAAGTTCGCATACGAAAACCATGCGGATATTCAATGTTTTCCTCCTGATATAACATGAAAATGAGCTTAATTTCGAAATCCGAGCTGTGATTTAAAAGTTATGCTTTTGGATAACTCCACAGGAAAAGCTCGCACACGAAAACCATGCAGATTTTTCAATGTTCCCCCCCCCTCATAGGACATGAAAATGAGCTTAATTTTGAAATCCGAGCTGTGATTAAAAAATTATGCCTTGGGATAACTCCACAATAAAAGCTCGCACACGAAAATCATGCGGATTTTCAATGTTTTCCTCCCTGCAGAACATGAAAATGAGCTTAATTTTGAAATCCGAGCTCTGCTTCAAAAGTTATGCCTTGGGATAACTTCACAGGAAAAGCTCGCACATGAAAATCAAGTGGATTTTCAATTTTTTCCTCCTGATAGAACATGAAAATGAGCTTAATTTTAAAATCCGAGCTATGTTTCAAAAGTTATGCCTTAGGCTACGCCACAGGAACAGCTCATGAATGTCATGCAGGTTTTTCAATATTTTCCACCCCACAGAACATGAAAATGTGCTTAATTTTGAAATCCAAGCTATGTTTCAAAAGTTATGCCTTAGGCTACGCCACAGGAACAGCTCGCACATGAAAGTCATGCAGGTTTTTCAATATTTTCCACCAGATAGAACATGAAAATGTGCTTAATTTTGAAATCCGAGCTGTGTTTCAAAAGTAATGTCTTGGGATAACTCCACAGGAAAAGCTCGCACACAAAAACCATGCAGTTTTTACAATATTTTACACCCCATAGAACATGAAAATGAGCTTAATTCTGAAATCTGAGCTCTGCTTCAAAAGATATTCCTTGGGATAACGCCACAGGAAAAGCTCGCACACGAAAGCCGTGCAGATTTTCAATGTTTTCCATGCCACAGAACATGAAATTGAGCTTAATTTTGAAATCTGAGCTCTGCTTCAAAAGTTATGCTTTGGGATAACTCCACAGGAAAAGCTCGCACATGAAAAACATGTGGATATTCCATGTTTTCCACCTGATAGAACATGGAAATGAGCTTAATTTTCAAATCCGAGCTCTGCTTCAAAAGTTATGCCTTCGGATAACTCCACAGGGAAAGCTTGCACATGAAAATCATGTGGATTTTTCAACTTTTTCCACCCCGTAGAACATGAAAATGAGCTTAATCTTGAAATCCGAGCTCTGCTTCAAAAGTTATGTCTTGGGATAACTCCACAGGAAAACCATGCACATTAAAACCATGCAGATTTTCAATTTTTTCCACCCCGTAGAACATGAAGATGTGTTTAATTTTGAAATCCGAGCTCTGCTTCAAAAGTTATGTTTTGGGCAAACTCCACAGGAAAAGCTCACTTACAAAAACCATGTGCATTTTCAATGTTTTCCACTCCGTAGAACATGAAAATCAGCTTAATTTTGAAATCTGAGCTCTGCTTCGAAAGTTATGCTTTGGGATAACTCCACAGGAAAATCTCGCACACGAATACCATACAGGGTTTTCAATGTTATCCACCCAATAGAACATGAAAATGAGCTTAAGTTTGAAATCCGAGCTCTACTTCAAAAGTTATGCCTTGGGATAAAATCATGTGGATTTTTAATATTTTACAGCCCATAGAACATGAAAATGAGCTTAAGTTTGAAATCCGAGCTCGACTTCAAAAGTTATGCCTTGGGATAACTCCACAGAAAAAGCTCGCACACGAAAATCATGTGGATTTTCAATGTTTCCCCCCCACCCCCATAGAACATGAAAATTTTCTTAATTTTGAAATCCGAGCTCTGCTTCAAAAGTTATGTCTTGGGATAACTCCACAGGAAAAGTTCGCATACGAAAACCATGCGGATATTCAATGTTTTCCTCCTGATATAACATGAAAATGAGCTTAATTTCGAAATCCGAGCTGTGATTTAAAAGTTATGCTTTTGGATAACTCCACAGGAAAAGCTCGCACACGAAAACCATGCAGATTTTTCAATGTTCCCCCCCCCTCATAGGACATGAAAATGAGCTTAATTTTGAAATCCGAGCTGTGATTAAAAAATTATGCCTTGGGATAACTCCACAATAAAAGCTCGCACACGAAAATCATGCGGATTTTCAATGTTTTCCTCCCTGCAGAACATGAAAATGAGCTTCATTTTGAAATCCGAGCTCTGCTTCAAAAGTTATGCCTTGGGATAACTTCACAGGAAAAGCTCGCACATGAAAATCAAGTGGATTTTCAATTTTTTCCTCCTGATAGAACATGAAAATGAGCTTAATTTTAAAATCCGAGCTATGTTTCAAAAGTTATGCCTTAGGCTACGCCACAGGAACAGCTCATGAATGTCATGCAGGTTTTTCAATATTTTCCACCCCACAGAACATGAAAATGTGCTTAATTTTGAAATCCGAGCTGTGTTTCAAAAGTAATGTCTTGGGATAACTCCACAGGAAAAGCTCGCACACGAAAACCATGCAGATTTTTCAATATTTTACACCCCATAGAACATGAGAATGAGCTTAATTCTGAAATCTGAGCTCTGCTTCAAAAGATATTCCTTGGGATAACGCCACAGGAAAAGCTCGCACACGAAAGCCGTGCAGATTTTCAATGTTTTCCATGCCATAGAACATGAAAATGAGCTTAATCTTGAAATCCGAGCTCTGCTTTAAAAGTTATGTCTTGGGATAACACCACAGGAAAACAATGTACATGAAAACCATGCAGATTTTCAATGTTTTCCTCCCTGCAGAACATGAACATGATCTTAATTTTCAAATCCGAGCTCTGCTTTAAAAGTTATGTCTTGGGAAAACTCCACAAGAAAAGCTCGCATACAAAAACTATGCTGATTTGCAATGTTTTCCACGCCTAGAACATGAAAATGAGTTTAATTTTGAAATCCAAGCTCTGCTTTAAAAGTTATGCTTTGGAATAACTCCACAGGAAAAGCTCGCACACGAATACCATGCAGGTTTTTCAATGTTTTCCACCCTATAGAACATGAAAATGAGCTTAATTTTGAAATCCGAGCTCGACTTCAAAAGTTATGCCTTGAGATAACTCCACAGGAAAAGCTTGCACCCGAAAATCATGTGGATTTTCAATGTTTCCCCCCCCCTGTAGAACATGAAAATTATCTTAATTTTGAAATCCGAACTCTGCTTCAAAAGTTATGTCTTGTGATAACTCCACAGGAAAAGCTCGCGCACGAAAACCCTGCGGATATTCAATGTTTTCCTCCTGATATAACATGAAAATGAGCTTAATTTTGAAATCCGAGCTGTGATTTAAAAGTTACGCTTTTGGATAACTCCACAGGAAAAGCTCGCACATGAAAACCATGCAGATTTTTCAATGTCCCCCCTCCCCCATAGGACATGAAAATGAGCTTAATTTTGAAATCCGAGCTCTGCTTCAAAAGTTATGCCTTGGGATAACTTCACAGGAAAAGCTCACACATGAAAATCATGTGGATTTTCAATGTTTTCCTCCTGATAGAACATGAAAATGTGCTTAATTTTAAAATCCAAGCTATGTTTCAAAAGTTATGCCTTAGGCTACGCCACAGGAACAGCTCGCACATGAAAGTCATGCAGGTTTTTCAATATTTTCCACCAGATAGAACATGAAAATGTGCTTAATTTTGAAATCCGAGCTGTGTTTCAAAAGTAATGTCTTGGGATAACTCCACAGGAAAAGCTCGCACACAAAAACCATGCAGTTTTTACAATATTTTACACCCCATAGAACATGAAAATGAGCTTAATTCTGAAATCTGAGCTCTGCTTCAAAAGATATTCCTTGGGATAACGCCACAGGAAAAGCTCGCACACGAAAGCCGTGCAGATTTTCAATGTTTTCCATGCCACAGAACATGAAATTGAGCTTAATTTTGAAATCTGAGCTCTGCTTCAAAAGTTATGCTTTGGGATAACTCCACAGGAAAAGCTCGCACATGAAAAACATGTGGATTTTCAATGTTTTCCACCTGATAGAACATGGAAATGAGCTTAATTTTCAAATCCGAGCTCTGCTTCAAAAGTTATGCCTTTGGATAACTCCACAGGGAAAGCTTGCACATGAAAATCATGTGGATTTTTCAACTTTTTCCACCCCGTAGAACATGAAAATGAGCTTAATCTTGAAATCCGAGCTCTGCTTCAAAAGTTATGTCTTGGGATAACTCCACAGGAAAACCATGCACATTAAAACCATGCAGATTTTCAATTTTTTCCACCCCGTAGAACATGAAGATGTGTTTAATTTTGAAATCCGAGCTCTGCTTCAAAAGTTATGTTTTGGGCAAACTCCACAGGAAAAGCTCACTTACAAAAACCATGTGCATTTTCAATGTATTCCACTCCGTAGAACATGAAAATCAGCTTAATTTTGAAATCTGAGCTCTTCTTCGAAAGTTATGCTTTGGGATAACTCCACAGGAAAATCTCGCACACGAATACCATACAGGGTTTTCAATGTTATCCACCCAATAGAACATGAAAATGAGCTTAAGTTTGAAATCCGAGCTCTACTTCAAAAGTTATGCCTTGGGATAAAATCATGTGGATTTTTAATATTTTACAGCCCATAGAACATGAAAATGAGCTTAAGTTTGAAATCCGAGCTCGACTTCAAAAGTTATGCCTTGGGATAACTCCACAGAAAAAGCTCGCGCACGAAAATCATGTGGATTTTCAATGTTTCCCCCCCACCCCCATAGAACATGAAAATTTTCTTAATTTTGAAATCCGAGCTCTGCTTCAAAAGTTATGCCTTGGGATAACTCCACAGGAAAAGCTCGCACACGAAAATCATGTGGATTTTCAATGTTTCCCCTCCCCCCGTAGAACATGAAAATTTTCTTAATTTTGAAATCCGAGCTCTGCTTCAAAAGTTATGTCTTGGGATAACTCCACAGAAAAAGTTCGCATACGAAAACCATGCGGATATTCAATGTTTTCCTCCTGATATAACATGAAAATGAGCTTAATTTTGAAATCCGAGCTGTGATTTAAAAGTTATGCTTTTGGATAACTCCACAGGAAAAGCTCGCACACGAAAACCATGCAGATTTTTCAATGTCCCCCCCCCTCATAGGACATGAAAATGAGCTTAATTTTGAAATCCGAGCTGTGATTAAAAAATTATGCCTTGGGATAACTCCACAATAAAAGCTCGCACACGAAAATCATGTGGATTTTCAATGTTTTCCTCCCTGCAGAACATGAAAATGAGCTTAATTTTGAAATCCGAGCTCTGCTTCAAAAGTTATGCCTTGGGATAACTTCACAGGAAAAGCTCGCACATGAAAATCAAGTGGATTTTCAATTTTTTCCTCCTGATAGAACATGAAAATGAGCTTAATTTTAAAATCCGAGCTATGTTTCAAAAGTTATGCCTTAGGCTACGCCACAGGAATAGCTCATGAATGTCATGCAGGTTTTTCAATATTTTCCACCCCACAGAACATGAAAATGTGCTTAATTTTGAAATCCGAGCTGTGTTTCAAAAGTAATGTCTTGGGATAACTCCACAGGAAAAGCTCGCACACGAAAACCATGCAGATTTTTCAATATTTTACACCCCATAGAACATGAGAATGAGCTTAATTCTGAAATCTGAGCTCTGCTTCAAAAGATATTCCTTGGGATAACACCACAGGAAAAGCTCGCACACGAAAGCCGTGCAGATTTTCAATGTTTTCCATGCCATAGAACATGAAAATGAGCTTAATCTTGAAATCCGAGCTCTGCTTTAAAAGTTATGTCTTGGGATAACACCACAGGAAAACAATGTACATGAAAACCATGCAGATTTTCAATGTTTTCCTCCCTGCAGAACATGAACATGATCTTAATTTTCAAATCCGAGCTCTGCTTTAAAAGTTATGTCTTGGGAAAACTCCACAAGAAAAGCTCGCATACAAAAACTATGCTGATTTGCAATGTTTTCCACGCCTAGAACATGAAAATGAGTTTAATTTTGAAATCCAAGCTCTGCTTTAAAAGTTATGCTTTGGGATAACTCCACAGGAAAAGCTCGCACACGAATACCATGCAGGTTTTTCAATGTTTTCCACCCTATAGAACATGAAAATGAGCTTAATTTTGAAATCCGAGCTCGACTTCAAAAGTTATGCCTTGAGATAACTCCACAGGAAAAGCTTGCACCCGAAAATCATGTGGATTTTCAATGTTTCCCCCCCCCTGTAGAACATGAAAATTATCTTAATTTTGAAATCCGAACTCTGCTTCAAAAGTTATGTCTTGTGATAACTCCACAGGAAAAGCTCGCGCACGAAAACCCTGCGGATATTCAATGTTTTCCTCCTGATATAACATGAAAATGAGCTTAATTTTGAAATCCGAGCTGTGATTTAAAAGTTACGCTTTTGGATAACTCCACAGGAAAAGCTCGCACATGAAAACCATGCAGATTTTTCAATGTCCCCCCTCCCCCATAGGACATGAAAATGAGCTTAATTTTGAAATCCGAGCTCTGCTTCAAAAGTTATGCCTTGGGATAACTTCACAGGAAAAGCTCACACATGAAAATCATGTGGATTTTCAATGTTTTCCTCCTGATAGAACATGAAAATGTGCTTAATTTTAAAATCCAAGCTATGTTTCAAAAGTTATGCCTTAGGCTACGCCACAGGAACAGCTCGCACATGAAAGTCATGCAGGTTTTTCAATATTTTCCACCAGATAGAACATGAAAATGTGCTTAATTTTGAAATCCGAGCTGTGTTTCAAAAGTAATGTCTTGGGATAACTCCACAGGAAAAGCTCGCACACAAAAACCATGCAGTTTTTACAATATTTTACACCCCATAGAACATGAAAATGAGCTTAATTCTGAAATCTGAGCTCTGCTTCAAAAGATATTCCTTGGGATAACGCCACAGGAAAAGCTCGCACACGAAAGCCGTGCAGATTTTCAATGTTTTCCATGCCACAGAACATGAAATTGAGCTTAATTTTGAAATCTGAGCTCTGCTTCAAAAGTTATGCTTTGGGATAACTCCACAGGAAAAGCTCGCACATGAAAAACATGTGGATTTTCAATGTTTTCCACCTGATAGAACATGGAAATGAGCTTAATTTTCAAATCCGAGCTCTGCTTCAAAAGTTATGCCTTTGGATAACTCCACAGGGAAAGCTTGCACATGAAAATCATGTGGATTTTTCAACTTTTTCCACCCCGTAGAACATGAAAATGAGCTTAATCTTGAAATCCGAGCTCTGCTTCAAAAGTTATGTCTTGGGATAACTCCACAGGAAAACCATGCACATTAAAACCATGCAGATTTTCAATTTTTTCCACCCCGTAGAACATGAAGATGTGTTTAATTTTGAAATCCGAGCTCTGCTTCAAAAGTTATGTTTTGGGCAAACTCCACAGGAAAAGCTCACTTACAAAAACCATGTGCATTTTCAATGTATTCCACTCCGTAGAACATGAAAATCAGCTTAATTTTGAAATCTGAGCTCTTCTTCGAAAGTTATGCTTTGGGATAACTCCACAGGAAAATCTCGCACACGAATACCATACAGGGTTTTCAATGTTATCCACCCAATAGAACATGAAAATGAGCTTAAGTTTGAAATCCGAGCTCTACTTCAAAAGTTATGCCTTGGGATAAAATCATGTGGATTTTTAATATTTTACAGCCCATAGAACATGAAAATGAGCTTAAGTTTGAAATCCGAGCTCGACTTCAAAAGTTATGCCTTGGGATAACTCCACAGAAAAAGCTCGCGCACGAAAATCATGTGGATTTTCAATGTTTCCCCCCCACCCCCATAGAACATGAAAATTTTCTTAATTTTGAAATCCGAGCTCTGCTTCAAAAGTTATGCCTTGGGATAACTCCACAGGAAAAGCTCGCACACGAAAATCATGTGGATTTTCAATGTTTCCCCTCCCCCCGTAGAACATGAAAATTTTCTTAATTTTGAAATCCGAGCTCTGCTTCAAAAGTTATGTCTTGGGATAACTCCACAGAAAAAGTTCGCATACGAAAACCATGCGGATATTCAATGTTTTCCTCCTGATATAACATGAAAATGAGCTTAATTTTGAAATCCGAGCTGTGATTTAAAAGTTATGCTTTTGGATAACTCCACAGGAAAAGCTCGCACACGAAAACCATGCAGATTTTTCAATGTCCCCCCCCCTCATAGGACATGAAAATGAGCTTAATTTTGAAATCCGAGCTGTGATTAAAAAATTATGCCTTGGGATAACTCCACAATAAAAGCTCGCACACGAAAATCATGTGGATTTTCAATGTTTTCCTCCCTGCAGAACATGAAAATGAGCTTAATTTTGAAATCCGAGCTCTGCTTCAAAAGTTATGCCTTGGGATAACTTCACAGGAAAAGCTCGCACATGAAAATCAAGTGGATTTTCAATTTTTTCCTCCTGATAGAACATGAAAATGAGCTTAATTTTAAAATCCGAGCTATGTTTCAAAAGTTATGCCTTAGGCTACGCCACAGGAATAGCTCATGAATGTCATGCAGGTTTTTCAATATTTTCCACCCCACAGAACATGAAAATGTGCTTAATTTTGAAATCCGAGCTGTGTTTCAAAAGTAATGTCTTGGGATAACTCCACAGGAAAAGCTCGCACACGAAAACCATGCAGATTTTTCAATATTTTACACCCCATAGAACATGAGAATGAGCTTAATTCTGAAATCTGAGCTCTGCTTCAAAAGATATTCCTTGGGATAACACCACAGGAAAAGCTCGCACACGAAAGCCGTGCAGATTTTCAATGTTTTCCATGCCATAGAACATGAAAATGAGCTTAATCTTGAAATCCGAGCTCTGCTTTAAAAGTTATGTCTTGGGATAACACCACAGGAAAACAATGTACATGAAAACCATGCAGATTTTCAATGTTTTCCTCCCTGCAGAACATGAACATGATCTTAATTTTCAAATCCGAGCTCTGCTTTAAAAGTTATGTCTTGGGAAAACTCCACAAGAAAAGCTCGCATACAAAAACTATGCTGATTTGCAATGTTTTCCACGCCTAGAACATGAAAATGAGTTTAATTTTGAAATCCAAGCTCTGCTTTAAAAGTTATGCTTTGGGATAACTCCACAGGAAAAGCTCGCACACGAATACCATGCAGGTTTTTCAATGTTTTCCACCCTATAGAACATGAAAATGAGCTTAATTTTGAAATCCGAGCTCGACTTCAAAAGTTATGCCTTGAGATAACTCCACAGGAAAAGCTTGCACCCGAAAATCATGTGGATTTTCAATGTCCCCCCCCCCATAGAACATGAAAATTATCTTAATTTTGAAATCCGAGCTCTGCTTCAAAAGTTATGTCTTGTGATAACTTCACAGGAAAAGCTCGCGCACGAAAACCCTGCGGATATTCAATGTTTTCCTCCTGATATAACATGAAAATGAGCTTAATTTTGAAATCCGAGCTGTGATTTAAAAGTTACGCTTTTGGATAACTCCACAGGAAAAGCTCGCACACGAAAACCATGCAGATTTTTCAATGTCCCCCCCCCATAGGACATGAAAATGAGCTTAATTTTGAAAATCGAGCTGTGATTAAAAAATTATGCCTTGGGATAACTCCAAAGCCGTGCAGATTTTCAATGTTTTCCATGCCACAGAACATGAAATTGAGCTTAATTTTGAAATCTGAGCTCTGCTTCAAAAGTTATGCTTTGGGATAACCACAGGAAAAGCTCGCACATGAAAAACATGTGGATATTCCATGTTTTCCACCTGATAGAACATGGAAATGAGCTTAATTTTCAAATCCGAGCTCTGCTTCAAAAGTTATGCCTTCGGATAACTCCACAGGGAAAGCTTGCACATGAAAATCATGTGGATTTTTCAACTTTTTCCACCCCGTAGAACATGAAAATGAGCTTAATCTTGAAATCCGAGCTCTGCTTCAAAAGTTATGTCTTGGGATAACTCCACAGGAAAAGTTCGCATACGAAAACCATGCGGATATTCAATGTTTTCCTCCTGATATAACATGAAAATGAGCTTAATTTCGAAATCCGAGCTGTGATTTAAAAGTTATGCTTTTGGATAACTCCACAGGAAAAGCTCGCACACGAAAACCATGCAGATTTTTCAATGTTCCCCCCCCCTCATAGGACATGAAAATGAGCTTAATTTTGAAATCCGAGCTGTGATTAAAAAATTATGCCTTGGGATACCTCCACAATAAAAGCTCGCACACGAAAATCATGCGGATTTTCAATGTTTTCCTCCCTGCAGAACATGAAAATGAGCTTAATTTTGAAATCCGAGCTCTGCTTCAAAAGTTATGCCTTGGGATAACTTCACAGGAAAAGGTCGCACATGAAAATCAAGTGGATTTTCAATTTTTTCCTCCTGATAGAACATGAAAATGAGCTTAATTTTAAAATCCGAGCTATGTTTCAAAAGTTATGCCTTAGGCTACGCCACAGGAACAGCTCATGAATGTCATGCAGGTTTTTCAATATTTTCCACCCCACAGAACATGAAAATGTGCTTAATTTTGAAATCCGAGCTGTGTTTCAAAAGTAATGTCTTGGGATAACTCCACAGGAAAAGCTCGCACACGAAAACCATGCAGATTTTTCAATATTTTACACCCCATAGAACATGAGAATGAGCTTAATTCTGAAATCTGAGCTCTGCTTCAAAAGATATTCCTTGGGAAAACGCCACAGGAAAAGCTCGCACACGAAAGCCGTGCAGATTTTCAATGTTTTCCATGCCATAGAACATGAAAATGAGCTTAATCTTGAAATCCGAGCTCTGCTTTAAAAGTTATGTCTTGGGATAACACCACAGGAAAACAATGTACATGAAAACCATGCAGATTTTCAATGTTTTCCTCCCTGCAGAACATGAACATGATCTTAATTTTCAAATCCGAGCTCTGCTTTAAAAGTTATGTCTTGGGAAAACTCCACAAGAAAAGCTCGCATACAAAAACTATGCTGATTTGCAATGTTTTCCACGCCTAGAACATGAAAATGAGTTTAATTTTGAAATCCAAGCTCTGCTTTAAAAGTTATGCTTTGGGATAACTCCACAGGAAAAGCTCGCACACGAATACCATGCAGGTTTTTCAATGTTTTCCACCCTATAGAACATGAAAATGAGCTTAATTTTGAAATCCGAGCTCGACTTCAAAAGTTATGCCTTGAGATAACTCCACAGGAAAAGCTTGCACCCGAAAATCATGTGGATTTTCAATGTTTCCCCTCCCCCCGTAGAACATGAAAATTTTCTTAATTTTGAAATCCGAGCTCTGCTTCAAAAGTTATGTCTTGGGATAACTCCACAGGATAAGTTCGCATACGAAAACCCTGCGGATATTCAATGTTTTCCTCCTGATATAACATGAAAATGAGCTTAATTTCGAAATCCGAGCTGTGATTTAAAAGTTATGCTTTTGGATAACTCCACAGGAAAAGCTCGCACACGAAAACCATGCAGATTTTTCAATGTTCCCCCCCCCTCATAGGACATGAAAATGAGCTTAATTTTGAAATCCGAGCTGTGATTAAAAAATTATGCCTTGGGATAACTCCACAATAAAAGCTCGCACACGAAAATCATGCGGATTTTCAATGTTTTCCTCCCTGCAGAACATGAAAATGAGCTTAATTTTGAAATCCGAGCTCTGCTTCAAAAGTTATGCCTTGGGATAACTTCACAGGAAAAGCTCGCACATGAAAATCAAGTGGATTTTCAATTTTTTCCTCCTGATAGAACATGAAAATGAGCTTAATTTTAAAATCCGAGCTATGTTTCAAAAGTTATGCCTTAGGCTACGCCACAGGAACAGCTCATGAATGTCATGCAGGTTTTTCAATATTTTCCACCCCACAGAACATGAAAATGTGCTTAATTTTGAAATCCGAGCTGTGTTTCAAAAGTAATGTCTTGGGATAACTCCACAGGAAAAGCTCGCACACGAAAACCATGCAGATTTTTCAATATTTTACACCCCATAGAACATGAGAATGAGCTTAATTCTGAAATCTGAGCTCTGCTTCAAAAGATATTCCTTGGGAAAACGCCACAGGAAAAGCTCGCACACGAAAGCCGTGCAGATTTTCAATGTTTTCCATGCCATAGAACATGAAAATGAGCTTAATCTTGAAATCCGAGCTCTGCTTTAAAAGTTATGTCTTGGGATAACACCACAGGAAAACAATGTACATGAAAACCATGCAGATTTTCAATGTTTTCCTCCCTGCAGAACATGAACATGATCTTAATTTTCAAATCCGAGCTCTGCTTTAAAAGTTATGTCTTGGGAAAACTCCACAAGAAAAGCTCGCATACAAAAACTATGCTGATTTGCAATGTTTTCCAAGCCTACAACATGAAAATGTGTTTAATTTTGAAATCCAAGCTCTGCTTTAAAAGATATGCTTTGGGATAACTCCACAGGAAAAGCTCGCACACGAATACCATGCAGGTTTTTCAATGTTTTCCACCCTATAGAACATGAAAATGAGCTTAATTTTGAAATCCGAGCTCGACTTCAAAAGTTATGCCTTGAGATAACTCCACAGGAAAAGCTTGCACCCGAAAATCATGTGGATTTTCAATGTTTTCCCCCCCCCTGTAGAACATGAAAATTATCTTAATTTTGAAATCCGAACTCTGCTTCAAAAGTTATGTCTTGTGATAACTCCACAGGAAAAGCTCGCGCACGAAAACCCTGCGGATATTCAATGTTTTCCTCCTGATATAACATGAAAATGAGCTTAATTTTGAAATCCGAGCTGTGATTTAAAAGTTACGCTTTTGGATAACTCCACAGGAAAAGCTCGCACATGAAAACCATGCAGATTTTTCAATGTCCCCCCTCCCCCATAGGACATGAAAATGAGCTTAATTTTGAAATCCGAGCTCTGCTTCAAAAGTTATGCCTTGGGATAACTTCACAGGAAAAGCTCACACATGAAAATCATGTGGATTTTCAATGTTTTCCTCCTGATAGAACATGAAAATGTGCTTAATTTTAAAATCCAAGCTATGTTTCAAAAGTTATGCCTTAGGCTACGCCACAGGAACAGCTCGCACATGAAAGTCATGCAGGTTTTTCAATATTTTCCACCAGATAGAACATGAAAATGTGCTTAATTTTGAAATCCGAGCTGTGTTTCAAAAGTAATGTCTTGGGATAACTCCACAGGAAAAGCTCGCACACAAAAACCATGCAGTTTTTACAATATTTTACACCCCATAGAACATGAAAATGAGCTTAATTCTGAAATCTGAGCTCTGCTTCAAAAGATATTCCTTGGGATAACGCCACAGGAAAAGCTCGCACACGAAAGCCGTGCAGATTTTCAATGTTTTCCATGCCACAGAACATGAAATTGAGCTTAATTTTGAAATCTGAGCTCTGCTTCAAAAGTTATGCTTTGGGATAACTCCACAGGAAAAGCTCGCACATGAAAAACATGTGGATTTTCAATGTTTTCCACCTGATAGAACATGGAAATGAGCTTAATTTTCAAATCCGAGCTCTGCTTCAAAAGTTATGCCTTCGGATAACTCCACAGGGAAAGCTTGCACATGAAAATCATGTGGATTTTTCAACTTTTTCCACCCCGTAGAACATGAAAATGAGCTTAATCTTGAAATCCGAGCTCTGCTTCAAAAGTTATGTCTTGGGATAACTCCACAGGAAAACCATGCACATTAAAACCATGCAGATTTTCAATTTTTTCCACCCCGTAGAACATGAAGATGTGTTTAATTTTGAAATCCGAGCTCTGCTTCAAAAGTTATGTTTTGGGCAAACTCCACAGGAAAAGCTCACTTACAAAAACCATGTGCATTTTCAATGTATTCCACTCTGTAGAACATGAAAATCAGCTTAATTTTGAAATCTGAGCTCTGCTTCGAAAGTTATGCTTTGGGATATCTCCACAGGAAAATCTCGCACACGAATACCATACAGGGTTTTCAATGTTATCCACCCAATAGAACATGAAAATGAGCTTAAGTTTGAAATCCGAGCTCTACTTCAAAAGTTATGCCTTGGGATAACTCCACAGAAAAAGCTCGCACACGAAAATCATGTGGATTTTCAATGTTTCCCCCCCACCCCCATAGAACATGAAAATTTTCTTAATTTTGAAATCCGAGCTCTGCTTCAAAAGTTATGCCTTGGGATAACTCCACAGGAAAAGCTCGCACACGAAAATCATGTGGATTTTCAATGTTTCCCCTCCCCCCGTAGAACATGAAAATTTTCTTAATTTTGAAATCCGAGCTCTGCTTCAAAAGTTATGTCTTGGGATAACTCCACAGAAAAAGTTCGCATACGAAAACCATGCGGATATTCAATGTTTTCCTCCTGATATAACATGAAAATGAGCTTAATTTTGAAATCCGAGCTGTGATTTAAAAGTTATGCTTTTGGATAACTCCACAGGAAAAGCTCGCACACGAAAACCATGCAGATTTTTCAATGTCCCCCCCCCCCTCATAGGACATGAAAATGAGCTTAATTTTGAAATCCGAGCTGTGATTAAAAAATTATGCCTTGGGATAACTCCACAATAAAAGCTCGCACACGAAAATCATGTGGATTTTCAATGTTTTCCTCCCTGCAGAACATGAAAATGAGCTTAATTTTGAAATCCGAGCTCTGCTTCAAAAGTTATGCCTTGGGATAACTTCACAGGAAAAGCTCGCACATGAAAATCAAGTGGATTTTCAATTTTTTCCTCCTGATAGAACATGAAAATGAGCTTAATTTTAAAATCCGAGCTATGTTTCAAAAGTTATGCCTTAGGCTACGCCACAGGAACAGCTCATGAATGTCATGCAGGTTTTTCAATATTTTCCACCCCACAGAACATGAAAATGTGCTTAATTTTGAAATCCGAGCTGTGTTTCAAAAGTAATGTCTTGGGATAACTCCACAGGAAAAGCTCGCACATGAAAACCATGCAGATTTTTCAATATTTTACACCCCATAGAACATGAGAATGAGCTTAATTCTGAAATCTGAGCTCTGCTTCAAAAGATATTCCTTGGGAAAACGCCACAGGAAAAGCTCGCACACGAAAGCCGTGCAGATTTTCAATGTTTTCCATGCCATAGAACATGAAAATGAGCTTAATCTTGAAATCCGAGCTCTGCTTTAAAAGTTATGTCTTGGGATAACACCACAGGAAAACAATGTACATGAAAACCATGCAGATTTTCAATGTTTTCCTCCCTGCAGAACATGAACATGATCCTAATTTTCAAATCCGAGCTCTGCTTTAAAAGTTATGTCTTGGGAAAACTCCACAAGAAAAGCTCGCATACAAAAACTATGCTGATTTGCAATGTTTTCCACGCCTAGAACATGAAAATGAGTTTAATTTTGAAATCCAAGCTCTGCTTTAAAAGATATGCTTTGGGATAACTCCACAGGAAAAGCTCGCACACGAATACCATGCAGGTTTTTCAATGTTTTCCACCCTATAGAACATGAAAATGAGCTTAATTTTGAAATCCGAGCTCGACTTCAAAAGTTATGCCTTGAGATAACTCCACAGGAAAAGCTTGCACCCGAAAATCATGTGGATTTTCAATGTTCCCCCCCCCCCCTGTAGAACATGAAAATTATCTTAATTTTGAAATCCGAGCTCTGCTTCAAAAGTTATGTCTTGTGATAACTTCACAGGAAAAGCTCGCGCACGAAAAGCCTGCGGATATTCAATGTTTTCCTCCTGATATAACATGAAAATGAGCTTAATTTTGAAATCCGAGCTGTGATTTAAAAGTTACGCTTTTGGATAACTCCACAGGAAAAGCTCGCACATGAAAACCATGCAGATTTTTCAATGTCCCCCCTCCCCCATAGGACATGAAAATGAGCTTAATTTTGAAATCCGAGCTCTGCTTCAAAAGTTATGCCTTGGGATAACTTCACAGGAAAAGCTCACACATGAAAATCATGTGGATTTTCAATGTTTTCCTCCTGATAGAACATGAAAATGTGCTTAATTTTAAAATCCAAGCTATGTTTCAAAAGTTATGCCTTAGGCTACGCCACAGGAACAGCTCGCACATGAAAGTCATGCAGGTTTTTCAATATTTTCCACCAGATAGAACATGAAAATGTGCTTAATTTTGAAATCCGAGCTGTGTTTCAAAAGTAATGTCTTGGGATAACTCCACAGGAAAAGCTCGCACACGAAAACCATGCAGTTTTTACAATATTTTACACCCCATAGAACATGAAAATGAGCTTAATTCTGAAATCTGAGCTCTGCTTCAAAAGATATCCCTTGGGATAACGCCACAGGAAAAGCTCGCACACGAAAGCCGTGCAGATTTTCAATGTTTTCCATGCCACAGAACATGAAATTGAGCTTAATTTTGAAATCTGAGCTCTGCTTCAAAAGTTATGCTTTGGGATAACTCCACAGGAAAAGCTCGCACATGAAAAACATGTGGATATTCCATGTTTTCCACCTGATAGAACATGGAAATGAGCTTAATTTTCAAATCCGAGCTCTGCTTCAAAAGTTATGCCTTCGGATAACTCCACAGGGAAAGCTTGCACATGAAAATCATGTGGATTTTTCAACTTTTTCCACCCCGTAGAACATGAAAATGAGCTTAATCTTGAAATCCGAGCTCTGCTTCAAAAGTTATGTCTTGGGATAACTCCACAGGAAAACCATGCACATTAAAACCATGCAGATTTTCAATTTTTTCCACCCCGTAGAACATGAAGATGTGTTTAATTTTGAAATCCGAGCTCTGCTTCAAAAGTTATGTTTTGGGCAAACTCCACAGGAAAAGCTCACTTACAAAAACCATGTGCATTTTCAATGTTTTCCACTCCGTAGAACATGAAAATCAGCTTAATTTTGAAATCTGAGCTCTGCTTCGAAAGTTATGCTTTGGGATAACTCCACAGGAAAATCTCGCACACGAATACCATACAGGGTTTTCAATGTTATCCACCCAATAGAACATGAAAATGAGCTTAAGTTTGAAATCCGAGCTCTACTTCAAAAGTTATGCCTTGGGATAAAATCATGTGGATTTTTAATATTTTACAGCCCATAGAACATGAAAATGAGCTTAAGTTTGAAATCCGAGCTCGACTTCAAAAGTTATGCCTTGGGATAACTCCACAGAAAAAGCTCGCGCACGAAAATCATGTGGATTTTCAATGTTTCCCCCCCACCCCCATAGAACATGAAAATTTTCTTAATTTTGAAATCCGAGCTCTGCTTCAAAAGTTATGCCTTGGGATAACTCCACAGGAAAAGCTCGCACACGAAAATCATGTGGATTTTCAATGTTTCCCCTCCCCCCGTAGAACATGAAAATTTTCTTAATTTTGAAATCCGAGCTCTGCTTCAAAAGTTATGTCTTGGGATAACTCCACAGGAAAAGTTCGCATACGAAAACCATGCGGATATTCAATGTTTTCCTCCTGATATAACATGAAAATGACCTTAATTTCGAAATCCGAGCTGTGATTTAAAAGTTATGCTTTTGGATAACTCCACAGGAAAAGCTCGCACACGAAAACCATGCAGATTTTTCAATGTTCCCCCCCCCTCATAGGACATGAAAATGAGCTTAATTTTGAAATCCGAGCTGTGATTAAAAAATTATGCCTTGGGATAACTCCACAATAAAAGCTCGCACACGAAAATCATGTGGATTTTCAATGTTTTCCTCCCTGCAGAACATGAAAATGAGCTTCATTTTGAAATCCGAGCTCTGCTTCAAAAGTTATGCCTTGGGATAACTTCACAGGAAAAGCTCGCACATGAAAATCAAGTGGATTTTCAATCTTTTCCTCCTGATAGAACATGAAAATGAGCTTAATTTTAAAATCCGAGCTATGTTTCAAAAGTTATGCCTTAGGCTACGCCACAGGAACAGCTCATGAATGTCATGCAGGTTTTTCAATATTTTCCACCCCACAGAACATGAAAATGTGCTTAATTTTGAAATCCGAGCTGTGTTTCAAAAGTAATGTCTTGGGATAACTCCACAGGAAAAGCTCGCACACGAAAACCATGCAGATTTTTCAATATTTTACACCCCATAGAACATGAGAATGAGCTTAATTCTGAAATCTGAGCTCTGCTTCAAAAGATATTCCTTGGGAAAACGCCACAGGAAAAGCTCGCACACGAAAGCCGTGCAGATTTTCAATGTTTTCCATGCCATAGAACATGAAAATGAGCTTAATCTTGAAATCCGAGCTCTGCTTTAAAAGTTATGTCTTGGGATAACACCACAGGAAAACAATGTACATGAAAACCATGCAGATTTTCAATGTTTTCCTCCCTGCAGAACATGAACATGATCTTAATTTTCAAATCCGAGCTCTGCTTTAAAAGTTATGTCTTGGGAAAACTCCACAAGAAAAGCTCGCATACAAAAACTATGCTGATTTGCAATGTTTTCCACGCCTACAACATGAAAATGAGTTTAATTTTGAAATCCAAGCTCTGCTTTAAAAGATATGCTTTGGGATAACTCCACAGGAAAAGCTCGCACACGAATACCATGCAGGTTTTTCAATGTTTTCCACCCTATAGAACATGAAAATGAGCTTAATTTTGAAATCCGAGCTCGACTTCAAAAGTTATGCCTTGAGATAACTCCACAGGAAAAGCTTGCACCCGAAAATCATGTGGATTTTCAATGTTTTCCCCCCCCCGTAGAACATGAAAATTATCTTAATTTTGAAATCCGAACTCTGCTTCAAAAGTTATGTCTTGTGATAACTCCACAGGAAAAGCTCGCGCACGAAAACCCTGCGGATATTCAATGTTTTCCTCCTGATATAACATGAAAATGAGCTTAATTTTGAAATCCGAGCTGTGATTTAAAAGTTACGCTTTTGGATAACTCCACAGGAAAAGCTCGCACATGAAAACCATGCAGATTTTTCAATGTCCCCCCTCCCCCATAGGACATGAAAATGAGCTTAATTTTGAAATCCGAGCTCTGCTTCAAAAGTTATGCCTTGGGATAACTTCACAGGAAAAGCTCACACATGAAAATCATGTGGATTTTCAATGTTTTCCTCCTGATAGAACATGAAAATGTGCTTAATTTTAAAATCCAAGCTATGTTTCAAAAGTTATGCCTTAGGCTACGCCACAGGAACAGCTCGCACATGAAAGTCATGCAGGTTTTTCAATATTTTCCACCAGATAGAACATGAAAATGTGCTTAATTTTGAAATCCGAGCTGTGTTTCAAAAGTAATGTCTTGGGATAACTCCACAGGAAAAGCTCGCACACAAAAACCATGCAGTTTTTACAATATTTTACACCCCATAGAACATGAAAATGAGCTTAATTCTGAAATCTGAGCTCTGCTTCAAAAGATATTCCTTGGGATAACGCCACAGGAAAAGCTCGCACACGAAAGCCGTGCAGATTTTCAATGTTTTCCATGCCACAGAACATGAAATTGAGCTTAATTTTGAAATCTGAGCTCTGCTTCAAAAGTTATGCTTTGGGATAACTCCACAGGAAAAGCTCGCACATGAAAAATATGTGGATTTTCAATGTTTTCCACCTGATAGAACATGGAAATGAGCTTAATTTTCAAATCCGAGCTCTGCTTCAAAAGTTATGCCTTCGGATAACTCCACAGGGAAAGCTTGCACATGAAAATCATGTGGATTTTTCAACTTTTTCCACCCCGTAGAACATGAAAATGAGCTTAATCTTGAAATCCGAGCTCTGCTTCAAAAGTTATGTCTTGGGATAACTCCACAGGAAAACCATGCACATTAAAACCATGCAGATTTTCAATTTTTTCCACCCCGTAGAACATGAAGATGTGTTTAATTTTGAAATCCGAGCTCTGCTTCAAAAGTTATGTTTTGGGCAAACTCCACAGGAAAAGCTCACTTACAAAAACCATGTGCATTTTCAATGTATTCCACTCCGTAGAACATGAAAATCAGCTTAATTTTGAAATCTGAGCTCTGCTTCGAAAGTTATGCTTTGGGATAACTCCACAGGAAAATCTCGCACACGAATACCACACAGGGTTTTCAATGTTATCCACCCAATAGAACATGAAAATGAGCTTAAGTTTGAAATCCGAGCTCTACTTCAAAAGTTATGCCTTGGGATAAAATCATGTGGATTTTTAATATTTTACAGCCCATAGAACATGAAAATGAGCTTAAGTTTGAAATCCGAGCTCGACTTCAAAAGTTATGCCTTGGGATAACTCCACAGAAAAAGCTCGCACACGAAAATCATGTGGATTTTCAATGTCCCCCCCCCCCCGTAGAACATGAAAATTATCTTAATTTTGAAATCCGAGCTCTGCTTCAAAAGTTATGTCTTGTGATAACTTCACAGGAAAAGCTCGCGCACGAAAACCCTGCGGATATTCAATGTTTTCCTCCTGATATAACATGAAAATGAGCTTAATTTTGAAATCCGAGCTGTGATTTAAAAGTTACGCTTTTGGATAACTCCACAGGAAAAGCTCGCACACGAAAACCATGCAGATTTTTCAATGTCCCCCCCCCCCATAGGACATGAAAATGAGCTTAATTTTGAAAATCGAGCTGTGATTAAAAAATTATGCCTTGGGATAACTCCAAAGCCGTGCAGATTTTCAATGTTTTCCATGCCACAGAACATGAAATTGAGCTTAATTTTGAAATCTGAGCTCTGCTTCAAAAGTTATGCTTTGGGATAACCACAGGAAAAGCTCGCACATGAAAAACATGTGGATATTCCATGTTTTCCACCTGATAGAACATGGAAATGAGCTTAATTTTCAAATCCGAGCTCTGCTTCAAAAGTTATGCCTTCGGATAACTCCACAGGGAAAGCTTGCACATGAAAATCATGTGGATTTTTCAACTTTTTCCACCCCGTAGAACATGAAAATGAGCTTAATCTTGAAATCCGAGCTCTGCTTCAAAAGTTATGTCTTGGGATAACTCCACAGGAAAAGTTCGCATACGAAAACCATGCGGATATTCAATGTTTTCCTCCTGATATAACATGAAAATGAGCTTAATTTCGAAATCCGAGCTGTGATTTAAAAGTTATGCTTTTGGATAACTCCACAGGAAAAGCTGGCACACGAAAACCATGCAGATTTTTCAATGTTCCCCCCCCCTCATAGGACATGAAAATGAGCTTAATTTTGAAATCCGAGCTGTGATTAAAAAATTATGCCTTGGGATAACTCCACAATAAAAGCTCGCACACGAAAATCATGCGGATTTTCAATGTTTTCCTCCCTGCAGAACATGAAAATGAGCTTAATTTTGAAATCCGAGCTCTGCTTCAAAAGTTATGCCTTGGGATAACTTCACAGGAAAAGGTCGCACATGAAAATCAAGTGGATTTTCAATTTTTTCCTCCTGATAGAACATGAAAATGAGCTTAATTTTAAAATCCGAGCTATGTTTCAAAAGTTATGCCTTAGGCTACGCCACAGGAACAGCTCATGAATGTCATGCAGGTTTTTCAATATTTTCCACCCCACAGAACATGAAAATGTGCTTAATTTTGAAATCCGAGCTGTGTTTCAAAAGTAATGTCTTGGGATAACTCCATAGGAAAAGCTCGCACACGAAAACCATGCAGATTTTTCAATATTTTACACCCCATAGAACATGAGAATGAGCTTAATTCTGAAATCTGAGCTCTGCTTCAAAAGATATTCCTTGGGATAACGCCACAGGAAAAGCTCGCACACGAAAGCCGTGCAGATTTTCAATGTTTTCCATGCCATAGAACATGAAAATGAGCTTAATCTTGAAATCCGAGCTCTGCTTTAAAAGTTATGTCTTGGGATAACACCACAGGAAAACAATGTACATGAAAACCATGCAGATTTTCAATGTTTTCCTCCCTGCAGAACATGAACATGATCTTAATTTTCAAATCCGAGCTCTGCTTTAAAAGTTATGTCTTGGGAAAACTCCACAAGAAAAGCTCGCATACAAAAACTATGCTGATTTGCAATGTTTTCCACGCCTAGAACATGAAAATGAGTTTAATTTTGAAATCCAAGCTCTGCTTTAAAAGTTATGCTTTGGGATAACTCCACAGGAAAAGCTCGCACACGAATACCATGCAGGTTTTTCAATGTTTTCCACCCTATAGAACATGAAAATGAGCTTAATTTTGAAATCCGAGCTCGACTTCAAAAGTTATGCCTTGAGATAACTCCACAGGAAAAGCTTGCACCCGAAAATCATGTGGATTTTCAATGTTTCCACCCCCCCTGTAGAACATGAAAATTATCTTAATTTTGAAATCCGAACTCTGCTTCAAAAGTTATGTCTTGTGATAACTCCACAGGAAAAGCTCGCGCACGAAAACCCTGCGGATATTCAATGTTTTCCTCCTGATATAACATGAAAATGAGCTTAATTTTGAAATCCGAGCTGTGATTTAAAAGTTACGCTTTTGGATAACTCCACAGGAAAAGCTCGCACATGAAAACCATGCAGATTTTTCAATGTCCCCCCTCCCCCATAGGACATGAAAATGAGCTTAATTTTGAAATCCGAGCTCTGCTTCAAAAGTTATGCCTTGGGATAACTTCACAGGAAAAGCTCACACATGAAAATCATGTGGATTTTCAATGTTTTCCTCCTGATAGAACATGAAAATGTGCTTAATTTTAAAATCCAAGCTATGTTTCAAAAGTTATGCCTTAGGCTCCGCCACAGGAACAGCTCGCACATGAAAGTCATGCAGGTTTTTCAATATTTTCCACCAGATAGAACATGAAAATGTGCTTAATTTTGAAATCCGAGCTGTGTTTCAAAAGTAATGTCTTGGGATAACTCCACAGGAAAAGCTCGCACACGAAAACCATGCAGTTTTTACAATATTTTACACCCCATAGAACATGAAAATGAGCTTAATTCTGAAATCTGAGCTCTGCTTCAAAAGATATTCCTTGGGATAACGCCACAGGAAAAGCTCGCACACGAAAGCCGTGCAGATTTTCAATGTTTTCCATGCCACAGAACATGAAATTGAGCTTAATTTTGAAATCTGAGCTCTGCTTCAAAAGTTATGCTTTGGGATAACTCCACAGGAAAAGCTCGCACATGAAAAACATGTGGATATTCCATGTTTTCCACCTGATAGAACATGGAAATGAGCTTAATTTTCAAATCCGAGCTCTGCTTCAAAAGTTATGCCTTCGGATAACTCCACAGGGAAAGCTTGCACATGAAAATCATGTGGATTTTTCAACTTTTTCCACCCCGTAGAACATGAAAATGAGCTTAATCTTGAAATCCGAGCTCTGCTTCAAAAGTTATGTCTTGGGATAACTCCACAGGAAAACCATGCACATTAAAACCATGCAGATATTCAATTTTTTCCACCCCGTAGAACATGAAGATGTGTTTAATTTTGAAATCCGAGCTCTGCTTCAAAAGTTATGTTTTGGGCAAACTCCACAGGAAAAGCTCACTTACAAAAACCATGTGCATTTTCAATGTTTTCCACTCCGTAGAACATGAAAATCAGCTTAATTTTGAAATCTGAGCTCTGCTTCGAAAGTTATGCTTTGGGATAACTCCACAGGAAAATCTCGCACACGAATACCATACAGGGTTTTCAATGTTATCCACCCAATAGAACATGAAAATGAGCTTGTTTGAAATCCGAGCTCGACTTCAAAAGTTATGCCTTGGGATAACTCCACAGAAAAAGCTCGCACACGAAAATCATGTGGATTTTCAATGTTTCCCCCCCACCCCCATAGAACATGAAAATTTTCTTAATTTTGAAATCCGAGCTCTGCTTCAAAAGTTATGCCTTGGGATAACTCCACAGGAAAAGCTCGCACACCTAAATCATGTGGATTTTCAATGTTTCCCCTCCCCCCGTAGAACATGAAAATTTTCTTAATTTTGAAATCCGAGCTCTGCTTCAAAAGTTATGTCTTGGGATAACTCCACAGGAAAAGTTCGCATACGAAAACCATGCGGATATTCAATGTTTTCCTCCTGATATAACATAAAAATGAGCTTAATTTCGAAATCCGAGCTGTGATTTAAAAGTTATGCTTTTGGATAACTCCACAGGAAAAGCTCGCACACGAAAACCATGCAGATTTTTCAATGTTCCCCCCCCCTCATAGGACATGAAAATGAGCTTAATTTTGAAATCCGAGCTGTGATTAAAAAATTATGCCTTGGGATAACTCCACAATAAAAGCTCGCACACGAAAATCATGCGGATTTTCAATGTTTTCCTCCCTGCAGAACATGAAAATGAGCTTAATTTTGAAATCCGAGCTCTGCTTCAAAAGTTATGCCTTGGGATAACTTCACAGGAAAAGCTCGCACATGAAAATCAAGTGGATTTTCAATTTTTTCCTCCTGATAGAACATGAAAATGAGCTTAATTTTAAAATCCGAGCTATGTTTCAAAAGTTATGCCTTAGGCTACGCCACAGGAACAGCTCATGAATGTCATGCAGGTTTTTCAATATTTTCCACCCCACAGAACATGAAAATGTGCTTAATTTTGAAATCCGAGCTGTGTTTCAAAAGTAATGTTTTGGGATAACTCCACAGGAAAAGCTCGCACACGAAAACCATGCAGATTTTTCAATATTTTACACCCCATAGAACATGAGAATGAGCTTAATTCTGAAATCTGAGCTCTGCTTCAAAAGATATTCCTTGGGATAACGCCACAGGAAAAGCTCGCACACGAAAGCCGTGCAGATTTTCAATGTTTTCCATGCCACAGAACATGAAATTGAGCTTAATTTTGAAATCTGAGCTCTGCTTCAAAAGTTATGCTTTGGGATAACTCCACAGGAAAAGCTCGCACATGAAAAACATGTGGATATTCCATGTTTTCCACCTGATAGAACATGGAAATGAGCTTAATTTTCAAATCCGAGCTCTGCTTCAAAAGTTATGCCTTCGGATAACTCCACAGGGAAAGCTTGCACATGAAAATCATGTGGATTTTTCAACTTTTTCCACCCCGTAGAACATGAAAATGAGCTTAATCTTGAAATCCGAGCTCTGCTTCAAAAGTTATGTCTTGGGATAACTCCACAGGAAAACCATGCACATTAAAACCATGCAGATTTTCAATTTTTTCCACCCCGTAGAACATGAAGATGTGTTTAATATTGCAATCCGAGCTCTGCTTCAAAAGTTATGTTTTGGGCAAACTCCACAGGAAAAGCTCACTTACAAAAACCATGTGCATTTTCAATGTATTCCACTCCGTAGAACATGAAAATCAGCTTAATTTTGAAATCTGAGCTCTGCTTCGAAAGTTATGCTTTGGGATAACTCCACAGGAAAATCTCGCACACGAATACCATACAGGGTTTTCAATGTTATCCACCCAATAGAACATGAAAATGAGCTTAAGTTTGAAATCCGAGCTCTACTTCAAAAGTTATGCCTTGGGATAAAATCATGTGGATTTTTAATATTTTACAGCCCATAGAACATGAAAATGAGCTTAAGTTTGAAATCCGAGCTCGACTTCAAAAGTTATGCCTTGGGATAACTCCACAGAAAAAGCTCGCACACGAAAATCATGTGGATTTTCAATGTTTCCCCCCCACCCCCATAGAACATGAAAATTTTCTTAATTTTGAAATCCGAGCTCTGCTTCAAAAGTTATGCCTTGGGATAACTCCACAGGAAAAGCTCGCACACGAAAATCATGTGGATTTTCAATGTTTCCCCTCCCCCCGTAGAACATGAAAATTTTCTTAATTTTGAAATCCGAGCTCTGCTTCAAAAGTTATGTCTTGGGATAACTCCACAGGAAAAGTTCGCATACGAAAACCATGCGGATATTCAATGTTTTCCTCCTGATATAACATGAAAATGAGCTTAATTTCGAAATCCGAGCTGTGATTTAAAAGTTATGCTTTTGGATAACTCCACAGGAAAAGCTCGCACACGAAAACCATGCAGATTTTTCAATGTTCCCCCCCCCTCATAGGACATGAAAATGAGCTTAATTTTGAAATCCGAGCTGTGATTAAAAAATTATGCCTTGGGATAACTCCACAATAAAAGCTCGCACACGAAAATCATGCGGATTTTCAATGTTTTCCTCCCTGCAGAACATGAAAATGAGCTTAATTTTGAAATCCGAGCTCTGCTTCAAAAGTTATGCCTTGGGATAACTTCACAGGAAAAGCTCGCACATGAAAATCAAGTGGATTTTCAATTTTTTCCTCCTGATAGAACATGAAAATGAGCTTAATTTTAAAATCCGAGCTATGTTTCAAAAGTTATGCCTTAGGCTACGCCACAGGAACAGCTCATGAATGTCATGCAGGTTTTTCAATATTTTCCACCCCACAGAACATGAAAATGTGCTTAATTTTGAAATCCAAGCTATGTTTCAAAAGTTATGCCTTAGGCTACGCCACAGGAACAGCTCGCACATGAAAGTCATGCAGGTTTTTCAATATTTTCCACCAGATAGAACATGAAAATGTGCTTAATTTTGAAATCCGAGCTGTGTTTCAAAAGTAATGTCTTGGGATAACTCCACAGGAAAAGCTCGCACACAAAAACCATGCAGTTTTTACAATATTTTACACCCCATAGAACATGAAAATGAGCTTAATTCTGAAATCTGAGCTCTGCTTCAAAAGATATTCCTTGGGATAACGCCACAGGAAAAGCTCGCACACGAAAGCCGTGCAGATTTTCAATGTTTTCCATGCCACAGAACATGAAATTGAGCTTAATTTTGAAATCTGAGCTCTGCTTCAAAAGTTATGCTTTGGGATAATTCCACAGGAAAAGCTCGCACATGAAAAACATGTGGATATTCCATGTTTTCCACCTGATAGAACATGGAAATGAGCTTAATTTTCAAATCCGAGCTCTGCTTCAAAAGTTATGCCTTCGGATAACTCCACAGGGAAAGCTTGCACATGAAAATCATGTGGATTTTTCAACTTTTTCCACCCCGTAGAACATGAAAATGAGCTTAATCTTGAAATCCGAGCTCTGCTTCAAAAGTTATGTCTTGGGATAACTCCACAGGAAAACCATGCACATTAAAACCATGCAGATTTTCAATTTTTTCCACCCCGTAGAACATGAAGATGTGTTTAATTTTGAAATCCGAGCTCTGCTTCAAAAGTTATGTTTTGGGCAAACTCCACAGGAAAAGCTCACTTACAAAAACCATGTGCATTTTCAATGTTTTCCACTCCGTAGAACATGAAAATCAGCTTAATTTTGAAATCTGAGCTCTGCTTCGAAAGTTATGCTTTGGGATAACTCCACAGGAAAATCTCGCACACGAATACCATACAG
Source organism: Hydrophis major (assembly GCA_033807585.1). NCBI lineage: Eukaryota > Metazoa > Chordata > Lepidosauria > Squamata > Elapidae > Hydrophis > Hydrophis major. The sequence goes on from CM066340.1 coordinate 130,586, forward strand.
GGTTTTCAATGTTATCCACCCAATAGAACATGAAAATGAGCTTAAGTTTGAAATCCGAGCTCTACTTCAAAAGTTATGCCTTGGGATAAAATCATGTGGATTTTTAATATTTTACAGCCCATAGAACATGAAAATGAGCTTAAGTTTGAAATCCGAGCTCGACTTCAAAAGTTATGCCTTGGGATAACTCCACAGAAAAAGCTCGCGCACGAAAATCATGTGGATTTTCAATGTTTCCCCCCCACCCCCATAGAACATGAAAATTTTCTTAATTTTGAAATCCGAGCTCTGCTTCAAAAGTTATGCCTTGGGATAACTCCACAGGAAAAGCTCGCACACGAAAATCATGTGGATTTTCAATGTTTCCCCTCCCCCCGTAGAACATGAAAATTTTCTTAATTTTGAAATCCGAGCTCTGCTTCAAAAGTTATGTCTTGGGATAACTCCACAGGAAAAGTTCGCATACGAAAACCATGCGGATATTCAATGTTTTCCTCCTGATATAACATGAAAATGAGCTTAATTTCGAAATCCGAGCTGTGATTTAAAAGTTATGCTTTTGGATAACTCCACAGGAAAAGCTCGCACACGAAAACCATGCAGATTTTTCAATGTTCCCCCCCCCTCATAGGACATGAAAATGAGCTTAATTTTGAAATCCGAGCTGTGATTAAAAAATTATGCCTTGGGATAACTCCACAATAAAAGCTCGCACACGAAAATCATGCGGATTTTCAATGTTTTCCTCCCTGCAGAACATGAAAATGAGCTTAATTTTGAAATCCGAGCTCTGCTTCAAAAGTTATGCCTTGGGATAACTTCACAGGAAAAGCTCGCACATGAAAATCAAGTGGATTTTCAATTTTTTCCTCCTGATAGAACATGAAAATGAGCTTAATTTTAAAATCCGAGCTATGTTTCAAAAGTTATGCCTTAGGCTACGCCACAGGAACAGCTCATGAATGTCATGCAGGTTTTTCAATATTTTCCACCCCACAGAACATGAAAATGTGCTTAATTTTGAAATCCAAGCTATGTTTCAAAAGTTATGCCTTAGGCTACGCCACAGGAACAGCTCGCACATGAAAGTCATGCAGGTTTTTCAATATTTTCCACCAGATAGAACATGAAAATGTGCTTAATTTTGAAATCCGAGCTGTGTTTCAAAAGTAATGTCTTGGGATAACTCCACAGGAAAAGCTCGCACACAAAAACCATGCAGTTTTTACAATATTTTACACCCCATAGAACATGAAAATGAGCTTAATTCTGAAATCTGAGCTCTGCTTCAAAAGATATTCCTTGGGATAACGCCACAGGAAAAGCTCGCACACGAAAGCCGTGCAGATTTTCAATGTTTTCCATGCCACAGAACATGAAATTGAGCTTAATTTTGAAATCTGAGCTCTGCTTCAAAAGTTATGCTTTGGGATAACTCCACAGGAAAAGCTCGCACATGAAAAACATGTGGATATTCCATGTTTTCCACCTGATAGAACATGGAAATGAGCTTAATTTTCAAATCCGAGCTCTGCTTCAAAAGTTATGCCTTCGGATAACTCCACAGGGAAAGCTTGCACATGAAAATCATGTGGATTTTTCAACTTTTTCCACCCCGTAGAACATGAAAATGAGCTTAATCTTGAAATCCGAGCTCTGCTTCAAAAGTTATGTCTTGGGATAACTCCACAGGAAAACCATGCACATTAAAACCATGCAGATTTTCAATTTTTTCCACCCCGTAGAACATGAAGATGTGTTTAATTTTGAAATCCGAGCTCTGCTTCAAAAGTTATGTTTTGGGCAAACTCCACAGGAAAAGCTCACTTACAAAAACCATGTGCATTTTCAATGTTTTCCACTCCGTAGAACATGAAAATCAGCTTAATTTTGAAATCTGAGCTCTGCTTCGAAAGTTATGCTTTGGGATAACTCCACAGGAAAATCTCGCACACGAATACCATACAGGGTTTTCAATGTTATCCACCCAATAGAACATGAAAATGAGCTTAAGTTTGAAATCCGAGCTCTACTTCAAAAGTTATGCCTTGGGATAAAATCATGTGGATTTTTAATATTTTACAGCCCATAGAACATGAAAATGAGCTTAAGTTTGAAATCCGAGCTCGACTTCAAAAGTTATGCCTTGGGATAACTCCACAGAAAAAGCTCGCACACGAAAATCATGTGGATTTTCAATGTTTCCCCCCCACCCCCATAGAACATGAAAATTTTCTTAATTTTGAAATCCGAGCTCTGCTTCAAAAGTTATGTCTTGGGATAACTCCACAGGAAAAGTTCGCATACGAAAACCATGCGGATATTCAATGTTTTCCTCCTGATATAACATGAAAATGAGCTTAATTTCGAAATCCGAGCTGTGATTTAAAAGTTATGCTTTTGGATAACTCCACAGGAAAAGCTCGCACACGAAAACCATGCAGATTTTTCAATGTTCCCCCCCCCTCATAGGACATGAAAATGAGCTTAATTTTGAAATCCGAGCTGTGATTAAAAAATTATGCCTTGGGATAACTCCACAATAAAAGCTCGCACACGAAAATCATGCGGATTTTCAATGTTTTCCTCCCTGCAGAACATGAAAATGAGCTTCATTTTGAAATCCGAGCTCTGCTTCAAAAGTTATGCCTTGGGATAACTTCACAGGAAAAGCTCGCACATGAAAATCAAGTGGATTTTCAATTTTTTCCTCCTGATAGAACATGAAAATGAGCTTAATTTTAAAATCCGAGCTATGTTTCAAAAGTTATGCCTTAGGCTACGCCACAGGAACAGCTCATGAATGTCATGCAGGTTTTTCAATATTTTCCACCCCACAGAACATGAAAATGTGCTTAATTTTGAAATCCGAGCTGTGTTTCAAAAGTAATGTCTTGGGATAACTCCACAGGAAAAGCTCGCACACGAAAACCATGCAGATTTTTCAATATTTTACACCCCATAGAACATGAGAATGAGCTTAATTCTGAAATCTGAGCTCTGCTTCAAAAGATATTCCTTGGGATAACGCCACAGGAAAAGCTCGCACACGAAAGCCGTGCAGATTTTCAATGTTTTCCATGCCATAGAACATGAAAATGAGCTTAATCTTGAAATCCGAGCTCTGCTTTAAAAGTTATGTCTTGGGATAACACCACAGGAAAACAATGTACATGAAAACCATGCAGATTTTCAATGTTTTCCTCCCTGCAGAACATGAACATGATCTTAATTTTCAAATCCGAGCTCTGCTTTAAAAGTTATGTCTTGGGAAAACTCCACAAGAAAAGCTCGCATACAAAAACTATGCTGATTTGCAATGTTTTCCACGCCTAGAACATGAAAATGAGTTTAATTTTGAAATCCAAGCTCTGCTTTAAAAGTTATGCTTTGGAATAACTCCACAGGAAAAGCTCGCACACGAATACCATGCAGGTTTTTCAATGTTTTCCACCCTATAGAACATGAAAATGAGCTTAATTTTGAAATCCGAGCTCGACTTCAAAAGTTATGCCTTGAGATAACTCCACAGGAAAAGCTTGCACCCGAAAATCATGTGGATTTTCAATGTTTCCCCCCCCCTGTAGAACATGAAAATTATCTTAATTTTGAAATCCGAACTCTGCTTCAAAAGTTATGTCTTGTGATAACTCCACAGGAAAAGCTCGCGCACGAAAACCCTGCGGATATTCAATGTTTTCCTCCTGATATAACATGAAAATGAGCTTAATTTTGAAATCCGAGCTGTGATTTAAAAGTTACGCTTTTGGATAACTCCACAGGAAAAGCTCGCACATGAAAACCATGCAGATTTTTCAATGTCCCCCCTCCCCCATAGGACATGAAAATGAGCTTAATTTTGAAATCCGAGCTCTGCTTCAAAAGTTATGCCTTGGGATAACTTCACAGGAAAAGCTCACACATGAAAATCATGTGGATTTTCAATGTTTTCCTCCTGATAGAACATGAAAATGTGCTTAATTTTAAAATCCAAGCTATGTTTCAAAAGTTATGCCTTAGGCTACGCCACAGGAACAGCTCGCACATGAAAGTCATGCAGGTTTTTCAATATTTTCCACCAGATAGAACATGAAAATGTGCTTAATTTTGAAATCCGAGCTGTGTTTCAAAAGTAATGTCTTGGGATAACTCCACAGGAAAAGCTCGCACACAAAAACCATGCAGTTTTTACAATATTTTACACCCCATAGAACATGAAAATGAGCTTAATTCTGAAATCTGAGCTCTGCTTCAAAAGATATTCCTTGGGATAACGCCACAGGAAAAGCTCGCACACGAAAGCCGTGCAGATTTTCAATGTTTTCCATGCCACAGAACATGAAATTGAGCTTAATTTTGAAATCTGAGCTCTGCTTCAAAAGTTATGCTTTGGGATAACTCCACAGGAAAAGCTCGCACATGAAAAACATGTGGATTTTCAATGTTTTCCACCTGATAGAACATGGAAATGAGCTTAATTTTCAAATCCGAGCTCTGCTTCAAAAGTTATGCCTTTGGATAACTCCACAGGGAAAGCTTGCACATGAAAATCATGTGGATTTTTCAACTTTTTCCACCCCGTAGAACATGAAAATGAGCTTAATCTTGAAATCCGAGCTCTGCTTCAAAAGTTATGTCTTGGGATAACTCCACAGGAAAACCATGCACATTAAAACCATGCAGATTTTCAATTTTTTCCACCCCGTAGAACATGAAGATGTGTTTAATTTTGAAATCCGAGCTCTGCTTCAAAAGTTATGTTTTGGGCAAACTCCACAGGAAAAGCTCACTTACAAAAACCATGTGCATTTTCAATGTATTCCACTCCGTAGAACATGAAAATCAGCTTAATTTTGAAATCTGAGCTCTTCTTCGAAAGTTATGCTTTGGGATAACTCCACAGGAAAATCTCGCACACGAATACCATACAGGGTTTTCAATGTTATCCACCCAATAGAACATGAAAATGAGCTTAAGTTTGAAATCCGAGCTCTACTTCAAAAGTTATGCCTTGGGATAAAATCATGTGGATTTTTAATATTTTACAGCCCATAGAACATGAAAATGAGCTTAAGTTTGAAATCCGAGCTCGACTTCAAAAGTTATGCCTTGGGATAACTCCACAGAAAAAGCTCGCGCACGAAAATCATGTGGATTTTCAATGTTTCCCCCCCACCCCCATAGAACATGAAAATTTTCTTAATTTTGAAATCCGAGCTCTGCTTCAAAAGTTATGCCTTGGGATAACTCCACAGGAAAAGCTCGCACACGAAAATCATGTGGATTTTCAATGTTTCCCCTCCCCCCGTAGAACATGAAAATTTTCTTAATTTTGAAATCCGAGCTCTGCTTCAAAAGTTATGTCTTGGGATAACTCCACAGAAAAAGTTCGCATACGAAAACCATGCGGATATTCAATGTTTTCCTCCTGATATAACATGAAAATGAGCTTAATTTTGAAATCCGAGCTGTGATTTAAAAGTTATGCTTTTGGATAACTCCACAGGAAAAGCTCGCACACGAAAACCATGCAGATTTTTCAATGTCCCCCCCCCTCATAGGACATGAAAATGAGCTTAATTTTGAAATCCGAGCTGTGATTAAAAAATTATGCCTTGGGATAACTCCACAATAAAAGCTCGCACACGAAAATCATGTGGATTTTCAATGTTTTCCTCCCTGCAGAACATGAAAATGAGCTTAATTTTGAAATCCGAGCTCTGCTTCAAAAGTTATGCCTTGGGATAACTTCACAGGAAAAGCTCGCACATGAAAATCAAGTGGATTTTCAATTTTTTCCTCCTGATAGAACATGAAAATGAGCTTAATTTTAAAATCCGAGCTATGTTTCAAAAGTTATGCCTTAGGCTACGCCACAGGAATAGCTCATGAATGTCATGCAGGTTTTTCAATATTTTCCACCCCACAGAACATGAAAATGTGCTTAATTTTGAAATCCGAGCTGTGTTTCAAAAGTAATGTCTTGGGATAACTCCACAGGAAAAGCTCGCACACGAAAACCATGCAGATTTTTCAATATTTTACACCCCATAGAACATGAGAATGAGCTTAATTCTGAAATCTGAGCTCTGCTTCAAAAGATATTCCTTGGGATAACACCACAGGAAAAGCTCGCACACGAAAGCCGTGCAGATTTTCAATGTTTTCCATGCCATAGAACATGAAAATGAGCTTAATCTTGAAATCCGAGCTCTGCTTTAAAAGTTATGTCTTGGGATAACACCACAGGAAAACAATGTACATGAAAACCATGCAGATTTTCAATGTTTTCCTCCCTGCAGAACATGAACATGATCTTAATTTTCAAATCCGAGCTCTGCTTTAAAAGTTATGTCTTGGGAAAACTCCACAAGAAAAGCTCGCATACAAAAACTATGCTGATTTGCAATGTTTTCCACGCCTAGAACATGAAAATGAGTTTAATTTTGAAATCCAAGCTCTGCTTTAAAAGTTATGCTTTGGGATAACTCCACAGGAAAAGCTCGCACACGAATACCATGCAGGTTTTTCAATGTTTTCCACCCTATAGAACATGAAAATGAGCTTAATTTTGAAATCCGAGCTCGACTTCAAAAGTTATGCCTTGAGATAACTCCACAGGAAAAGCTTGCACCCGAAAATCATGTGGATTTTCAATGTTTCCCCCCCCCTGTAGAACATGAAAATTATCTTAATTTTGAAATCCGAACTCTGCTTCAAAAGTTATGTCTTGTGATAACTCCACAGGAAAAGCTCGCGCACGAAAACCCTGCGGATATTCAATGTTTTCCTCCTGATATAACATGAAAATGAGCTTAATTTTGAAATCCGAGCTGTGATTTAAAAGTTACGCTTTTGGATAACTCCACAGGAAAAGCTCGCACATGAAAACCATGCAGATTTTTCAATGTCCCCCCTCCCCCATAGGACATGAAAATGAGCTTAATTTTGAAATCCGAGCTCTGCTTCAAAAGTTATGCCTTGGGATAACTTCACAGGAAAAGCTCACACATGAAAATCATGTGGATTTTCAATGTTTTCCTCCTGATAGAACATGAAAATGTGCTTAATTTTAAAATCCAAGCTATGTTTCAAAAGTTATGCCTTAGGCTACGCCACAGGAACAGCTCGCACATGAAAGTCATGCAGGTTTTTCAATATTTTCCACCAGATAGAACATGAAAATGTGCTTAATTTTGAAATCCGAGCTGTGTTTCAAAAGTAATGTCTTGGGATAACTCCACAGGAAAAGCTCGCACACAAAAACCATGCAGTTTTTACAATATTTTACACCCCATAGAACATGAAAATGAGCTTAATTCTGAAATCTGAGCTCTGCTTCAAAAGATATTCCTTGGGATAACGCCACAGGAAAAGCTCGCACACGAAAGCCGTGCAGATTTTCAATGTTTTCCATGCCACAGAACATGAAATTGAGCTTAATTTTGAAATCTGAGCTCTGCTTCAAAAGTTATGCTTTGGGATAACTCCACAGGAAAAGCTCGCACATGAAAAACATGTGGATTTTCAATGTTTTCCACCTGATAGAACATGGAAATGAGCTTAATTTTCAAATCCGAGCTCTGCTTCAAAAGTTATGCCTTTGGATAACTCCACAGGGAAAGCTTGCACATGAAAATCATGTGGATTTTTCAACTTTTTCCACCCCGTAGAACATGAAAATGAGCTTAATCTTGAAATCCGAGCTCTGCTTCAAAAGTTATGTCTTGGGATAACTCCACAGGAAAACCATGCACATTAAAACCATGCAGATTTTCAATTTTTTCCACCCCGTAGAACATGAAGATGTGTTTAATTTTGAAATCCGAGCTCTGCTTCAAAAGTTATGTTTTGGGCAAACTCCACAGGAAAAGCTCACTTACAAAAACCATGTGCATTTTCAATGTATTCCACTCCGTAGAACATGAAAATCAGCTTAATTTTGAAATCTGAGCTCTTCTTCGAAAGTTATGCTTTGGGATAACTCCACAGGAAAATCTCGCACACGAATACCATACAGGGTTTTCAATGTTATCCACCCAATAGAACATGAAAATGAGCTTAAGTTTGAAATCCGAGCTCTACTTCAAAAGTTATGCCTTGGGATAAAATCATGTGGATTTTTAATATTTTACAGCCCATAGAACATGAAAATGAGCTTAAGTTTGAAATCCGAGCTCGACTTCAAAAGTTATGCCTTGGGATAACTCCACAGAAAAAGCTCGCGCACGAAAATCATGTGGATTTTCAATGTTTCCCCCCCACCCCCATAGAACATGAAAATTTTCTTAATTTTGAAATCCGAGCTCTGCTTCAAAAGTTATGCCTTGGGATAACTCCACAGGAAAAGCTCGCACACGAAAATCATGTGGATTTTCAATGTTTCCCCTCCCCCCGTAGAACATGAAAATTTTCTTAATTTTGAAATCCGAGCTCTGCTTCAAAAGTTATGTCTTGGGATAACTCCACAGAAAAAGTTCGCATACGAAAACCATGCGGATATTCAATGTTTTCCTCCTGATATAACATGAAAATGAGCTTAATTTTGAAATCCGAGCTGTGATTTAAAAGTTATGCTTTTGGATAACTCCACAGGAAAAGCTCGCACACGAAAACCATGCAGATTTTTCAATGTCCCCCCCCCTCATAGGACATGAAAATGAGCTTAATTTTGAAATCCGAGCTGTGATTAAAAAATTATGCCTTGGGATAACTCCACAATAAAAGCTCGCACACGAAAATCATGTGGATTTTCAATGTTTTCCTCCCTGCAGAACATGAAAATGAGCTTAATTTTGAAATCCGAGCTCTGCTTCAAAAGTTATGCCTTGGGATAACTTCACAGGAAAAGCTCGCACATGAAAATCAAGTGGATTTTCAATTTTTTCCTCCTGATAGAACATGAAAATGAGCTTAATTTTAAAATCCGAGCTATGTTTCAAAAGTTATGCCTTAGGCTACGCCACAGGAATAGCTCATGAATGTCATGCAGGTTTTTCAATATTTTCCACCCCACAGAACATGAAAATGTGCTTAATTTTGAAATCCGAGCTGTGTTTCAAAAGTAATGTCTTGGGATAACTCCACAGGAAAAGCTCGCACACGAAAACCATGCAGATTTTTCAATATTTTACACCCCATAGAACATGAGAATGAGCTTAATTCTGAAATCTGAGCTCTGCTTCAAAAGATATTCCTTGGGATAACACCACAGGAAAAGCTCGCACACGAAAGCCGTGCAGATTTTCAATGTTTTCCATGCCATAGAACATGAAAATGAGCTTAATCTTGAAATCCGAGCTCTGCTTTAAAAGTTATGTCTTGGGATAACACCACAGGAAAACAATGTACATGAAAACCATGCAGATTTTCAATGTTTTCCTCCCTGCAGAACATGAACATGATCTTAATTTTCAAATCCGAGCTCTGCTTTAAAAGTTATGTCTTGGGAAAACTCCACAAGAAAAGCTCGCATACAAAAACTATGCTGATTTGCAATGTTTTCCACGCCTAGAACATGAAAATGAGTTTAATTTTGAAATCCAAGCTCTGCTTTAAAAGTTATGCTTTGGGATAACTCCACAGGAAAAGCTCGCACACGAATACCATGCAGGTTTTTCAATGTTTTCCACCCTATAGAACATGAAAATGAGCTTAATTTTGAAATCCGAGCTCGACTTCAAAAGTTATGCCTTGAGATAACTCCACAGGAAAAGCTTGCACCCGAAAATCATGTGGATTTTCAATGTCCCCCCCCCCATAGAACATGAAAATTATCTTAATTTTGAAATCCGAGCTCTGCTTCAAAAGTTATGTCTTGTGATAACTTCACAGGAAAAGCTCGCGCACGAAAACCCTGCGGATATTCAATGTTTTCCTCCTGATATAACATGAAAATGAGCTTAATTTTGAAATCCGAGCTGTGATTTAAAAGTTACGCTTTTGGATAACTCCACAGGAAAAGCTCGCACACGAAAACCATGCAGATTTTTCAATGTCCCCCCCCCATAGGACATGAAAATGAGCTTAATTTTGAAAATCGAGCTGTGATTAAAAAATTATGCCTTGGGATAACTCCAAAGCCGTGCAGATTTTCAATGTTTTCCATGCCACAGAACATGAAATTGAGCTTAATTTTGAAATCTGAGCTCTGCTTCAAAAGTTATGCTTTGGGATAACCACAGGAAAAGCTCGCACATGAAAAACATGTGGATATTCCATGTTTTCCACCTGATAGAACATGGAAATGAGCTTAATTTTCAAATCCGAGCTCTGCTTCAAAAGTTATGCCTTCGGATAACTCCACAGGGAAAGCTTGCACATGAAAATCATGTGGATTTTTCAACTTTTTCCACCCCGTAGAACATGAAAATGAGCTTAATCTTGAAATCCGAGCTCTGCTTCAAAAGTTATGTCTTGGGATAACTCCACAGGAAAAGTTCGCATACGAAAACCATGCGGATATTCAATGTTTTCCTCCTGATATAACATGAAAATGAGCTTAATTTCGAAATCCGAGCTGTGATTTAAAAGTTATGCTTTTGGATAACTCCACAGGAAAAGCTCGCACACGAAAACCATGCAGATTTTTCAATGTTCCCCCCCCCTCATAGGACATGAAAATGAGCTTAATTTTGAAATCCGAGCTGTGATTAAAAAATTATGCCTTGGGATACCTCCACAATAAAAGCTCGCACACGAAAATCATGCGGATTTTCAATGTTTTCCTCCCTGCAGAACATGAAAATGAGCTTAATTTTGAAATCCGAGCTCTGCTTCAAAAGTTATGCCTTGGGATAACTTCACAGGAAAAGGTCGCACATGAAAATCAAGTGGATTTTCAATTTTTTCCTCCTGATAGAACATGAAAATGAGCTTAATTTTAAAATCCGAGCTATGTTTCAAAAGTTATGCCTTAGGCTACGCCACAGGAACAGCTCATGAATGTCATGCAGGTTTTTCAATATTTTCCACCCCACAGAACATGAAAATGTGCTTAATTTTGAAATCCGAGCTGTGTTTCAAAAGTAATGTCTTGGGATAACTCCACAGGAAAAGCTCGCACATGAAAACCATGCAGATTTTTCAATATTTTACACCCCATAGAACATGAGAATGAGCTTAATTCTGAAATCTGAGCTCTGCTTCAAAAGATATTCCTTGGGAAAACGCCACAGGAAAAGCTCGCACACGAAAGCCGTGCAGATTTTCAATGTTTTCCATGCCATAGAACATGAAAATGAGCTTAATCTTGAAATCCGAGCTCTGCTTTAAAAGTTATGTCTTGGGATAACACCACAGGAAAACAATGTACATGAAAACCATGCAGATTTTCAATGTTTTCCTCCCTGCAGAACATGAACATGATCTTAATTTTCAAATCCGAGCTCTGCTTTAAAAGTTATGTCTTGGGAAAACTCCACAAGAAAAGCTCGCATACAAAAACTATGCTGATTTGCAATGTTTTCCACGCCTAGAACATGAAAATGAGTTTAATTTTGAAATCCAAGCTCTGCTTTAAAAGTTATGCTTTGGGATAACTCCACAGGAAAAGCTCGCACACGAATACCATGCAGGTTTTTCAATGTTTTCCACCCTATAGAACATGAAAATGAGCTTAATTTTGAAATCCGAGCTCGACTTCAAAAGTTATGCCTTGAGATAACTCCACAGGAAAAGCTTGCACCCGAAAATCATGTGGATTTTCAATGTTTCCACCTCCCCTGTAGAACATGAAAATTATCTTAATTTTGAAATCCGAACTCTGCTTCAAAAGTTATGTCTTGTGATAACTCCACAGGAAAAGCTCGCGCACGAAAACCCTGCGGATATTCAATGTTTTCCTCCTGATATAACATGAAAATGAGCTTAATTTTGAAATCCGAGCTGTGATTTAAAAGTTACGCTTTTGGATAACTCCACAGGAAAAGCTCGCACATGAAAACCATGCAGATTTTTCAATGTCCCCCCTCCCCCATAGGACATGAAAATGAGCTTAATTTTGAAATCCGAGCTCTGCTTCAAAAGTTATGCCTTGGGATAACTTCACAGGAAAAGCTCACACATGAAAATCATGTGGATTTTCAATGTTTTCCTCCTGATAGAACATGAAAATGTGCTTAATTTTAAAATCCAAGCTATGTTTCAAAAGTTATGCCTTAGGCTCCGCCACAGGAACAGCTCGCACATGAAAGTCATGCAGGTTTTTCAATATTTTCCACCAGATAGAACATGAAAATGTGCTTAATTTTGAAATCCGAGCTGTGTTTCAAAAGTAATGTCTTGGGATAACTCCACAGGAAAAGCTCGCACACGAAAACCATGCAGTTTTTACAATATTTTACACCCCATAGAACATGAAAATGAGCTTAATTCTGAAATCTGAGCTCTGCTTCAAAAGATATTCCTTGGGATAACGCCACAGGAAAAGCTCGCACACGAAAGCCGTGCAGATTTTCAATGTTTTCCATGCCACAGAACATGAAATTGAGCTTAATTTTGAAATCTGAGCTCTGCTTCAAAAGTTATGCTTTGGGATAACTCCACAGGAAAAGCTCGCACATGAAAAACATGTGGATATTCCATGTTTTCCACCTGATAGAACATGGAAATGAGCTTAATTTTCAAATCCGAGCTCTGCTTCAAAAGTTATGCCTTCGGATAACTCCACAGGGAAAGCTTGCACATGAAAATCATGTGGATTTTTCAACTTTTTCCACCCCGTAGAACATGAAAATGAGCTTAATCTTGAAATCCGAGCTCTGCTTCAAAAGTTATGTCTTGGGATAACTCCACAGGAAAACCATGCACATTAAAACCATGCAGATTTTCAATTTTTTCCACCCCGTAGAACATGAAGATGTGTTTAATTTTGAAATCCGAGCTCTGCTTCAAAAGTTATGTTTTGGGCAAACTCCACAGGAAAAGCTCACTTACAAAAACCATGTGCATTTTCAATGTTTTCCACTCCGTAGAACATGAAAATCAGCTTAATTTTGAAATCTGAGCTCTGCTTCGAAAGTTATGCTTTGGGATAACTCCACAGGAAAATCTCGCACACGAATACCATACAGGGTTTTCAATGTTATCCACCCAATAGAACATGAAAATGAGCTTAAGTTTGAAATCCGAGCTCTAATTCAAAAGTTATGCCTTGGGATAAAATCATGTGGATTTTTAATATTTTACAGCCCATAGAACATGAAAATGAGCTTAAGTTTGAAATCCGAGCTCGACTTCAAAAGTTATGCCTTGGGATAACTCCACAGAAAAAGCTCGCACACGAAAATCATGTGGATTTTCAATGTTTCCCCCCCACCCCCATAGAACATGAAAATTTTCTTAATTTTGAAATCCGAGCTCTGCTTCAAAAGTTATGCCTTGGGATAACTCCACAGGAAAAGCTCGCACACGAAAATCATGTGGATTTTCAATGTTTCCCCTCCCCCCGTAGAACATGAAAATTTTCTTAATTTTGAAATCCGAGCTCTGCTTCAAAAGTTATGTCTTGGGATAACTCCACAGGAAAAGTTCGCATACGAAAACCATGCGGATATTCAATGTTTTCCTCCTGATATAACATGAAAATGAGCTTAATTTCGAAATCCGAGCTGTGATTTAAAAGTTATGCTTTTGGATAACTCCACAGGAAAAGCTCGCACACGAAAACCATGCAGATTTTTCAATGTTCCCCCCCCCTCATAGGACATGAAAATGAGCTTAATTTTGAAATCCGAGCTGTGATTAAAAAATTATGCCTTGGGATAACTCCACAATAAAAGCTCGCACACGAAAATCATGCGGATTTTCAATGTTTTCCTCCCTGCAGAACATGAAAATGAGCTTAATTTTGAAATCCGAGCTCTGCTTCAAAAGTTATGCCTTGGGATAACTTCACAGGAAAAGCTCGCACATGAAAATCAAGTGGATTTTCAATTTTTTCCTCCTGATAGAACATGAAAATGAGCTTAATTTTAAAATCCGAGCTATGTTTCAAAAGTTATGCCTTAGGCTACGCCACAGGAACAGCTCGCACATGAAAGTCATGCAGGTTTTTCAATATTTTCCACCAGATAGAACATGAAAATGAGCTTAATTTTGAAAATCGAGCTGTGATTAAAAAATTATGCCTTGGGATAACTCCAAAGCCGTGCAGATTTTCAATGTTTTCCATGCCACAGAACATGAAATTGAGCTTAATTTTGAAATCTGAGCTCTGCTTCAAAAGTTATGCTTTGGGATAACCACAGGAAAAGCTCGCACATGAAAAACATGTGGATATTCCATGTTTTCCACCTGATAAAACATGGAAATGAGCTTAATTTTCAAATCTGAGCTCTGCTTCGAAAGTTATGCTTTGGGATAACTCCACAGGAAAATCTCGCACACGAATACCATACAGGGTTTTCAATGTTATCCACCCAATAGAACATGAAAATGAGCTTAAGTTTGAAATCCGAGCTCTACTTCAAAAGTTATGCCTTGGGATAAAATCATGTGGATTTTTAATATTTTACAGCCCATAGAACATGAAAATGAGCTTAAGTTTGAAATCCGAGCTCGACTTCAAAAGTTATGCCTTGGGATAACTCCACAGAAAAAGCTCGCACACGAAAATCATGTGGATTTTCAATGTTTCCCCCCCACCCCCATAGAACATGAAAATTTTCTTAATTTTGAAATCCGAGCTCTGCTTCAAAAGTTATGCCTTGGGATAACTCCACAGGAAAAGCTCGCACACGAAAATCATGTGGATTTTCAATGTTTCCCCTCCCCCCGTAGAACATGAAAATTTTCTTAATTTTGAAATCCGAGCTCTGCTTCAAAAGTTATGTCTTGGGATAACTCCACAGGAAAAGTTCGCATACGAAAACCATGCGGATATTCAATGTTTTCCTCCTGATATAACATGAAAATGAGCTTAATTTCGAAATCCGAGCTGTGATTTAAAAGTTATGCTTTTGGATAACTCCACAGGAAAAGCTCGCACACGAAAACCATGCAGATTTTTCAATGTTCCCCCCCCCTCATAGGACATGAAAATGAGCTTAATTTTGAAATCCGAGCTGTGATTAAAAAATTATGCCTTGGGATAACTCCACAATAAAAGCTCGCACACGAAAATCATGCGGATTTTCAATGTTTTCCTCCCTGCAGAACATGAAAATGAGCTTAATTTTGAAATCCGAGCTCTGCTTCAAAAGTTATGCCTTGGGATAACTTCACAGGAAAAGCTCGCACATGAAAATCAAGTGGATTTTCAATTTTTTCCTCCTGATAGAACATGAAAATGAGCTTAATTTTAAAATCCGAGCTATGTTTCAAAAGTTATGCCTTAGGCTACGCCACAGGAACAGCTCATGAATGTCATGCAGGTTTTTCAATATTTTCCACCCCACAGAACATGAAAATGTGCTTAATTTTGAAATCCGAGCTGTGTTTCAAAAGTAATGTCTTGGGATAACTCCACAGGAAAAGCTCGCACACGAAAACCATGCAGATTTTTCAATATTTTACACCCCATAGAACATGAGAATGAGCTTAATTCTGAAATCTGAGCTCTGCTTCAAAAGATATTCCTTGGGATAACGCCACAGGAAAAGCTCGCACACGAAAGCCGTGCAGATTTTCAATGTTTTCCATGCCACAGAACATGAAATTGAGCTTAATTTTGAAATCTGAGCTCTGCTTCAAAAGTTATGCTTTGGGATAACTCCACAGGAAAAGCTCGCACATGAAAAACATGTGGATATTCCATGTTTTCCATCTGATAGAACATGGAAATGAGCTTAATTTTCAAATCCGAGCTCTGCTTCAAAAGTTATGCCTTCGGATAACTCCACAGGGAAAGCTTGCACATGAAAATCATGTGGATTTTTCAACTTTTTCCACCCCGTAGAACATGAAAATGAGCTTAATCTTGAAATCCGAGCTCTGCTTCAAAAGTTATGTCTTGGGATAACTCCACAGGAAAACCATGCACATTAAAACCATGCAGATTTTCAATTTTTTCCACCCCGTAGAACATGAAGATGTGTTTAATTTTGAAATCCGAGCTCTGCTTCAAAAGTTATGTTTTGGGCAAACTCCACAGGAAAAGCTCACTTACAAAAACCATGTGCATTTTCAATGTATTCCACTCCGTAGAACATGAAAATCAGCTTAATTTTGAAATCTGAGCTCTGCTTCGAAAGTTATGCTTTGGGATAACTCCACAGGAAAATCTCGCACACGAATACCATACAGGGTTTTCAATGTTATCCACCCAATAGAACATGAAAATGAGCTTAAGTTTGAAATCCGAGCTCTACTTCAAAAGTTATGCCTTGGGATAAAATCATGTGGATTTTTAATATTTTACAGCCCATAGAACATGAAAATGAGCTTAAGTTTGAAATCCGAGCTCGACTTCAAAAGTTATGCCTTGGGATAACTCCACAGAAAAAGCTCGCACACGAAAATCATGTGGATTTTCAATGTTTCCCCCCCACCCCCATAGAACATGAAAATTTTCTTAATTTTGAAATCCGAGCTCTGCTTCAAAAGTTATGCCTTGGGATAACTCCACAGGAAAAGCTCGCACACGAAAATCATGTGGATTTTCAATGTTTCCCCTCCCCCCGTAGAACATGAAAATTTTCTTAATTTTGAAATCCGAGCTCTGCTTCAAAAATTATGTCTTGGGATAACTCCACAGGAAAAGTTCGCATACGAAAACCATGCGGATATTCAATGTTTTCCTCCTGATATAACATGAAAATGAGCTTAATTTCGAAATCCGAGCTGTGATTTAAAAGTTATGCTTTTGGATAACTCCACAGGAAAAGCTCGCACACGAAAACCATGCAGATTTTTCAATGTTCCCCCCCCCTCATAGGACATGAAAATGAGCTTAATTTTGAAATCCGAGCTGTGATTAAAAAATTATGCCTTGGGATAACTCCACAATAAAAGCTCGCACACGAAAATCATGCGGATTTTCAATGTTTTCCTCCCTGCAGAACATGAAAATGAGCTTAATTTTGAAATCCGAGCTCTGCTTCAAAAGTTATGCCTTGGGATAACTTCAAAGGAAAAGCTCGCACATGAAAATCAAGTGGATTTTCAATTTTTTCCTCCTGATAGAACATGAAAATGAGCTTAATTTTAAAATCCGAGCTATGTTTCAAAAGTTATGCCTTAGGCTACGCCACAGGAACAGCTCATGAATGTCATGCAGGTTTTTCAATATTTTCCACCCCACAGAACATGAAAATGTGCTTAATTTTGAAATCCAAGCTATGTTTCAAAAGTTATGCCTTAGGCTACGCCACAGGAACAGCTCGCACATGAAAGTCATGCAGGTTTTTCAATATTTTCCACCAGATAGAACATGAAAATGTGCTTAATTTGAAATCCGAGCTGTGTTTCAAAAGTAATGTCTTGGGATAACTCCACAGGAAAAGCTCGCACACAAAAACCATGCAGTTTTTACAATATTTTACACCCCATAGAACATGAAAATGAGCTTAATTCTGAAATCTGAGCTCTGCTTCAAAAGATATTCCTTGGGATAACGCCACAGGAAAAGCTCGCACACGAAAGCCGTGCAGATTTTCAATGTTTTCCATGCCACAGAACATGAAATTGAGCTTAATTTTGAAATCTGAGCTCTGCTTCAAAAGTTATGCTTTGGGATAACTCCACAGGAAAAGCTCGCACATGAAAAACATGTGGATATTCCATGTTTTCCACCTGATAGAACATGGAAATGAGCTTAATTTTCAAATCCGAGCTCTGCTTCAAAAGTTATGCCTTCGGATAACTCCACAGGGAAAGCTTGCACATGAAAATCATGTGGATTTTTCAACTTTTTCCACCCCGTAGAACATGAAAATGAGCTTAATCTTGAAATCCGAGCTCTGCTTCAAAAGTTATGTCTTGGGATAACTCCACAGGAAAACCATGCACATTAAAACCATGCAGATTTTCAATTTTTTCCACCCCGTAGAACATGAAGATGTGTTTAATTTTGAAATCCGAGCTCTGCTTCAAAAGTTATGTTTTGGGCAAACTCCACAGGAAAAGCTCACTTACAAAAACCATGTGCATTTTCAATGTTTTCCACTCCGTAGAACATGAAAATCAGCTTAATTTTGAAATCTGAGCTCTGCTTCGAAAGTTATGCTTTGGGATAACTCCACAGGAAAATCTCGCACACGAATACCATACAGGGTTTTCAATGTTATCCACCCAATAGAACATGAAAATGAGCTTAAGTTTGAAATCCGAGCTCTACTTCAAAAGTTATGCCTTGGGATAAAATCATGTGGATTTTTAATATTTTACAGCCCATAGAACATGAAAATGAGCTTAAGTTTGAAATCCGAGCTCGACTTCAAAAGTTATGCCTTGGGATAACTCCACAGAAAAAGCTCGCACACGAAAATCATGTGGATTTTCAATGTTTCCCCCCACCCCCATAGAACATGAAAATTTTCTTAATTTTGAAATCCGAGCTCTGCTTCAAAAGTTATGTCTTGGGATAACTCCACAGGAAAAGTTCGCATACGAAAACCATGCGGATATTCAATGTTTTCCTCCTGATATAACATGAAAATGAGCTTAATTTCGAAATCCGAGCTGTGATTTAAAAGTTATGCTTTTGGATAACTCCACAGGAAAAGCTCGCACACGAAAACCATGCAGATTTTTCAATGTTCCCCCCCCCTCATAGGACATGAAAATGAGCTTAATTTTGAAATCCGAGCTGTGATTAAAAAATTATGCCTTGGGATAACTCCACAATAAAAGCTCGCACACGAAAATCATGCGGATTTTCAATGTTTTCCTCCCTGCAGAACATGAAAATGAGCTTAATTTTGAAATCCGAGCTCTGCTTCAAAAGTTATGCCTTGGGATAACTTCACAGGAAAAGCTCGCACATGAAAATCAAGTGGATTTTCAATTTTTTCCTCCTGATAGAACATGAAAATGAGCTTAATTTTAAAATCCGAGCTATGTTTCAAAAGTTATGCCTTAGGCTACGCCACAGGAACAGCTCATGAATGTCATGCAGGTTTTTCAATATTTTCCACCCCACAGAACATGAAAATGTGCTTAATTTTGAAATCCGAGCTGTGTTTCAAAAGTAATGTCTTGGGATAACTCCACAGGAAAAGCTCGCACACGAAAACCATGCAGATTTTTCAATATTTTACACCCCATAGAACATGAGAATGAGCTTAATTCTGAAATCTGAGCTCTGCTTCAAAAGATATTCCTTGGGAAAACGCCACAGGAAAAGCTCGCACACGAAAGCCGTGCAGATTTTCAATGTTTTCCATGCCATAGAACATGAAAATGAGCTTAATCTTGAAATCCGAGCTCTGCTTTAAAAGTTATGTCTTGGGATAACACCACAGGAAAACAATGTACATGAAAACCATGCAGATTTTCAATGTTTTCCTCCCTGCAGAACATGAACATGATCTTAATTTTCAAATCCGAGCTCTGCTTTAAAAGTTATGTCTTGGGAAAACTCCACAAGAAAAGCTCGCATACAAAAACTATGCTGATTTGCAATGTTTTCCACGCCTAGAACATGAAAATGAGTTTAATTTTGAAATCCAAGCTCTGCTTTAAAAGTTATGCTTTGGGATAACTCCACAGGAAAAGCTCGCACACGAATACCATGCAGGTTTTTCAATGTTTTCCACCCTATAGAACATGAAAATGAGCTTAATTTTGAAATCCGAGCTCGACTTCAAAAGTTATGCCTTGAGATAACTCCACAGGAAAAGCTTGCACCCGAAAATCATGTGGATTTTCAATGTTTCCCCCCCCCCCCCAAAATTATCTTAATTTTGAAATCCGAACTCTGCTTCAAAAGTTATGTCTTGTGATAACTCCACAGGAAAAGCTCGCGCACGAAAACCCTGCGGATATTCAATGTTTTCCTCCTGATATAACATGAAAATGAGCTTAATTTTGAAATCCGAGCTGTGATTTAAAAGTTACGCTTTTGGATAACTCCACAGGAAAAGCTCGCACATGAAAACCATGCAGATTTTTCAATGTCCCCCCTCCCCCATAGGACATGAAAATGAGCTTAATTTTGAAATCCGAGCTCTGCTTCAAAAGTTATGCCTTGGGATAACTTCACAGGAAAAGCTCACACATGAAAATCATGTGGATTTTCAATGTTTTCCTCCTGATAGAACATGAAAATGTGCTTAATTTTAAAATCCAAGCTATGTTTCAAAAGTTATGCCTTAGGCTACGCCACAGGAACAGCTCGCACATGAAAGTCATGCAGGGTTTTTCAATATTTTCCACCAGATAGAACATGAAAATGTGCTTAATTTTGAAATCCGAGCTGTGTTTCAAAAGTAATGTCTTGGGATAACTCCACAGGAAAAGCTCGCACACAAAAACCATGCAGTTTTTACAATATTTTACACCCATAGAACATGAAAATGAGCTTAATTCTGGAATCTGAGCTCTGCTTCAAAAGATATTCCTTGGGATAACGCCACAGGAAAAGCTCGCACACGAAAGCCGTGCAGATTTTCAAAGTTTTCCATGCCACAAAACATGAAATTGAGCTTAATTTTGAAATCTGAGCTCTGCTTCAAAAGTTATGCTTTGGGATAACTCCACAGGAAAAGCTCGCACATGAAAAACATGTGGATATTCCATGTTTTCCACCTGATAGAACATGGAAATGAGCTTAATTTTCAAATCCGAGCTCTGCTTCAAAAGTTATGCCTTCGGATAACTCCACAGGGAAAGCTTGCACATGAAAATCATGTGGATTTTTCAACTTTTTCCACCCCGTAGAACATGAAAATGAGCTTAATCTTGAAATCCGAGCTCTGCTTCAAAAGTTATGTCTTGGGATAACTCCACAGGAAAACCATGCACATTAAAACCATGCAGATTTTCAATTTTTTCCACCCCGTAGAACATGAAGATGTGTTTAATTTTGAAATCCGAGCTCTGCTTCAAAAGTTATGTTTTGGGCAAACTCCACAGGAAAAGCTCACTTACAAAAACCATGTGCATTTTCAATGTTTTCCACTCCGTAGAACATGAAAATCAGCTTAATTTTGAAATCTGAGCTCTGCTTCGAAAGTTATGCTTTGGGATAACTCCACAGGAAAATCTCGCACACGAATACCATACAGGGTTTTCAATGTTATCCACCCAATAGAACATGAAAATGAGCTTAAGTTTGAAATCCGAGCTCTACTTCAAAAGTTATGCCTTGGGATAAAATCATGTGGATTTTTAATATTTTACAGCCCATAGAACATGAAAATGAGCTTAAGTTTGAAATCCGAGCTCGACTTCAAAAGTTATGCCTTGGGATAACTCCACAGAAAAAGCTCGCACACGAAAATCATGTGGATTTTCAATGTTTCCCCCCCACCCCCATAGAACATGAAAATTTTCTTAATTTTGAAATCCGAGCTCTGCTTCAAAAGTTATGTCTTGGGATAACTCCACAGGAAAAGTTCGCATACGAAAACCATGCGGATATTCAATGTTTTCCTCCTGATATAACATGAAAATGAGCTTAATTTCGAAATCCGAGCTGTGATTTAAAAGTTATGCTTTTGGATAACTCCACAGGAAAAGCTCGCACACGAAAACCATGCAGATTTTTCAATGTTCCCCCCCCCCTCATAGGACATGAAAATGAGCTTAATTTTGAAATCTGAGCTGTGATTAAAAAATTATGCCTTGGGATAACTCCACAATAAAAGCTCGCACACGAAAATCATGCGGATTTTCAATGTTTTCCTCCCTGCAGAACATGAAAATGAGCTTAATTTTGAAATCCGAGCTCTGCTTCAAAAGTTATGCCTTGGGATAACTTCACAGGAAAAGCTCGCACATGAAAATCAAGTGGATTTTCAATTTTTTCCTCCTGATAGAACATGAAAATGAGCTTAATTTTAAAATCCGAGCTATGTTTCAAAAGTTATGCCTTAGGCTACGCCACAGGAACAGCTCATGAATGTCATGCAGGTTTTTCAATATTTTCCACCCCACAGAACATGAAAATGTGCTTAATTTTGAAATCCGAGCTGTGTTTCAAAAGTAATGTCTTGGGATAACTCCACAGGAAAAGCTCGCACATGAAAACCATGCAGATTTTTCAATATTTTACACCCCATAGAACATGAGAATGAGCTTAATTCTGAAATCTGAGCTCTGCTTCAAAAGATATTCCTTGGGAAAACGCCACAGGAAAAGCTCGCACACGAAAGCCGTGCAGATTTTCAATGTTTTCCATGCCATAGAACATGAAAATGAGCTTAATCTTGAAATCCGAGCTCTGCTTTAAAAGTTATGTCTTGGGATAACACCACAGGAAAACAATGTACATGAAAACCATGCAGATTTTCAATGTTTTCCTCCCTGCAGAACATGAACATGATCTTAATTTTCAAATCCGAGCTCTGCTTTAAAAGTTATGTCTTGGGAAAACTCCACAAGAAAAGCTCGCATACAAAAACTATGCTGATTTGCAATGTTTTCCACGCCTAGAACATGAAAATGAGTTTAATTTTGAAATCCAAGCTCTGCTTTAAAAGATATGCTTTGGGATAACTCCACAGGAAAAGCTCGCACACGAATATCATGCAGGTTTTTCAATGTTTTCCACCCTATAGAACATGAAAATGAGCTTAATTTTGAAATCCGAGCTCGACTTCAAAAGTTATGCCTTGAGATAACTCCACAGGAAAAGCTTGCACCCGAAAATCATGTGGATTTTCAATGTCCCCCCCCCCCTGTAGAACATGAAAATTATCTTAATTTTGAAATCCGAGCTCTGCTTCAAAAGTTATGTCTTGTGATAACTTCACAGGAAAAGCTCGCGCACGAAAACCCTGCGGATATTCAATGTTTTCCTCCTGATATAACATGAAAATGAGCTTAATTTTGAAATCCGAGCTGTGATTTAAAAGTTACGCTTTTGGATAACTGCACAGGAAAAGCTCGCACATGAAAACCATGCAGATTTTTCAATGTCCCCCCTCCCCCATAGGACATGAAAATGAGCTTAATTTTGAAATCCGAGCTCTGCTTCAAAAGTTATGCCTTGGGATAACTTCACAGGAAAAGCTCACACATGAAAATCATGTGGATTTTCAATGTTTTCCTCCTGATAGAACATGAAAATGTGCTTAATTTTAAAATCCAAGCTATGTTTCAAAATTTATGCCTTAGGCTACGCCACAGGAACAGCTCGCACATGAAAGTCATGCAGGTTTTTCAATATTTTCCACCAGATAGAACATGAAAATGTGCTTAATTTTGAAATCCGAGCTGTGTTTCAAAAGTAATGTCTTGGGATAACTCCACAGGAAAAGCTCGCACACAAAAACCATGCAGTTTTTACAATATTTTACACCCCATAGAACATGAAAATGAGCTTAATTCTGAAATCTGAGCTCTGCTTCAAAAGATATTCCTTGGGATAACGCCACAGGAAAAGCTCGCACACGAAAGCCGTGCAGATTTTCAATGTTTTCCATGCCACAGAACATGAAATTGAGCTTAATTTTGAAATCTGAGCTCTGCTTCAAAAGTTATGCTTTGGGATAACTCCACAGGAAAAGCTCGCACATGAAAAACATGTGGATATTCCATGTTTTCCACCTGATAGAACATGGAAATGAGCTTAATTTTCAAATCCGAGCTCTGCTTCAAAAGTTATGCCTTCGGATAACTCCCCAGGGAAAGCTTGCACATGAAAATCATGTGGATTTTTCAACTTTTTCCACCCCGTAGAACATGAAAATGAGCTTAATCTTGAAATCCGAGCTCTGCTTCAAAAGTTATGTCTTGGGATAACTCCACAGGAAAACCATGCACATTAAAACCATGCAGATTTTCAATTTTTTCCACCCCGTAGAACATGAAGATGTGTTTAATTTTGAAATCCGAGCTCTGCTTCAAAAGTTATGTTTTGGGCAAACTCCACAGGAAAAGCTCACTTACAAAAACCATGTGCATTTTCAATGTTTTCCACTCCGTAGAACATGAAAATCAGCTTAATTTTGAAATCTGAGCTCTGCTTCGAAAGTTATGCTTTGGGATAACTCCACAGGAAAATCTCGCACACGAATACCATACAGGGTTTTCAATGTTATCCACCCAATAGAACATGAAAATGAGCTTAAGTTTGAAATCCGAGCTCTACTTCAAAAGTTATGCCTTGGGATAAAATCATGTGGATTTTTAATATTTTACAGCCCATAGAACATGAAAATGAGCTTAAGTTTGAAATCTGAGCTCGACTTCAAAAGTTATGCCTTGGGATAACTCCACAGAAAAAGCTCGCACACGAAAATCATGTGGATTTTCAATGTTTCCCCCCCACCCCCATAGAACATGAAAATTTTCTTAATTTTGAAATCCGAGCTCTGCTTCAAAAGTTATGCCTTGGGATAACTCCACAGGAAAAGCTCGCACACGAAAATCATGTGGATTTTCAATGTTTCCCCTCCCCCCGTAGAACATGAAAATTTTCTTAATTTTGAAATCCGAGCTCTGCTTCAAAAGTTATGTCTTGGGATAACTCCACAGGAAAAGTTCGCATACGAAAACCATGCGGATATTCAATGTTTTCCTCCTGATATAACATGAAAATGAGCTTAATTTCGAAATCCGAGCTGTGATTTAAAAGTTATGCTTTTGGATAACTCCACAGGAAAAGCTCGCACACGAAAACCATGCAGATTTTTCAATGTTCCCCCCCCCCTCATAGGACATGAAAATGAGCTTAATTTTGAAATCCGAGCTGTGATTAAAAAATTATGCCTTGGGATAACTCCACAATAAAAGCTCGCACACAAAAATCATGCGGATTTTCAATGTTTTCCTCCCTGCAGAACATGAAAATGAGCTTAATTTTGAAATCCGAGCTCTGCTTCAAAAGTTATGCCTTGGGATAACTCCACAGGAAAAGTTCGCATACGAAAACCATGCGGATATTCAATGTTTTCCTCCTGATATAACATGAAAATGAGCTTAATTTTGAAATCCGAGCTGTGATTTAAAAGTTACGCTTTTGGATAACTCCACAGGAAAAGCTCGCACATGAAAACCATGCAGATTTTTCAATGTCCCCCCTCCCCCATAGGACATGAAAATGAGCTTAATTTTGAAATCCGAGCTCTGCTTCAAAAGTTATGCCTTGGGATAACTTCACAGGAAAAGCTCACACATGAAAATCATGTGGATTTTCAATGTTTTCCTCCTGATAGAACATGAAAATGTGCTTAATTTTAAAATCCAAGCTATGTTTCAAAAGTTATGCCTTAGGCTACGCCACAGGAACAGCTCGCACATGAAAGTCATGCAGGTTTTTCAATATTTTCCACCAGATAGAACATGAAAATGAGCTTAATTTTGAAAATCGAGCTGTGATTAAAAAATTATGCCTTGGGATAACTCCAAAGCCGTGCAGATTTTCAATGTTTTCCATGCCACAGAACATGAAATTGAGCTTAATTTTGAAATCTGAGCTCTGCTTCAAAAGTTATGCTTTGGGATAACCACAGGAAAAGCTCGCACATGAAAAACATGTGGATATTCCATGTTTTCCACCTGATAAAACATGGAAATGAGCTTAATTTTCAAATCCGAGCTCTGCTTCAAAAGTTATGCCTTCGGATAACTCCACAGGGAAAGCTTGCACATGAAAATCATGTGGATTTTTCAACTTTTTCCACCCCGTAGAACATGAAAATGAGCTTAATCTTGAAATCCGAGCTCTGCTTCAAAAGTTATGTCTTGGGATAACTCCACAGGAAAAGTTCGCATACGAAAACCATGCGGATATTCAATGTTTTCCTCCTGATATAACATGAAAATGAGCTTAATTTCGAAATCCGAGCTGTGATTTAAAAGTTATGCTTTTGGATAACTCCACAGGAAAAGCTCGCACACGAAAACCATGCAGATTTTTCAATGTTCCCCCCCCCCTCATAGGACATGAAAATGAGCTTAATTTTGAAATCCGAGCTGTGATTAAAAAATTATGCCTTGGGATAACTCCACAATAAAAGCTCGCACACGAAAATCATGCGGATTTTCAATGTTTTCCTCCCTGCAGAACATGAAAATGAGCTTAATTTTGAAATCCGAGCTCTGCTTCAAAAGTTATGCCTTGGGATAACTTCACAGGAAAAGCTCGCACATGAAAATCAAGTTGATTTTCAATTTTTTCCTCCTGATAGAACATGAAAATGAGCTTAATTTTAAAATCCGAGCTATGTTTCAAAAGTTATGCCTTAGGCTACGCCACAGGAACAGCTCATGAATGTCATGCAGGTTTTTCAATATTTTCCACCCCACAGAACATGAAAATGTGCTTAATTTTGAAATCCGAGCTGAGTTTCAAAAGTAATGTCTTGGGATAACTCCACAGGAAAAGCTCGCACACGAAAACCATGCAGATTTTTCAATATTTTACACCCCATAGAACATGAGAATGAGCTTAATTCTGAAATCTGAGCTCTGCTTCAAAAGATATTCCTTGGGATAACGCCACAGGAAAAGCTCGCACACGAAAGCCGTGCAGATTTTCAATGTTTTCCATGCCATAGAACATGAAAATGAGCTTAATCTTGAAATCCGAGCTCTGCTTTAAAAGTTATGTCTTGGGATAACACCACAGGAAAACAATGTACATGAAAACCATGCAGATTTTCAATGTTTTCCTCCCTGCAGAACATGAACATGATCTTAATTTTCAAATCCGAGCTCTGCTTTAAAAGTTATGTCTTGGGAAAACTCCACAAGAAAAGCTCGCATACAAAAACTATGCTGATTTGCAATGTTTTCCACGCCTAGAACATGAAAATGAGTTTAATTTTGAAATCCAAGCTCTGCTTTAAAAGTTATGCTTTGGGACAACTCCACAGGAAAAGCTCGCACACGAATACCATGCAGGTTTTTCAATGTTTTCCACCCTATAGAACATGAAAATGAGCTTAATTTTGAAATCCGAGCTCGACTTCAAAAGTTATGCCTTGAGATAACTCCACAGGAAAAGCTTGCACCCGAAAATCATGTGGATTTTCAATGTTTTCCCCCCCCCCTGTAGAACATGAAAATTATCTTAATTTTGAAATCCGAACTCTGCTTCAAAAGTTATGTCTTGTGATAACTCCACAGGAAAAGCTCGCGCACGAAAACCCTGCGGATATTCAATGTTTTCCTCCTGATATAACATGAAAATGAGCTTAATTTTGAAATCCGAGCTGTGATTTAAAAGTTACGCTTTTGGATAACTCCACAGGAAAAGCTCGCACATGAAAACCATGCAGATTTTTCAATGTCCCCCCTCCCCCATAGGACATGAAAATGAGCTTAATTTTGAAATCCGAGCTCTGCTTCAAAAGTTATGCCTTGGGATAACTTCACAGGAAAAGCTCACACATGAAAATCATGTGGATTTTCAATGTTTTCCTCCTGATAGAACATGAAAATGTGCTTAATTTTAAAATCCAAGCTATGTTTCAAAAGTTATGCCTTAGGCTACGCCACAGGAACAGCTCGCACATGAAAGTCATGCAGGTTTTTCAATATTTTCCACCAGATAGAACATGAAAATGTGCTTAATTTTGAAATCCGAGCTGTGTTTCAAAAGTAATGTCTTGGGATAACTCCACAGGAAAAGCTCGCACACAAAAACCATGCAGTTTTTACAATATTTTACACCCCATAGAACATGAAAATGAGCTTAATTCTGAAATCTGAGCTCTGCTTCAAAAGATATTCCTTGGGATAACGCCACAGGAAAAGCTCGCACACGAAAGCCGTGCAGATTTTCAAAGTTTTCCATGCCACAAAACATGAAATTGAGCTTAATTTTGAAATCTGAGCTCTGCTTCAAAAGTTATGCTTTGGGATAACTCCACAGGAAAAGCTCGCACATGAAAAACATGTGGATATTCCATGTTTTCCACCTGATAGAACATGGAAATGAGCTTAATTTTCAAATCCGAGCTCTGCTTCAAAAGTTATGCCTTCGGATAACTCCACAGGGAAAGCTTGCACATGAAAATCATGTGGATTTTTCAACTTTTTCCACCCCGTAGAACATGAAAATGAGCTTAATCTTGAAATCCGAGCTCTGCTTCAAAAGTTATGTCTTGGGATAACTCCACAGGAAAACCATGCACATTAAAACCATGCAGATTTTCAATTTTTTCCACCCCGTAGAACATGAAGATGTGTTTAATTTTGAAATCCGAGCTCTGCTTCAAAAGTTATGTTTTGGGCAAACTCCACAGGAAAAGCTCACTTACAAAAACCATGTGCATTTTCAATGTTTTCCACTCCGTAGAACATGAAAATCAGCTTAATTTTGAAATCTGAGCTCTGCTTCGAAAGTTATGCTTTGGGATAACTCCACAGGAAAATCTCGCACACGAATACCATACAGGGTTTTCAATGTTATCCACCCAATAGAACATGAAAATGAGCTTAAGTTTGAAATCCGAGCTCTACTTCAAAAGTTATGCCTTGGGATAAAATCATGTGGATTTTTAATATTTTACAGCCCATAGAACATGAAAATGAGCTTAAGTTTGAAATCCGAGCTCGACTTCAAAAGTTATGCCTTGGGATAACTCCACAGAAAAAGCTCGCACACGAAAATCATGTGGATTTTCAATGTTTCCCCCCCACCCCCATAGAACATGAAAATTTTCTTAATTTTGAAATCCGAGCTCTGCTTCAAAAGTTATGTCTTGGGATAACTCCACAGGAAAAGTTCGCATACGAAAACCATGCGGATATTCAATGTTTTCTTCCTGATATAACATGAAAATGAGCTTAATTTCGAAATCCGAGCTGTGATTTAAAAGTTATGCTTTTGGATAACTCCACAGGAAAAGCTCGCACACGAAAACCATGCAGATTTTTCAATGTTCCCCCCCCCCTCATAGGACATGAAAATGAGCTTAATTTTGAAATCTGAGCTGTGATTAAAAAATTATGCCTTGGGATAACTCCACAATAAAAGCTCGCACACGAAAATCATGCGGATTTTCAATGTTTTCCTCCCTGCAGAACATGAAAATGAGCTTAATTTTGAAATCCGAGCTCTGCTTCAAAAGTTATGCCTTGGGATAACTTCACAGGAAAAGCTCGCACATGAAAATCAAGTGGATTTTCAATTTTTTCCTCCTGATAGAACATGAAAATGAGCTTAATTTTAAAATCCGAGCTATGTTTCAAAAGTTATGCCTTAGGCTACGCCACAGGAACAGCTCATGAATGTCATGCAGGTTTTTCAATATTTTCCACCCCACAGAACATGAAAATGTGCTTAATTTTGAAATCCGAGCTGTGTTTCAAAAGTAATGTCTTGGGATAACTCCACAGGAAAAGCTCGCACATGAAAACCATGCAGATTTTTCAATATTTTACACCCCATAGAACATGAGAATGAGCTTAATTCTGAAATCTGAGCTCTGCTTCAAAAGATATTCCTTGGGAAAACGCCACAGGAAAAGCTCGCACACGAAAGCCGTGCAGATTTTCAATGTTTTCCATGCCATAGAACATGAAAATGAGCTTAATCTTGAAATCCGAGCTCTGCTTTAAAAGTTATGTCTTGGGATAACACCACAGGAAAACAATGTACATGAAAACCATGCAGATTTTCAATGTTTTCCTCCCTGCAGAACATGAACATGATCTTAATTTTCAAATCCGAGCTCTGCTTTAAAAGTTATGTCTTGGGAAAACTCCACAAGAAAAGCTCGCATACAAAAACTATGCTGATTTGCAATGTTTTCCACGCCTAGAACATGAAAATGAGTTTAATTTTGAAATCCAAGCTCTGCTTTAAAAGATATGCTTTGGGATAACTCCACAGGAAAAGCTCGCACACGAATATCATGCAGGTTTTTCAATGTTTTCCACCCTATAGAACATGAAAATGAGCTTAATTTTGAAATCCGAGCTCGACTTCAAAAGTTATGCCTTGAGATAACTCCACAGGAAAAGCTTGCACCCGAAAATCATGTGGATTTTCAATGTTCCCCCCCCCCTGTAGAACATGAAAATTATCTTAATTTTGAAATCCGAGCTCTGCTTCAAAAGTTATGTCTTGTGATAACTTCACAGGAAAAGCTCGCGCACGAAAACCCTGCGGATATTCAATGTTTTCCTCCTGATATAACATGAAAATGAGCTTAATTTTGAAATCCGAGCTGTGATTTAAAAGTTACGCTTTTGGATAACTGCACAGGAAAAGCTCGCACATGAAAACCATGCAGATTTTTCAATGTCCCCCCTCCCCCATAGGACATGAAAATGAGCTTAATTTTGAAATCCGAGCTCTGCTTCAAAAGTTATGCCTTGGGATAACTTCACAGGAAAAGCTCACACATGAAAATCATGTGGATTTTCAATGTTTTCCTCCTGATAGAACATGAAAATGTGCTTAATTTTAAAATCCAAGCTATGTTTCAAAATTTATGCCTTAGGCTACGCCACAGGAACAGCTCGCACATGAAAGTCATGCAGGTTTTTCAATATTTTCCACCAGATAGAACATGAAAATGTGCTTAATTTTGAAATCCGAGCTGTGTTTCAAAAGTAATGTCTTGGGATAACTCCACAGGAAAAGCTCGCACACAAAAACCATGCAGTTTTTACAATATTTTACACCCCATAGAACATGAAAATGAGCTTAATTCTGAAATCTGAGCTCTGCTTCAAAAGATATTCCTTGGGATAACGCCACAGGAAAAGCTCGCACACGAAAGCCGTGCAGATTTTCAATGTTTTCCATGCCACAGAACATGAAATTGAGCTTAATTTTGAAATCTGAGCTCTGCTTCAAAAGTTATGCTTTGGGATAACTCCACAGGAAAAGCTCGCACATGAAAAACATGTGGATATTCCATGTTTTCCACCTGATAGAACATGGAAATGAGCTTAATTTTCAAATCCGAGCTCTGCTTCAAAAGTTATGCCTTCGGATAACTCCCCAGGGAAAGCTTGCACATGAAAATCATGTGGATTTTTCAACTTTTTCCACCCCGTAGAACATGAAAATGAGCTTAATCTTGAAATCCGAGCTCTGCTTCAAAAGTTATGTCTTGGGATAACTCCACAGGAAAACCATGCACATTAAAACCATGCAGATTTTCAATTTTTTCCACCCCGTAGAACATGAAGATGTGTTTAATTTTGAAATCCGAGCTCTGCTTCAAAAGTTATGTTTTGGGCAAACTCCACAGGAAAAGCTCACTTACAAAAACCATGTGCATTTTCAATGTTTTCCACTCCGTAGAACATGAAAATCAGCTTAATTTTGAAATCTGAGCTCTGCTTCGAAAGTTATGCTTTGGGATAACTCCACAGGAAAATCTCGCACACGAATACCATACAGGGTTTTCAATGTTATCCACCCAATAGAACATGAAAATGAGCTTAAGTTTGAAATCCGAGCTCTACTTCAAAAGTTATGCCTTGGGATAAAATCATGTGGATTTTTAATATTTTACAGCCCATAAAACATGAAAATGAGCTTAAGTTTGAAATCCGAGCTCGACTTCAAAAGTTATGCCTTGGGATAACTCCACAGAAAAAGCTCGCACACGAAAATCATGTGGATTTTCAATGTTTCCCCCCCACCCCCATAGAACATGAAAATTTTCTTAATTTTGAAATCCGAGCTCTGCTTCAAAAGTTATGCCTTGGGATAACTCCACAGGAAAAGCTCGCACACGAAAATCATGTGGATTTTCAATGTTTCCCCTCCCCCCGTAGAACATGAAAATTTTCTTAATTTTGAAATCCGAGCTCTGCTTCAAAAGTTATGTCTTGGGATAACTCCACAGGAAAAGTTCGCATACGAAAACCATGCGGATATTCAATGTTTTCCTCCTGATATAACATGAAAATGAGCTTAATTTCGAAATCCGAGCTGTGATTTAAAAGTTATGCTTTTGGATAACTCCACAGGAAAAGCTCGCACACGAAAACCATGCAGATTTTTCAATGTTCCCCCCCCCCTTATAGGACATGAAAATGAGCTTAATTTTGAAATCTGAGCTGTGATTAAAAAATTATGCCTTGGGATAACTCCACAATAAAAGCTCGCACACGAAAATCATGCGGATTTTCAATGTTTTCCTCCCTGCAGAACATGAAAATGAGCTTAATTTTGAAATCCGAGCTCTGCTTCAAAAGTTATGCCTTGGGATAACTTCACAGGAAAAGCTCGCACATGAAAATCAAGTGGATTTTCAATTTTTTCCTCCTGATAGAACATGAAAATGAGCTTAATTTTAAAATCCGAGCTATGTTTCAAAAGTTATGCCTTAGGCTACGCCACAGGAACAGCTCATGAATGTCATGCAGGTTTTTCAATATTTTCCACCCCACAGAACATGAAAATGTGCTTAATTTTGAAATCCGAGCTGTGTTTCAAAAGTAATGTCTTGGGATAACTCCACAGGAAAAGCTCGCACATGAAAACCATGCAGATTTTTCAATATTTTACACCCCATAGAACATGAGAATGAGCTTAATTCTGAAATCTGAGCTCTGCTTCAAAAGATATTCCTTGGGAAAACGCCACAGGAAAAGCTCGCACACGAAAGCCGTGCAGATTTTCAATGTTTTCCATGCCATAGAACATGAAAATGAGCTTAATCTTGAAATCCGAGCTCTGCTTTAAAAGTTATGTCTTGGGATAACACCACAGGAAAACAATGTACATGAAAACCATGCAGATTTTCAATGTTTTCCTCCCTGCAGAACATGAACATGATCTTAATTTTCAAATCCGAGCTCTGCTTTAAAAGTTATGTCTTGGGAAAACTCCACAAGAAAAGCTCGCATACAAAAACTATGCTGATTTGCAATGTTTTCCACGCCTAGAACATGAAAATGAGTTTAATTTTGAAATCCAAGCTCTGCTTTAAAAGATATGCTTTGGGATAACTCCACAGGAAAAGCTCGCACACGAATATCATGCAGGTTTTTCAATGTTTTCCACCCTATAGAACATGAAAATGAGCTTAATTTTGAAATCCGAGCTCGACTTCAAAAGTTATGCCTTGAGATAACTCCACAGGAAAAGCTTGCACCCGAAAATCATGTGGATTTTCAATGTTCCCCCCCCCCTGTAGAACATGAAAATTATCTTAATTTTGAAATCCGAGCTCTGCTTCAAAAGTTATGTCTTGTGATAACTTCACAGGAAAAGCTCGCGCACGAAAACCCTGCGGATATTCAATGTTTTCCTCCTGATATAACATGAAAATGAGCTTAATTTTGAAATCCGAGCTGTGATTTAAAAGTTACGCTTTTGGATAACTGCACAGGAAAAGCTCGCACATGAAAACCATGCAGATTTTTCAATGTCCCCCCTCCCCCATAGGACATGAAAATGAGCTTAATTTTGAAATCCGAGCTCTGCTTCAAAAGTTATGCCTTGGGATAACTTCACAGGAAAAGCTCACACATGAAAATCATGTGGATTTTCAATGTTTTCCTCCTGATAGAACATGAAAATGTGCTTAATTTTAAAATCCAAGCTATGTTTCAAAATTTATGCCTTAGGCTACGCCACAGGAACAGCTCGCACATGAAAGTCATGCAGGTTTTTCAATATTTTCCACCAGATAGAACATGAAAATGTGCTTAATTTTGAAATCCGAGCTGTGTTTCAAAAGTAATGTCTTGGGATAACTCCACAGGAAAAGCTCGCACACAAAAACCATGCAGTTTTTACAATATTTTACACCCCATAGAACATGAAAATGAGCTTAATTCTGAAATCTGAGCTCTGCTTCAAAAGATATTCCTTGGGATAACGCCACAGGAAAAGCTCGCACACGAAAGCCGTGCAGATTTTCAATGTTTTCCATGCCACAGAACATGAAATTGAGCTTAATTTTGAAATCTGAGCTCTGCTTCAAAAGTTATGCTTTGGGATAACTCCACAGGAAAAGCTCGCACATGAAAAACATGTGGATATTCCATGTTTTCCACCTGATAGAACATGGAAATGAGCTTAATTTTCAAATCCGAGCTCTGCTTCAAAAGTTATGCCTTCGGATAACTCCCCAGGGAAAGCTTGCACATGAAAATCATGTGGATTTTTCAACTTTTTCCACCCCGTAGAACATGAAAATGAGCTTAATCTTGAAATCCGAGCTCTGCTTCAAAAGTTATGTCTTGGGATAACTCCACAGGAAAACCATGCACATTAAAACCATGCAGATTTTCAATTTTTTCCACCCCGTAGAACATGAAGATGTGTTTAATTTTGAAATCCGAGCTCTGCTTCAAAAGTTATGTTTTGGGCAAACTCCACAGGAAAAGCTCACTTACAAAAACCATGTGCATTTTCAATGTTTTCCACTCCGTAGAACATGAAAATCAGCTTAATTTTGAAATCTGAGCTCTGCTTCGAAAGTTATGCTTTGGGATAACTCCACAGGAAAATCTCGCACACGAATACCATACAGGGTTTTCAATGTTATCCACCCAATAGAACATGAAAATGAGCTTAAGTTTGAAATCCGAGCTCTACTTCAAAAGTTATGCCTTGGGATAAAATCATGTGGATTTTTAATATTTTACAGCCCATAGAACATGAAAATGAGCTTAAGTTTGAAATCCGAGCTCGACTTCAAAAGTTATGCCTTGGGATAACTCCACAGAAAAATCTCGCACACGAAAATCATGTGGATTTTCAATGTTTCCCCCCCACCCCCATAGAACATGAAAATTTTCTTAATTTTGAAATCCGAGCTCTGCTTCAAAAGTTATGCCTTGGGATAACTCCACAGGAAAAGCTCGCACACGAAAATCATGTGGATTTTCAATGTTTCCCCTCCCCCCGTAGAACATGAAAATTTTCTTAATTTTGAAATCCGAGCTCTGCTTCAAAAGTTATGTCTTGGGATAACTCCACAGGAAAAGTTCGCATACGAAAACCATGCGGATATTCAATGTTTTCCTCCTGATATAACATGAAAATGAGCTTAATTTCGAAATCCGAGCTGTGATTTAAAAGTTATGCTTTTGGATAACTCCACAGGAAAAGCTCGCACACGAAAACCATGCAGATTTTTCAATGTTCCCCCCCCCCTCATAGGACATGAAAATGAGCTTAATTTTGAAATCTGAGCTGTGATTAAAAAATTATGCCTTGGGATAACTCCACAATAAAAGCTCGCACACGAAAATCATGCGGATTTTCAATGTTTTCCTCCCTGCAGAACATGAAAATGAGCTTAATTTTGAAATCCGAGCTCTGCTTCAAAAGTTATGCCTTGGGATAACTTCACAGGAAAAGCTCGCACATGAAAATCAAGTGGATTTTCAATTTTTTCCTCCTGATAGAACATGAAAATGAGCTTAATTTTAAAATCCGAGCTATGTTTCAAAAGTTATGCCTTAGGCTACGCCACAGGAACAGCTCATGAATGTCATGCAGGTTTTTCAATATTTTCCACCCCACAGAACATGAAAATGTGCTTAATTTTGAAATCCGAGCTGTGTTTCAAAAGTAATGTCTTGGGATAACTCCACAGGAAAAGCTCGCACATGAAAACCATGCAGATTTTTCAATATTTTACACCCCATAGAACATGAGAATGAGCTTAATTCTGAAATCTGAGCTCTGCTTCAAAAGATATTCCTTGGGAAAACGCCACAGGAAAAGCTCGCACACGAAAGCCGTGCAGATTTTCAATGTTTTCCATGCCATAGAACATGAAAATGAGCTTAATCTTGAAATCCGAGCTCTGCTTTAAAAGTTATGTCTTGGGATAACACCACAGGAAAACAATGTACATGAAAACCATGCAGATTTTCAATGTTTTCCTCCCTGCAGAACATGAACATGATCTTAATTTTCAAATCCGAGCTCTGCTTTAAAAGTTATGTCTTGGGAAAACTCCACAAGAAAAGCTCGCATACAAAAACTATGCTGATTTGCAATGTTTTCCACGCCTAGAACATGAAAATGAGTTTAATTTTGAAATCCAAGCTCTGCTTTAAAAGATATGCTTTGGGATAACTCCACAGGAAAAGCTCGCACACGAATATCATGCAGGTTTTTCAATGTTTTCCACCCTATAGAACATGAAAATGAGCTTAATTTTGAAATCCGAGCTCGACTTCAAAAGTTATGCCTTGAGATAACTCCACAGGAAAAGCTTGCACCCGAAAATCATGTGGATTTTCAATGTTCCCCCCCCCCTGTAGAACATGAAAATTATCTTAATTTTGAAATCCGAGCTCTGCTTCAAAAGTTATGTCTTGTGATAACTTCACAGGAAAAGCTCGCGCACGAAAACCCTGCGGATATTCAATGTTTTCCTCCTGATATAACATGAAAATGAGCTTAATTTTGAAATCCGAGCTGTGATTTAAAAGTTACGCTTTTGGATAACTGCACAGGAAAAGCTCGCACATGAAAACCATGCAGATTTTTCAATGTCCCCCCTCCCCCATAGGACATGAAAATGAGCTTAATTTTGAAATCCGAGCTCTGCTTCAAAAGTTATGCCTTGGGATAACTTCACAGGAAAAGCTCACACATGAAAATCATGTGGATTTTCAATGTTTTCCTCCTGATAGAACATGAAAATGTGCTTAATTTTAAAATCCAAGCTATGTTTCAAAATTTATGCCTTAGGCTACGCCACAGGAACAGCTCGCACATGAAAGTCATGCAGGTTTTTCAATATTTTCCACCAGATAGAACATGAAAATGTGCTTAATTTTGAAATCCGAGCTGTGTTTCAAAAGTAATGTCTTGGGATAACTCCACAGGAAAAGCTCGCACACAAAAACCATGCAGTTTTTACAATATTTTACACCCCATAGAACATGAAAATGAGCTTAATTCTGAAATCTGAGCTCTGCTTCAAAAGATATTCCTTGGGATAACGCCACAGGAAAAGCTCGCACACGAAAGCCGTGCAGATTTTCAAAGTTTTCCATGCCACAGAACATGAAATTGAGCTTAATTTTGAAATCTGAGCTCTGCTTCAAAAGTTATGCTTTGGGATAACTCCACAGGAAAAGCTCGCACATGAAAAACATGTGGATATTCCATGTTTTCCACCTGATAGAACATGGAAATGAGCTTAATTTTCAAATCCGAGCTCTGCTTCAAAAGTTATGCCTTCGGATAACTCCACAGGGAAAGCTTGCACATGAAAATCATGTGGATTTTTCAACTTTTTCCACCCCGTAGAACATGAAAATGAGCTTAATCTTGAAATCCGAGCTCTGCTTCAAAAGTTATGTCTTGGGATAACTCCACAGGAAAACCATGCACATTAAAACCATGCAGATTTTCAATTTTTTCCACCCCGTAGAACATGAAGATGTGTTTAATTTTGAAATCCGAGCTCTGCTTCAAAAGTTATGTTTTGGGCAAACTCCACAGGAAAAGCTCACTTACAAAAACCATGTGCATTTTCAATGTTTTCCACTCCGTAGAACATGAAAATCAGCTTAATTTTGAAATCTGAGCTCTGCTTCGAAAGTTATGCTTTGGGATAACTCCACAGGAAAATCTCGCACACGAATACCATACAGGGTTTTCAATGTTATCCACCCAATAGAACATGAAAATGAGCTTAAGTTTGAAATCCGAGCTCTACTTCAAAAGTTATGCCTTGGGATAAAATCATGTGGATTTTTAATATTTTACAGCCCATAGAACATGAAAATGAGCTTAAGTTTGAAATCCGAGCTCGACTTCAAAAGTTATGCCTTGGGATAACTCCACAGAAAAAGCTCGCACACGAAAATCATGTGGATTTTCAATGTTTCCCCCCCACCCCCATAGAACATGAAAATTTTCTTAATTTTGAAATCCGAGCTCTGCTTCAAAAGTTATGCCTTGGGATAACTCCACAGGAAAAGCTCGCACACGAAAATCATGTGGATTTTCAATGTTTCCCCTCCCCCCGTAGAACATGAAAATTTTCTTAATTTTGAAATCCGAGCTCTGCTTCAAAAGTTATGTCTTGGGATAACTCCACAGGAAAAGTTCGCATACGAAAACCATGCGGATATTCAATGTTTTCCTCCTGATATAACATGAAAATGAGCTTAATTTCGAAATCCGAGCTGTGATTTAAAAGTTATGCTTTTGGATAACTCCACAGGAAAAGCTCGCACACGAAAACCATGCAGATTTTTCAATGTTCCCCCCCCCTCATAGGACATGAAAATGAGCTTAATTTTGAAATCCGAGCTGTGATTAAAAAATTATGCCTTGGGATAACTCCACAATAAAAGCTCGCACACAAAAATCATGCGGATTTTCAATGTTTTCCTCCCTGCAGAACATGAAAATGAGCTTAATTTTGAAATCCGAGCTCTGCTTCAAAAGTTATGCCTTGGGATAACTCCACAGGAAAAGTTCGCATACGAAAACCATGCGGATATTCAATGTTTTCCTCCTGATATAACATGAAAATGAGCTTAATTTTGAAATCCGAGCTGTGATTTAAAAGTTACGCTTTTGGATAACTCCACAGGAAAAGCTCGCACATGAAAACCATGCAGATTTTTCAATGTCCCCCCTCCCCCATAGGACATGAAAATGAGCTTAATTTTGAAATCCGAGCTCTGCTTCAAAAGTTATGCCTTGGGATAACTTCACAGGAAAAGCTCACACATGAAAATCATGTGGATTTTCAATGTTTTCCTCCTGATAGAACATGAAAATGTGCTTAATTTTAAAATCCAAGCTATGTTTCAAAAGTTATGCCTTAGGCTACGCCACAGGAACAGCTCGCACATGAAAGTCATGCAGGTTTTTCAATATTTTCCACCAGATAGAACATGAAAATGAGCTTAATTTTGAAAATCGAGCTGTGATTAAAAAATTATGCCTTGGGATAACTCCAAAGCCGTGCAGATTTTCAATGTTTTCCATGCCACAGAACATGAAATTGAGCTTAATTTTGAAATCTGAGCTCTGCTTCAAAAGTTATGCTTTGGGATAACCACAGGAAAAGCTCGCACATGAAAAACATGTGGATATTCCATGTTTTCCACCTGATAAAACATGGAAATGAGCTTAATTTTCAAATCCGAGCTCTGCTTCAAAAGTTATGCCTTCGGATAACTCCACAGGGAAAGCTTGCACATGAAAATCATGTGGATTTTTCAACTTTTTCCACCCCGTAGAACATGAAAATGAGCTTAATCTTGAAATCCGAGCTCTGCTTCAAAAGTTATGTCTTGG
Source organism: Hydrophis major (assembly GCA_033807585.1). NCBI lineage: Eukaryota > Metazoa > Chordata > Lepidosauria > Squamata > Elapidae > Hydrophis > Hydrophis major. Next base: position 169,845 of record CM066340.1, read on the forward strand.
GATAACTCCACAGGAAAAGTTCGCATACGAAAACCATGCGGATATTCAATGTTTTCCTCCTGATATAACATGAAAATGAGCTTAATTTCGAAATCCGAGCTGTGATTTAAAAGTTATGCTTTTGGATAACTCCACAGGAAAAGCTTGCACACGAAAACCATGCAGATTTTTCAATGTTCCCCCCCCCTCATAGGACATGAAAATGAGCTTAATTTTGAAATCCGAGCTGTGATTAAAAAATTATGCCTTGGGATAACTCCACAATAAAAGCTCGCACACGAAAATCATGCGGATTTTCAATGTTTTCCTCCCTGCAGAACATGAAAATGAGCTTAATTTTGAAATCCGAGCTCTGCTTCAAAAGTTATGCCTTGGGATAACTTCACAGGAAAAGCTCGCACATGAAAATCAAGTGGATTTTCAATTTTTTCCTCCTGATAGAACATGAAAATGAGCTTAATTTTAAAATCCGAGCTATGTTTCAAAAGTTATGCCTTAGGCTACGCCACAGGAACAGCTCATGAATGTCATGCAGGTTTTTCAATATTTTCCACCCCACAGAACATGAAAATGTGCTTAATTTTGAAATCCGAGCTGTGTTTCAAAAGTAATGTCTTGGGATAACTCCACAGGAAAAGCTCGCACACGAAAACCATGCAGATTTTTCAATATTTTACACCCCATAGAACATGAGAATGAGCTTAATTCTGAAATCTGAGCTCTGCTTCAAAAGATATTCCTTGGGATAACACCACAGGAAAAGCTCGCACACGAAAGCCGTGCAGATTTTCAATGTTTTCCATGCCATAGAACATGAAAATGAGCTTAATCTTGAAATCCGAGCTCTGCTTTAAAAGTTATGTCTTGGGATAACACCACAGGAAAACAATGTACATGAAAACCATGCAGATTTTCAATGTTTTCCTCCCTGCAGAACATGAACATGATCTTAATTTTCAAATCCGAGCTCTGCTTTAAAAGTTATGTCTTGGGAAAACTCCACAAGAAAAGCTCGCATACAAAAACTATGCTGATTTGCAATGTTTTCCACGCCTAGAACATGAAAATGAGTTTAATTTTGAAATCCAAGCTCTGCTTTAAAAGTTATGCTTTGGGATAACTCCACAGGAAAAGCTCGCACACGAATACCATGCAGGTTTTTCAATGTTTTCCACCCTATAGAACATGAAAATGAGCTTAATTTTGAAATCCGAGCTCGACTTCAAAAGTTATGCCTTGAGATAACTCCACAGGAAAAGCTTGCACCCGAAAATCATGTGGATTTTCAATGTTTTCCCCCCCCCTGTAGAACATGAAAATTATCTTAATTTTGAAATCCGAACTCTGCTTCAAAAGTTATGTCTTGTGATAACTCCACAGGAAAAGCTCGCGCACGAAAACCCTGCGGATATTCAATGTTTTCCTCCTGATATAACATGAAAATGAGCTTAATTTTGAAATCCGAGCTGTGATTTAAAAGTTACGCTTTTGGATAACTGCACAGGAAAAGCTCGCACATGAAAACCATGCAGATTTTTCAATGTCCCCCCTCCCCCATAGGACATGAAAATGAGCTTAATTTTGAAATCCGAGCTCTGCTTCAAAAGTTATGCCTTGGGATAACTTCACAGGAAAAGCTCACACATGAAAATCATGTGGATTTTCAATGTTTTCCTCCTGATAGAACATGAAAATGTGCTTAATTTTCAAATCCAAGCTATGTTTCAAAAGTTATGCCTTAGGCTACGCCACAGGAACAGCTCGCACATGAAAGTCATGCAGGTTTTTCAATATTTTCCACCAGATAGAACATGAAAATGTGCTTAATTTTGAAATCCGAGCTGTGTTTCAAAAGTAATGTCTTGGGATAACTCCACAGGAAAAGCTCGCACACAAAAACCATGCAGTTTTTACAATATTTTACACCCCATAGAACATGAAAATGAGCTTAATTCTGAAATCTGAGCTCTGCTTCAAAAGATATTCCTTGGGATAACGCCACAGGAAAAGCTCGCACACGAAAGCCGTGCAGATTTTCAATGTTTTCCATGCCACAGAACATGAAATTGAGCTTAATTTTGAAATCTGAGCTCTGCTTCAAAAGTTATGCTTTGGGATAACTCCACAGGAAAAGCTCGCACATGAAAAACATGTGGATATTCCATGTTTTCCACCTGATAGAACATGGAAATGAGCTTAATTTTCAAATCCGAGCTCTGCTTCAAAAGTTATGCCTTCGGATAACTCCACAGGGAAAGCTTGCACATGAAAATCATGTGGATTTTTCAACTTTTTCCACCCCGTAGAACATGAAAATGAGCTTAATCTTGAAATCCGAGCTCTGCTTCAAAAGTTATGTCTTGGGATAACTCCACAGGAAAACCATGCACATTAAAACCATGCAGATTTTCAATTTTTTCCACCCCGTAGAACATGAAGATGTGTTTAATTTTGAAATCCGAGCTCTGCTTCAAAAGTTATGTTTTGGGCAAACTCCACAGGAAAAGCTCACTTACAAAAACCATGTGCATTTTCAATGTTTTCCACTCCGTAGAACATGAAAATCAGCTTAATTTTGAAATCTGAGCTCTGCTTCGAAAGTTATGCTTTGGGATAACTCCACAGGAAAATCTCGCACACGAATACCATACAGGGTTTTCAATGTTATCCACCCAATAGAACATGAAAATGAGCTTAAGTTTGAAATCCGAGCTCTACTTCAAAAGTTATGCCTTGGGATAAAATCATGTGGATTTTTAATATATTACAGCCCATAGAACATGAAAATGAGCTTAAGTTTGAAATCCGAGCTCGACTTCAAAAGTTATGCCTTGGGATAACTCCACAGAAAAAGCTCGCACACGAAAATCATGTGGATTTTCAATGTTTCCCCCCCACCCCCATAGAACATGAAAATTTTCTTAATTTTGAAATCCGAGCTCTGCTTCAAAAGTTATGCCTTGGGATAACTCCACAGGAAAAGCTCGCACACGAAAATCATGTGGATTTTCAATGTTTCCCCTCCCCCCGTAGAACATGAAAATTTTCTTAATTTTGAAATCCGAGCTCTGCTTCAAAAGTTATGTCTTGGGATAACTCCACAGGAAAAGTTCGCATACGAAAACCATGCGGATATTCAATGTTTTCCTCCTGATATAACATGAAAATGAGCTTAATTTCGAAATCCGAGCTGTGATTTAAAAGTTATGCTTTTGGATAACTCCACAGGAAAAGCTCGCACACGAAAACCATGCAGATTTTTCAATGTTCCCCCCCCCTCATAGGACATGAAAATGAGCTTAATTTTGAAATCCGAGCTGTGATTAAAAAATTATGCCTTGGGATAACTCCACAATAAAAGCTCGCACACAAAAATCATGCGGATTTTCAATGTTTTCCTCCCTGCAGAACATGAAAATGAGCTTAATTTTGAAATCCGAGCTCTGCTTCAAAAGATATTCCTTGGGAAAACGCCACAGGAAAAGCTCGCACACGAAAGCCGTGCAGATTTTCAATGTTTTCAATGCCATAGAACATGAAAATGAGCTTAATCTTGAAATCCGAGCTCTGCTTTAAAAGTTATGTCTTGGGATAACACCACAGGAAAACAATGTACATGAAAACCATGCAGATTTTCAATGTTTTCCTCCCTGCAGAACATGAACATGATCTTAATTTTGAAATCCGAGCTCTGCTTCAAAAGTTATGTCTTGGGATAACTCCACAGGAAAAGTTCGCATACGAAAACCATGCGGATATTCAATGTTTTCCTCCTGATATAACATGAAAATGAGCTTAATTTCGAAATCCGAGCTGTGATTTAAAAGTTATGCTTTTGGATAACTCCACAGGAAAAGCTCGCACACGAAAACCATGCAGATTTTTCAATGTTCCCCCCCCCCTCATAGGACATGAAAATGAGCTTAATTTTGAAATCTGAGCTGTGATTAAAAAATTATGCCTTGGGATAACTCCACAATAAAAGCTCGCACACGAAAATCATGCGGATTTTCAATGTTTTCCTCCCTGCAGAACATGAAAATGAGCTTAATTTTGAAATCCGAGCTCTGCTTCAAAAGTTATGCCTTGGGATAACTTCACAGGAAAAGCTCGCACATGAAAATCAAGTGGATTTTCAATTTTTTCCTCCTGATAGAACATGAAAATGAGCTTAATTTTAAAATCCGAGCTATGTTTCAAAAGTTATGCCTTAGGCTACGCCACAGGAACAGCTCATGAATGTCATGCAGGTTTTTCAATATTTTCCACCCCACAGAACATGAAAATGTGCTTAATTTTGAAATCCGAGCTGTGTTTCAAAAGTAATGTCTTGGGATAACTCCACAGGAAAAGCTCGCACATGAAAACCATGCAGATTTTTCAATATTTTACACCCCATAGAACATGAGAATGAGCTTAATTCTGAAATCTGAGCTCTGCTTCAAAAGATATTCCTTGGGAAAACGCCACAGGAAAAGCTCGCACACGAAAGCCGTGCAGATTTTCAATGTTTTCCATGCCATAGAACATGAAAATGAGCTTAATCTTGAAATCCGAGCTCTGCTTTAAAAGTTATGTCTTGGGATAACACCACAGGAAAACAATGTACATGAAAACCATGCAGATTTTCAATGTTTTCCTCCCTGCAGAACATGAACATGATCTTAATTTTCAAATCCGAGCTCTGCTTTAAAAGTTATGTCTTGGGAAAACTCCACAAGAAAAGCTCGCATACAAAAGCTATGCTGATTTGCAATGTTTTCCACGCCTAGAACATGAAAATGAGTTTAATTTTGAAATCCAAGCTCTGCTTTAAAAGATATGCTTTGGGATAACTCCACAGGAAAAGCTCGCACACGAATATCATGCAGGTTTTTCAATGTTTTCCACCCTATAGAACATGAAAATGAGCTTAATTTTGAAATCCGAGCTCGACTTCAAAAGTTATGCCTTGAGATAACTCCACAGGAAAAGCTTGCACCCGAATATCATGTGGATTTTCAATGTTCCCCCCCCCCTGTAGAACATGAAAATTATCTTAATTTTGAAATCCGAGCTCTGCTTCAAAAGTTATGTCTTGTGATAACTTCACAGGAAAAGCTCGCGCACGAAAACCCTGCGGATATTCAATGTTTTCCTCCTGATATAACATGAAAATGAGCTTAATTTTGAAATCCGAGCTGTGATTTAAAAGTTACGCTTTTGGATAACTGCACAGGAAAAGCTCGCACATGAAAACCATGCAGATTTTTCAATGTCCCCCCTCCCCCATAGGACATGAAAATGAGCTTAATTTTGAAATCCGAGCTCTGCTTCAAAAGTTATGCCTTGGGATAACTTCACAGGAAAAGCTCACACATGAAAATCATGTGGATTTTCAATGTTTTCCTCCTGATAGAACATGAAAATGTGCTTAATTTTAAAATCCAAGCTATGTTTCAAAAGTTATGCCTTAGGCTACGCCACAGGAACAGCTCGCACATGAAAGTCATGCAGGTTTTTCAATATTTTCCACCAGATAGAACATGAAAATGTGCTTAATTTTGAAATCCGAGCTGTGTTTCAAAAGTAATGTCTTGGGATAACTCCACAGGAAAAGCTCGCACACAAAAACCATGCAGTTTTTACAATATTTTACACCCCATAGAACATGAAAATGAGCTTAATTCTGAAATCTGAGCTCTGCTTCAAAAGATATTCCTTGGGATAACGCCACAGGAAAAGCTCGCACACGAAAGCCGTGCAGATTTTCAATGTTTTCCATGCCACAGAACATGAAATTGAGCTTAATTTTGAAATCTGAGCTCTGCTTCAAAAGTTATGCTTTGGGATAACTCCACAGGAAAAGCTCGCACATGAAAAACATGTGGATATTCCATGTTTTCCACCTGATAGAACATGGAAATGAGCTTAATTTTCAAATCCGAGCTCTGCTTCAAAAGTTATGCCTTCGGATAACTCCACAGGGAAAGCTTGCACATGAAAATCATGTGGATTTTTCAACTTTTTCCACCCCGTAGAACATGAAAATGAGCTTAATCTTGAAATCCGAGCTCTGCTTCAAAAGTTATGTCTTGGGATAACTCCACAGGAAAACCATGCACATTAAAACCATGCAGATTTTCAATTTTTTCCACCCCGTAGAACATGAAGATGTGTTTAATTTTGAAATCCGAGCTCTGCTTCAAAAGTTATGTTTTGGGCAAACTCCACAGGAAAAGCTCACTTACAAAAACCATGTGCATTTTCAATGTTTTCCACTCCGTAGAACATGAAAATCAGCTTAATTTTGAAATCTGAGCTCTGCTTCGAAAGTTATGCTTTGGGATAACTCCACAGGAAAATCTCGCACACGAATACCATACAGGGTTTTCAATGTTATCCACCCAATAGAACATGAAAATGAGCTTAAGTTTGAAATCCGAGCTCTACTTCAAAAGTTATGCCTTGGGATAAAATCATGTGGATTTTTAATATTTTACAGCCCATAGAACATGAAAATGAGCTTAAGTTTGAAATCCGAGCTCGACTTCAAAAGTTATGCCTTGGGATAACTCCACAGAAAAAGCTCGCACACGAAAATCATGTGGATTTTCAATGTTTCCCCCCCACCCCCATAGAACATGAAAATTTTCTTAATTTTGAAATCCGAGCTCTGCTTCAAAAGTTATGCCTTGGGATAACTCCACAGGAAAAGCTCGCACACGAAAATCATGTGGATTTTCAATGTTTCCCCTCCCCCCGTAGAACATGAAAATTTTCTTAATTTTGAAATCCGAGCTCTGCTTCAAAAGTTATGTCTTGGGATAACTCCACAGGAAAAGTTCGCATACGAAAACCATGCGGATATTCAATGTTTTCCTCCTGATATAACATGAAAATGAGCTTAATTTCGAAATCCGAGCTGTGATTTAAAAGTTATGCTTTTGGATAACTCCACAGGAAAAGCTCGCACACGAAAACCATGCAGATTTTTCAATGTTCCCCCCCCCTCATAGGACATGAAAATGAGCTTAATTTTGAAATCCGAGCTGTGATTAAAAAATTATGCCTTGGGATAACTCCACAATAAAAGCTCGCACACAAAAATCATGCGGATTTTCAATGTTTTCCTCCCTGCAGAACATGAAAATGAGCTTAATTTTGAAATCCGAGCTCTGCTTCAAAAGATATTCCTTGGGAAAACGCCACAGGAAAAGCTCGCACACGAAAGCCGTGCAGATTTTCAATGTTTTCCATGCCATAGAACATGAAAATGAGCTTAATCTTGAAATCCGAGCTCTGCTTTAAAAGTTATGTCTTGGGATAACACCACAGGAAAACAATGTACATGAAAACCATGCAGATTTTCAATGTTTTCCTCCCTGCAGAACATGAACATGATCTTAATTTTGAAATCCGAGCTCTGCTTCAAAAGTTATGTCTTGGGATAACTCCACAGGAAAAGTTCGCATACGAAAACCATGCGGATATTCAATGTTTTCCTCCTGATATAACATGAAAATGAGCTTAATTTCGAAATCCGAGCTGTGATTTAAAAGTTATGCTTTTGGATAACTCCACAGGAAAAGCTCGCACACGAAAACCATGCAGATTTTTCAATGTTCCCCCCCCCCTCATAGGACATGAAAATGAGCTTAATTTTGAAATCTGAGCTGTGATTAAAAAATTATGCCTTGGGATAACTCCACAATAAAAGCTCGCACACGAAAATCATGCGGATTTTCAATGTTTTCCTCCCTGCAGAACATGAAAATGAGCTTAATTTTGAAATCCGAGCTCTGCTTCAAAAGTTATGCCTTGGGATAACTTCACAGGAAAAGCTCGCACATGAAAATCAAGTGGATTTTCAATTTTTTCCTCCTGATAGAACATGAAAATGAGCTTAATTTTAAAATCCGAGCTATGTTTCAAAAGTTATGCCTTAGGCTACGCCACAGGAACAGCTCATGAATGTCATGCAGGTTTTTCAATATTTTCCACCCCACAGAACATGAAAATGTGCTTAATTTTGAAATCCGAGCTGTGTTTCAAAAGTAATGTCTTGGGATAACTCCACAGGAAAAGCTCGCACATGAAAACCATGCAGATTTTTCAATATTTTACACCCCATAGAACATGAGAATGAGCTTAATTCTGAAATCTGAGCTCTGCTTCAAAAGATATTCCTTGGGAAAACGCCACAGGAAAAGCTCGCACACGAAAGCCGTGCAGATTTTCAATGTTTTCCATGCCATAGAACATGAAAATGAGCTTAATCTTGAAATCCGAGCTCTGCTTTAAAAGTTATGTCTTGGGATAACACCACAGGAAAACAATGTACATGAAAACCATGCAGATTTTCAATGTTTTCCTCCCTGCAGAACATGAACATGATCTTAATTTTCAAATCCGAGCTCTGCTTTAAAAGTTATGTCTTGGGAAAACTCCACAAGAAAAGCTCGCATACAAAAGCTATGCTGATTTGCAATGTTTTCCACGCCTAGAACATGAAAATGAGTTTAATTTTGAAATCCAAGCTCTGCTTTAAAAGATATGCTTTGGGATAACTCCACAGGAAAAGCTCGCACACGAATATCATGCAGGTTTTTCAATGTTTTCCACCCTATAGAACATGAAAATGAGCTTAATTTTGAAATCCGAGCTCGACTTCAAAAGTTATGCCTTGAGATAACTCCACAGGAAAAGCTTGCACCCGAATATCATGTGGATTTTCAATGTTCCCCCCCCCCCCTGTAGAACATGAAAATTATCTTAATTTTGAAATCCGAGCTCTGCTTCAAAAGTTATGTCTTGTGATAACTTCACAGGAAAAGCTCGCGCACGAAAACCCTGCGGATATTCAATGTTTTCCTCCTGATATAACATGAAAATGAGCTTAATTTTGAAATCCGAGCTGTGATTTAAAAGTTACGCTTTTGGATAACTGCACAGGAAAAGCTCGCACATGAAAACCATGCAGATTTTTCAATGTCCCCCCTCCCCCATAGGACATGAAAATGAGCTTAATTTTGAAATCCGAGCTCTGCTTCAAAAGTTATGCCTTGGGATAACTTCACAGGAAAAGCTCACACATGAAAATCATGTGGATTTTCAATGTTTTCCTCCTGATAGAACATGAAAATGTGCTTAATTTTAAAATCCAAGCTATGTTTCAAAAGTTATGCCTTAGGCTACGCCACAGGAACAGCTCGCACATGAAAGTCATGCAGGTTTTTCAATATTTTCCACCAGATAGAACATGAAAATGTGCTTAATTTTGAAATCCGAGCTGTGTTTCAAAAGTAATGTCTTGGGATAACTCCACAGGAAAAGCTCGCACACAAAAACCATGCAGTTTTTACAATATTTTACACCCCATAGAACATGAAAATGAGCTTAATTCTGAAATCTGAGCTCTGCTTCAAAAGATATTCCTTGGGATAACGCCACAGGAAAAGCTCGCACACGAAAGCCGTGCAGATTTTCAATGTTTTCCATGCCACAGAACATGAAATTGAGCTTAATTTTGAAATCTGAGCTCTGCTTCAAAAGTTATGCTTTGGGATAACTCCACAGGAAAAGCTCGCACATGAAAAACATGTGGATATTCCATGTTTTCCACCTGATAGAACATGGAAATGAGCTTAATTTTCAAATCCGAGCTCTGCTTCAAAAGTTATGCCTTCGGATAACTCCACAGGGAAAGCTTGCACATGAAAATCATGTGGATTTTTCAACTTTTTCCACCCCGTAGAACATGAAAATGAGCTTAATCTTGAAATCCGAGCTCTGCTTCAAAAGTTATGTCTTGGGATAACTCCACAGGAAAACCATGCACATTAAAACCATGCAGATTTTCAATTTTTTCCACCCCGTAGAACATGAAGATGTGTTTAATTTTGAAATCCGAGCTCTGCTTCAAAAGTTATGTTTTGGGCAAACTCCACAGGAAAAGCTCACTTACAAAAACCATGTGCATTTTCAATGTTTTCCACTCCGTAGAACATGAAAATCAGCTTAATTTTGAAATCTGAGCTCTGCTTCGAAAGTTATGCTTTGGGATAACTCCACAGGAAAATCTCGCACACGAATACCATACAGGGTTTTCAATGTTATCCACCCAATAGAACATGAAAATGAGCTTAAGTTTGAAATCCGAGCTCTACTTCAAAAGTTATGCCTTGGGATAAAATCATGTGGATTTTTAATATTTTACAGCCCATAGAACATGAAAATGAGCTTAAGTTTGAAATCCGAGCTCGACTTCAAAAGTTATGCCTTGGGATAACTCCACAGAAAAAGCTCGCACACGAAAATCATGTGGATTTTCAATGTTTCCCCCCCACCCCCATAGAACATGAAAATTTTCTTAATTTTGAAATCCGAGCTCTGCTTCAAAAGTTATGCCTTGGGATAACTCCACAGGAAAAGCTCGCACACGAAAATCATGTGGATTTTCAATGTTTCCCCTCCCCCCGTAGAACATGAAAATTTTCTTAATTTTGAAATCCGAGCTCTGCTTCAAAAGTTATGTCTTGGGATAACTCCACAGGAAAAGTTCGCATACGAAAACCATGCGGATATTCAATGTTTTCCTCCTGATATAACATGAAAATGAGCTTAATTTCGAAATCCGAGCTGTGATTTAAAAGTTATGCTTTTGGATAACTCCACAGGAAAAGCTCGCACACGAAAACCATGCAGATTTTTCAATGTTCCCCCCCCCTCATAGGACATGAAAATGAGCTTAATTTTGAAATCCGAGCTGTGATTAAAAAATTATGCCTTGGGATAACTCCACAATAAAAGCTCGCACACAAAAATCATGCGGATTTTCAATGTTTTCCTCCCTGCAGAACATGAAAATGAGCTTAATTTTGAAATCCGAGCTCTGCTTCAAAAGTTATGCCTTGGGATAACTCCACAGGAAAAGTTCGCATACGAAAACCATGCGGATATTCAATGTTTTCCTCCTGATATAACATGAAAATGAGCTTAATTTTGAAATCCGAGCTGTGATTTAAAAGTTACGCTTTTGGATAACTCCACAGGAAAAGCTCGCACATGAAAACCATGCAGATTTTTCAATGTCCCCCCTCCCCCATAGGACATGAAAATGAGCTTAATTTTGAAATCCGAGCTCTGCTTCAAAAGTTATGCCTTGGGATAACTTCACAGGAAAAGCTCACACATGAAAATCATGTGGATTTTCAATGTTTTCCTCCTGATAGAACATGAAAATGTGCTTAATTTTAAAATCCAAGCTATGTTTCAAAAGTTATGCCTTAGGCTACGCCACAGGAACAGCTCGCACATGAAAGTCATGCAGGTTTTTCAATATTTTCCACCAGATAGAACATGAAAATGAGCTTAATTTTGAAAATCGAGCTGTGATTAAAAAATTATGCCTTGGGATAACTCCAAAGCCGTGCAGATTTTCAATGTTTTCCATGCCACAGAACATGAAATTGAGCTTAATTTTGAAATCTGAGCTCTGCTTCAAAAGTTATGCTTTGGGATAACCACAGGAAAAGCTCGCACATGAAAAACATGTGGATATTCCATGTTTTCCACCTGATAAAACATGGAAATGAGCTTAATTTTCAAATCCGAGCTCTGCTTCAAAAGTTATGCCTTCGGATAACTCCACAGGGAAAGCTTGCACATGAAAATCATGTGGATTTTTCAACTTTTTCCACCCCGTAGAACATGAAAATGAGCTTAATCTTGAAATCCGAGCTCTGCTTCAAAAGTTATGTCTTGGGATAACTCCACAGGAAAAGTTCGCATACGAAAACCATGCGGATATTCAATGTTTTCCTCCTGATATAACATGAAAATGAGCTTAATTTCGAAATCCGAGCTGTGATTTAAAAGTTATGCTTTTGGATAACTCCACAGGAAAAGCTCGCACACGAAAACCATGCAGATTTTTCAATGTTCCCCCCCCCCTCATAGGACATGAAAATGAGCTTAATTTTGAAATCCGAGCTGTGATTAAAAAATTATGCCTTGGGATAACTCCACAATAAAAGCTCGCACACGAAAATCATGCGGATTTTCAATGTTTTCCTCCCTGCAGAACATGAAAATGAGCTTAATTTTGAAATCCGAGCTCTGCTTCAAAAGTTATGCCTTGGGATAACTTCACAGGAAAAGCTCGCACATGAAAATCAAGTTGATTTTCAATTTTTTCCTCCTGATAGAACATGAAAATGAGCTTAATTTTAAAATCCGAGCTATGTTTCAAAAGTTATGCCTTAGGCTACGCCACAGGAACAGCTCATGAATGTCATGCAGGTTTTTCAATATTTTCCACCCCACAGAACATGAAAATGTGCTTAATTTTGAAATCCGAGCTGTGTTTCAAAAGTAATGTCTTGGGATAACTCCACAGGAAAAGCTCGCACACGAAAACCATGCAGATTTTTCAATATTTTACACCCCATAGAACATGAGAATGAGCTTAATTCTGAAATCTGAGCTCTGCTTCAAAATATATTCCTTGGGATAACGCCACAGGAAAAGCTCGCACACGAAAGCCGTGCAGATTTTCAATGTTTTCCATGCCATAGAACATGAAAATGAGCTTAATCTTGAAATCCGAGCTCTGCTTTAAAAGTTATGTCTTGGGATAACACCACAGGAAAACAATGTACATGAAAACCATGCAGATTTTCAATGTTTTCCTCCCTGCAGAACATGAACATGATCTTAATTTTCAAATCCGAGCTCTGCTTTAAAAGTTATGTCTTGGGAAAACTCCACAAGAAAAGCTCGCATACAAAAACTATGCTGATTTGCAATGATTTCCACGCCTACAACATGAAAATGAGTTTAATTTTGAAATCCAAGCTCTGCTTTAAAAGATATGCTTTGGGATAACTCCACAGGAAAAGCTCGCACACGAATACCATGCAGGTTTTTCAATGTTTTCCACCCTATAGAACATGAAAATGAGCTTAATTTTGAAATCCGAGCTCGACTTCAAAAGTTATGCCTTGAGATAACTCCACAGGAAAAGCTTGCACCCGAAAATCATGTGGATTTTCAATGTTTTCCCCCCCCCCTGTAGAACATGAAAATTATCTTAATTTTGAAATCCGAACTCTGCTTCAAAAGTTATGTCTTGTGATAACTCCACAGGAAAAGCTCGCGCACGAAAACCCTGCGGATATTCAATGTTTTCCTCCTGATATAACATGAAAATGAGCTTAATTTTGAAATCCGAGCTGTGATTTAAAAGTTACGCTTTTGGATAACTGCACAGGAAAAGCTCGCACATGAAAACCATGCAGATTTTTCAATGTCCCCCCTCCCCCATAGGACATGAAAATGAGCTTAATTTTGAAATCCGAGCTCTGCTTCAAAAGTTATGCCTTGGGATAACTTCACAGGAAAAGCTCACACATGAAAATCATGTGGATTTTCAATGTTTTCCTCCTGATAGAACATGAAAATGTGCTTAATTTTAAAATCCAAGCTATGTTTCAAAAGTTATGCCTTAGGCTACGCCACAGGAACAGCTCGCACATGAAAGTCATGCAGGTTTTTCAATATTTTCCACCAGATAGAACATGAAAATGTGCTTAATTTTGAAATCCGAGCTGTGTTTCAAAAGTAATGTCTTGGGATAACTCCACAGGAAAAGCTCGCACACAAAAACCATGCAGTTTTTACAATATTTTACACCCCATAGAACATGAAAATGAGCTTAATTCTGAAATCTGAGCTCTGCTTCAAAAGATATTCCTTGGGATAACGCCACAGGAAAAGCTCGCACACGAAAGCCGTGCAGATTTTCAATGTTTTCCATGCCACAGAACATGAAATTGAGCTTAATTTTGAAATCTGAGCTCTGCTTCAAAAGTTATGCTTTGGGATAACTCCACAGGAAAAGCTCGCACATGAAAAACATGTGGATATTCCATGTTTTCCACCTGATAGAACATGGAAATGAGCTTAATTTTCAAATCCGAGCTCTGCTTCAAAAGTTATGCCTTCGGATAACTCCACAGGGAAAGCTTGCACATGAAAATCATGTGGATTTTTCAACTTTTTCCACCCCGTAGAACATGAAAATGAGCTTAATCTTGAAATCCGAGCTCTGCTTCAAAAGTTATGTCTTGAGATAACTCCACAGGAAAACCATGCACATTAAAACCATGCAGATTTTCAATTTTTTCCACCCCGTAGAACATGAAGATGTGTTTAATTTTGAAATCCGAGCTCTGCTTCAAAAGTTATGTTTTGGGCAAACTCCACAGGAAAAGCTCACTTACAAAAACCATGTGCATTTTCAATGTTTTCCACTCCGTAGAACATGAAAATCAGCTTAATTTTGAAATCTGAGCTCTGCTTCGAAAGTTATGCTTTGGGATAACTCCACAGGAAAATCTCGCACACGAATACCATACAGGGTTTTCAATGTTATCCACCCAATAGAACATGAAAATGAGCTTAAGTTTGAAATCCGAGCTCTACTTCAAAAGTTATGCCTTGGGATAAAATCATGTGGATTTTTAATATTTTACAGCCCATAGAACATGAAAATGAGCTTAAGTTTGAAATCTGAGCTCGACTTCAAAAGTTATGCCTTGGGATAACTCCACAGAAAAAGCTCGCACACGAAAATCATGTGGCTTTTCAATGTTTCCCCCCCACCCCCATAGAACATGAAAATTTTCTTAATTTTGAAATCCGAGCTCTGCTTCAAAAGTTATGCCTTGGGATAACTCCACAGGAAAAGCTCGCACACGAAAATCATGTGGATTTTCAATGTTTCCCCTCCCCCCGTAGAACATGAAAATTTTCTTAATTTTGAAATCCGAGCTCTGCTTCAAAAGTTATGTCTTGGGATAACTCCACAGGAAAAGTTCGCATACGAAAACCATGCGGATATTCAATGTTTTCCTCCTGATATAACATGAAAATGAGCTTAATTTCGAAATCCGAGCTGTGATTTAAAAGTTATGCTTTTGGATAACTCCACAGGAAAAGCTCGCACACGAAAACCATGCAGATTTTTCAATGTTCCCCCCCCCTCATAGGACATGAAAATGAGCTTAATTTTGAAATCCGAGCTGTGATTAAAAAATTATGCCTTGGGATAACTCCACAATAAAAGCTCGCACACAAAAATCATGCGGATTTTCAATGTTTTCCTCCCTGCAGAACATGAAAATGAGCTTAATTTTGAAATCCGAGCTCTGCTTCAAAAGATATTCCTTGGGAAAACACCACAGGAAAAGCTCGCACACGAAAGCCGTGCAGATTTTCAATGTTTTCCATGCCATAGAACATGAAAATGAGCTTAATCTTGAAATCCGAGCTCTGCTTTAAAAGTTATGTCTTGGGATAACACCACAGGAAAACAATGTACATGAAAACCATGCAGATTTTCAATGTTTTCCTCCCTGCAGAACATGAACATGATCTTAATTTTGAAATCCGAGCTCTGCTTCAAAAGTTATGTCTTGGGATAACTCCACAGGAAAAGTTCGCATACGAAAACCATGCGGATATTCAATGTTTTCCTCCTGATATAACATGAAAATGAGCTTAATTTCGAAATCCGAGCTGTGATTTAAAAGTTATGCTTTTGGATAACTCCACAGGAAAAGCTCGCACACGAAAACCATGCAGATTTTTCAATGTTCCCCCCCCCCTCATAGGACATGAAAATGAGCTTAATTTTGAAATCTGAGCTGTGATTAAAAAATTATGCCTTGGGATAACTCCACAATAAAAGCTCGCACACGAAAATCATGCGGATTTTCAATGTTTTCCTCCCTGCAGAACATGAAAATGAGCTTAATTTTGAAATCCGAGCTCTGCTTCAAAAGTTATGCCTTGGGATAACTTCACAGGAAAAGCTCGCACATGAAAATCAAGTGGATTTTCAATTTTTTCCTCCTGATAGAACATGAAAATGAGCTTAATTTTAAAATCCGAGCTATGTTTCAAAAGTTATGCCTTAGGCTACGCCACAGGAACAGCTCATGAATGTCATGCAGGTTTTTCAATATTTTCCACCCCACAGAACATGAAAATGTGCTTAATTTTGAAATCCGAGCTGTGTTTCAAAAGTAATGTCTTGGGATAACTCCACAGGAAAAGCTCGCACATGAAAACCATGCAGATTTTTCAATATTTTACACCCCATAGAACATGAGAATGAGCTTAATTCTGAAATCTGAGCTCTGCTTCAAAAGATATTCCTTGGGAAAACGCCACAGGAAAAGCTCGCACACGAAAGCCGTGCAGATTTTCAATGTTTTCCATGCCATAGAACATGAAAATGAGCTTAATCTTGAAATCCGAGCTCTGCTTTAAAAGTTATGTCTTGGGATAACACCACAGGAAAACAATGTACATGAAAACCATGCAGATTTTCAATGTTTTCCTCCCTGCAGAACATGAACATGATCTTAATTTTCAAATCCGAGCTCTGCTTTAAAAGTTATGTCTTGGGAAAACTCCACAAGAAAAGCTCGCATACAAAAGCTATGCTGATTTGCAATGTTTTCCACGCCTAGAACATGAAAATGAGTTTAATTTTGAAATCCAAGCTCTGCTTTAAAAGATATGCTTTGGGATAACTCCACAGGAAAAGCTCGCACACGAATATCATGCAGGTTTTTCAATGTTTTCCACCCTATAGAACATGAAAATGAGCTTAATTTTGAAATCTGAGCTCGACTTCAAAAGTTATGCCTTGAGATAACTCCACAGGAAAAGCTTGCACCCGAATATCATGTGGATTTTCAATGTTCCCCCCCCCCTGTAGAACATGAAAATTATCTTAATTTTGAAATCCGAGCTCTGCTTCAAAAGTTATGTCTTGTGATAACTTCACAGGAAAAGCTCGCGCACGAAAACCCTGCGGATATTCAATGTTTTCCTCCTGATATAACATGAAAATGAGCTTAATTTTGAAATCCGAGCTGTGATTTAAAAGTTACGCTTTTGGATAACTGCACAGGAAAAGCTCGCACATGAAAACCATGCAGATTTTTCAATGTCCCCCCTCCCCCATAGGACATGAAAATGAGCTTAATTTTGAAATCCGAGCTCTGCTTCAAAAGTTATGCCTTGGGATAACTTCACAGGAAAAGCTCACACATGAAAATCATGTGGATTTTCAATGTTTTCCTCCTGATAGAACATGAAAATGTGCTTAATTTTAAAATCCAAGCTATGTTTCAAAAGTTATGCCTTAGGCTACGCCACAGGAACAGCTCGCACATGAAAGTCATGCAGGTTTTTCAATATTTTCCACCAGATAGAACATGAAAATGTGCTTAATTTTGAAATCCGAGCTGTGTTTCAAAAGTAATGTCTTGGGATAACTCCACAGGAAAAGCTCGCACACAAAAACCATGCAGTTTTTACAATATTTTACACCCCATAGAACATGAAAATGAGCTTAATTCTGAAATCTGAGCTCTGCTTCAAAAGATATTCCTTGGGATAACGCCACAGGAAAAGCTCGCACACGAAAGCCGTGCAGATTTTCAATGTTTTCCATGCCACAGAACATGAAATTGAGCTTAATTTTGAAATCTGAGCTCTGCTTCAAAAGTTATGCTTTGGGATAACTCCACAGGAAAAGCTCGCACATGAAAAACATGTGGATATTCCATGTTTTCCACCTGATAGAACATGGAAATGAGCTTAATTTTCAAATCCGAGCTCTGCTTCAAAAGTTATGCCTTCGGATAACTCCACAGGGAAAGCTTGCACATGAAAATCATGTGGATTTTTCAACTTTTTCCACCCCGTAGAACATGAAAATGAGCTTAATCTTGAAATCCGAGCTCTGCTTCAAAAGTTATGTCTTGGGATAACTCCACAGGAAAACCATGCACATTAAAACCATGCAGATTTTCAATTTTTTCCACCCCGTAGAACATGAAGATGTGTTTAATTTTGAAATCCGAGCTCTGCTTCAAAAGTTATGTTTTGGGCAAACTCCACAGGAAAAGCTCACTTACAAAAACCATGTGCATTTTCAATGTTTTCCACTCCGTAGAACATGAAAATCAGCTTAATTTTGAAATCTGAGCTCTGCTTCGAAAGTTATGCTTTGGGATAACTCCACAGGAAAATCTCGCACACGAATACCATACAGGGTTTTCAATGTTATCCACCCAATAGAACATGAAAATGAGCTTAAGTTTGAAATCCGAGCTCTACTTCAAAAGTTATGCCTTGGGATAAAATCATGTGGATTTTTAATATTTTACAGCCCATAGAACATGAAAATGAGCTTAAGTTTGAAATCCGAGCTCGACTTCAAAAGTTATGCCTTGGGATAACTCCACAGAAAAAGCTCGCACACGAAAATCATGTGGATTTTCAATGTTTCCCCCCCACCCCCATAGAACATGAAAATTTTCTTAATTTTGAAATCCGAGCTCTGCTTCAAAAGTTATGCCTTGGGATAACTCCACAGGAAAAGCTCGCATACGAAAATCATGTGGATTTTCAATGTTTCCCCTCCCCCCGTAGAACATGAAAATTTTCTTAATTTTGAAATCCGAGCTCTGCTTCAAAAGTTATGTCTTGGGATAACTCCACAGGAAAAGTTCGCATACGAAAACCATGCGGATATTCAATGTTTTCCTCCTGATATAACATGAAAATGAGCTTAATTTCGAAATCCGAGCTGTGATTTAAAAGTTATGCTTTTGGATAACTCCACAGGAAAAGCTCGCACACGAAAACCATGCAGATTTTTCAATGTTCCCCCCCCCTCATAGGACATGAAAATGAGCTTAATTTTGAAATCCGAGCTGTGATTAAAAAATTATGCCTTGGGATAACTCCACAATAAAAGCTCGCACACAAAAATCATGCGGATTTTCAATGTTTTCCTCCCTGCAGAACATGAAAATGAGCTTAATTTTGAAATCCGAGCTCTGCTTCAAAAGATATTCCTTGGGAAAACGCCACAGGAAAAGCTCGCACACGAAAGCCGTGCAGATTTTCAATGTTTTCCATGCCATAGAACATGAAAATGAGCTTAATCTTGAAATCCGAGCTCTGCTTTAAAAGTTATGCCTTGGGATAACTTCACAGGAAAAGCTCGCACATGAAAATCAAGTGGATTTTCAATTTTTTCCTCCTGATAGAACATGAAAATGAGCTTAATTTTAAAATCCGAGCTCTGCTTCAAAAGTTATGCCTTGGGATAACTTCACAGGAAAAGCTCATGAATGTCATGCAGGTTTTTCAATATTTTCCACCCCACAGAACATGAAAATGTGCTTAATTTTGAAATCCGAGCTGTGTTTCAAAAGTAATGTCTTGGGATAACTCCACAGGAAAAGCTCGCACACGAAAACCATGCAGATTTTTCAATATTTTACACCCCATAGAACATGAGAATGAGCTTAATTCTGAAATCTGAGCTCTGCTTCAAAAGATATTCCTTGGGATAACGCCACAGGAAAAGCTCGCACACGAAAGCCGTGCAGATTTTCAATGTTTTCCATGCCATAGAACATGAAAATGAGCTTAATCTTGAAATCCGAGCTCTGCTTTAAAAGTTATGTCTTGGGATAACACCACAGGAAAACAATGTACATGAAAACCATGCAGATTTTCAATGTTTTCCTCCCTGCAGAACATGAACATGATCTTAATTTTCAAATCCGAGCTCTGCTTTAAAAGTTATGTCTTGGGAAAACTCCACAAGAAAAGCTCGCATACAAAAACTATGCTGATTTGCAATGTTTTCCACGCCTAGAACATGAAAATGAGTTTAATTTTGAAATCCAAGCTCTGCTTTAAAAGTTATGCTTTGGGATAACTCCACAGGAAAAGCTCGCACACGAATACCATGCAGGTTTTTCAATGTTTTCCACCCTATAGAACATGAAAATGAGCTTAATTTTGAAATCCGAGCTCGACTTCAAAAGTTATGCCTTGAGATAACTCCACAGGAAAAGCTTGCACCCGAAAATCATGTGGATTTTCAATGTCCCCCCCCCCCCCGTAGAACATGAAAATTATCTTAATTTTGAAATCCGAGCTCTGCTTCAAAAGTTATGTCTTGTGATAACTTCACAGGAAAAGCTCGCGCACGAAAACCCTGCGGATATTCAATGTTTTCCTCCTGATATAACATGAAAATGAGCTTAATTTTGAAATCCGAGCTGTGATTTAAAAGTTACGCTTTTGGATAACTCCACAGGAAAAGCTCGCACACGAAAACCATGCAGATTTTTCAATGTCCCCCCCCCCCATAGGACATGAAAATGAGCTTAATTTTGAAAATCGAGCTGTGATTAAAAAATTATGCCTTGGGATAACTCCAAAGCCGTGCAGATTTTCAATGTTTTCCATGCCACAGAACATGAAATTGAGCTTAATTTTGAAATCTGAGCTCTGCTTCAAAAGTTATGCTTTGGGATAACCACAGGAAAAGCTCGCACATGAAAAACATGTGGATATTCCATGTTTTCCACCTGATAGAACATGGAAATGAGCTTAATTTTCAAATCCGAGCTCTGCTTCAAAAGTTATGCCTTCGGATAACTCCACAGGGAAAGCTTGCACATGAAAATCATGTGGATTTTTCAACTTTTTCCACCCCGTAGAACATGAAAATGAGCTTAATCTTGAAATCCGAGCTCTGCTTCAAAAGTTATGTCTTGGGATAACTCCACAGGAAAAGTTCGCATACGAAAACCATGCGGATATTCAATGTTTTCCTCCTGATATAACATGAAAATGAGCTTAATTTCGAAATCCGAGCTGTGATTTAAAAGTTATGCTTTTGGATAACTCCACAGGAAAAGCTCGCACACGAAAACCATGCAGATTTTTCAATGTTCCCCCCCCCTCATAGGACATGAAAATGAGCTTAATTTTGAAATCCGAGCTGTGATTAAAAAATTATGCCTTGGGATAACTCCACAATAAAAGCTCGCACACGAAAATCATGCGGATTTTCAATGTTTTCCTCCCTGCAGAACATGAAAATGAGCTTAATTTTGAAATCCGAGCTCTGCTTCAAAAGTTATGCCTTGGGATAACTTCACAGGAAAAGCTCGCACATGAAAATCAAGTGGATTTTCAATTTTTTCCTCCTGATAGAACATGAAAATGAGCTTAATTTTAAAATCCGAGCTATGTTTCAAAAGTTATGCCTTAGGCTACGCCACAGGAACAGCTCATGAATGTCATGCAGGTTTTTCAATATTTTCCACCCCACAGAACATGAAAATGTGCTTAATTTTGAAATCCGAGCTGTGTTTCAAAAGTAATGTCTTGGGATAATTCCACAGGAAAAGCTCGCACACGAAAACCATGCAGATTTTTCAATATTTTACACCCCATAGAACATGAGAATGAGCTTAATTCTGAAATCTGAGCTCTGCTTCAAAAGATATTCCTTGGGATAACGCCACAGGAAAAGCTCGCACACGAAAGCCGTGCAGATTTTCAATGTTTTCCATGCCATAGAACATGAAAATGAGCTTAATCTTGAAATCCGAGCTCTGCTTTAAAAGTTATGTCTTGGGATAACACCACAGGAAAACAATGTACATGAAAACCATGCAGATTTTCAATGTTTTCCTCCCTGCAGAACATGAACATGATCTTAATTTTCAAATCCGAGCTCTGCTTTAAAAGTTATGTCTTGGGAAAACTCCACAAGAAAAGCTCGCATACAAAAACTATGCTGATTTGCAATGTTTTCCACGCCTAGAACATGAAAATGAGTTTAATTTTGAAATCCAAGCTCTGCTTTAAAAGTTATGCTTTGGGATAACTCCACAGGAAAAGCTCGCACACGAATACCATGCAGGTTTTTCAATGTTTTCCACCCTATAGAACATGAAAATGAGCTTAATTTTGAAATCCGAGCTCGACTTCAAAAGTTATGCCTTGAGATAACTCCACAGGAAAAGCTTGCACCCGAAAATCATGTGCATTTTCAATGTTTTCCACTCCGTAGAACATGAAAATCAGCTTAATTTTGAAATCTGAGCTCTGCTTCGAAAGTTATGCTTTGGGATAACTCCACAGGAAAATCTCGCACACGAATACCATACAGGGTTTTCAATGTTATCCACCCAATAGAACATGAAAATGAGCTTAAGTTTGAAATCCGAGCTCTACTTCAAAAGTTATGCCTTGGGATAAAATCATGTGGATTTTTAATATTTTACAGCCCATAGAACATGAAAATGAGCTTAAGTTTGAAATCCGAGCTCGACTTCAAAAGTTATGCCTTGGGATAACTCCACAGAAAAAGCTCGCACACGAAAATCATGTGGATTTTCAATGTTTCCCCCCCACCCCCATAGAACATGAAAATTTTCTTAATTTTGAAATCCGAGCTCTGCTTCAAAAGTTATGTCTTGGGATAACTCCACAGGAAAAGTTCGCATACGAAAACCATGCGGATATTCAATGTTTTCCTCCTGATATAACATGAAAATGAGCTTAATTTCGAAATCCGAGCTGTGATTTAAAAGTTATGCTTTTGGATAACTCCACAGGAAAAGCTCGCACACGAAAACCATGCAGATTTTTCAATGTTCCCCCCCCCTCATAGGACATGAAAATGAGCTTAATTTTGAAATCCGAGCTGTGATTAAAAAATTATGCCTTGAGATAACTCCACAATAAAAGCTCGCACACGAAAATCATGCGGATTTTCAATGTTTTCCTCCCTGCAGAACATGAAAATGAGCTTAATTTTGAAATCCGAGCTCTGCTTCAAAAGTTATGCCTTGGGATAACTTCACAGGAAAAGCTCGCACATGAAAATCAAGTGGATTTTCAATTTTTTCCTCCTGATAGAACATGAAAATGAGCTTAATTTTAAAATCCGAGCTATGTTTCAAAAGTTATGCCTTAGGCTACGCCACAGGAACAGCTCATGAATGTCATGCAGGTTTTTCAATATTTTCCACCCCACAGAACATGAAAATGTGCTTAATTTTGAAATCCGAGCTGTGTTTCAAAAGTAATGTCTTGGGATAACTCCACAGGAAAAGCTCGCACACAAAAACCATGCAGTTTTTACAATATTTTACACCCCATAGAACATGAAAATGAGCTTAATTCTGAAATCTGAGCTCTGCTTCAAAAGATATTCCTTGGGATAACGCCACAGGAAAAGCTCGCACACGAAAGCCGTGCAGATTTTCAATGTTTTCCATGCCACAGAACATGAAATTGAGCTTAATTTTGAAATCTGAGCTCTGCTTCAAAAGTTATGCTTTGGGATAACTCCACAGGAAAAGCTCACTTACAAAAACCATGTGCATTTTCAATGTATTCCACTCCGTAGAACATGAAAATCAGCTTAATTTTGAAATCTGAGCTCTGCTTCGAAAGTTATGCTTTGGGATAACTCCACAGGAAAATCTCGCACACGAATACCATATAGGGTTTTCAATGTTATTCACCCAATAGAACATGAAAATGAGCTTAAGTTTGAAATCCGAGCTCTACTTCAAAAGTTATGCCTTGGGATAAAATCATGTGGATTTTTAATATTTTACAGCCCATAGAACATGAAAATGAGCTTAAGTTTGAAATCCGAGCTCTACTTCAAAAGTTATGCCTTGGGATAACTCCACAGAAAAAGCTCGCAAACGAAAATCATGTGGATTTTCAATGTTTCCCCCCCACCCCCATAGAACATGAAAATTTTCTTAATTTTGAAATCCGAGCTCTGCTTCAAAAGTTATGCCTTGGGATAACTCCACAGGAAAAGCTCGCACACGAAAATCATGTGGATTTTCAATGTTTCCCCTCCCCCCGTAGAACATGAAAATTTTCTTAATTTTGAAATCCGAGCTCTGCTTCAAAAGTTATGCCTTGGGATAACTTCACAGGAAAAGCTCGCACATGAAAATCAAGTGGATTTTCAATTTTTTCCTCCTGATAGAACATGAAAATGAGCTTAATTTTAAAATCCGAGCTATGTTTCAAAAGTTATGCCTTAGGCTACGCCACAGGAACAGCTCATGAATGTCATGCAGGTTTTTCAATATTTTCCACCCCACAGAACATGAAAATGTGCTTAATTTTGAAATCCGAGCTGTGTTTCAAAAGTTATGTCTTGGGATAACTCCACAGGAAAAGTTCGCATACGAAAACCATGCGGATATTCAATGTTTTCATCCTGATATAACATGAAAATGAGCTTAATTTTGAAATCCGAGCTGTGATTTAAAAGTTATGCTTTTGGATAACTCCACAGGAAAAGCTCGCACACGAAAACCATGCAGATTTTTCAATGTTCCCCCCCCCTCATAGGACATGAAAATGAGCTTAATTTTGAAATCCGAGCTGTGATTAAAAAATTATGCCTTGGGATAACTCCACAATAAAAGCTCCCACACGAAAATCATGCGGATTTTCAATGTTTTCCTCCCTGCAGAACATGAAAATGAGCTTAATTTTGAAATCCGAGCTCTGCTTCAAAAGTTATGCCTTGGGATAACTTCACAGGAAAAGCTCGCACATGAAAATCAAGTGGATTTTCAATTTTTTCCTCCTGATAGAACATGAAAATGAGCTTAATTTTAAAATCCGAGCTATGTTTCAAAAGTTATGCCTTAGGCTACGCCACAGGAACAGCTCATGAATGTCATGCAGGTTTCTCAATATTTTCCACCCCTCAGAACATGAAAATGTGCTTAATTTTGAAATCCGAGCTGTGTTTCAAAAGTAATGTCTTGGGATAACTCCACAGGAAAAGCTCGCACACGAAAACCATGCAGATTTTTCAATATTTTACACCCCATAGAACATGAGAATGAGCTTAATTCTGAAATCTGAGCTCTGCTTCAAAAGATATTCCTTGGGAAAACGCCACAGGAAAAGCTCGCATACGAAAGCCGTGCAGATTTTCAATGTTTTCCATGCCATAGAACATGAAAATGAGCTTAATCTTGAAATCCGAGCTCTGCTTTAAAAGTTATGTCTTGGGATAACACCACAGGAAAACAATGTACATGAAAACCATGCAGATTTTCAATGTTTTCCTCCCTGCAGAACATGAACATGATCTTAATTTTCAAATCCGAGCTCTGCTTTAAAAGTTATGTCTTGGGAAAACTCCACAAGAAAAGCTCGCATACAAAAACTATGCTGATTTGCAATGTTTTCCACGCCTAGAACATGAAAATGAGTTTAATTTTGAAATCCAAGCTCTGCTTTAAAAGTTATGCTTTGGGATAACTCCACAGGAAAAGCTCGCACACGAATACCATGCAGGTTTTTCAATGTTTTCCACCCTATAGAACATGAAAATGAGCTTAATTTTGAAATCCGAGCTCTACTTCAAAAGTTATGCCTTGAGATAACTCCACAGGAAAAGCTTGCACCCGAAAATCATGTGGATTTTCAATGTTCCCCCCCCCCTGTAGAACATGAAAATTATCTTAATTTTGAAATCCGAGCTCTGCTTCAAAAGTTATGTCTTGTGATAACTTCACAGGAAAAGCTCGCGCACGAAAACCCTGCGGATATTCAATGTTTTCCTCCTGATATAACATGAAAATGAGCTTAATTTTGAAATCCGAGCTGTGATTTAAAAGTTACGCTTTTGGATAACTCCACAGGAAAAGCTCGCACACGAAAACCATGCAGATTTTTCAATGTCCCCCCCCCCCATAGGACATGAAAATGAGCTTAATTTTGAAAATCGAGCTGTGATTAAAAAATTATGCCTTGGGATAACTCCACAATAAAAGCTCGCACACAAAAATCATGCGCATTTTCAATGTTTTCCTCCCTGCAGAACATGAAAATGAGCTTAATTTTGAAATCCGAGCTCTGCTTCAAAAGTTATGCCTTGGGATAACTTCACAGGAAAAGCTCACACATGAAAATCATGTGGATTTTCAATGTTTTCCTCCTGATAGAACATGAAAATGTGCTTAATTTTAAAATCCAAGCTATGTTTCAAAAGTTATGCCTTAGGCTACGCCACAGGAACAGCTCGCACATGAAAGTCATGCAGGTTTTTCAATATTTTCCACCAGATAGAACATGAAAATGTGCTTAATTTTGAAATCCGAGCTGTGTTTCAAAAGTAATGTCTTGGGATAACTCCACAGGAAAAGCTCGCACACAAAAACCATGCAGTTTTTACAATATTTTACACCCCATAGAACATGAAAATGAGCTTAATTCTGAAATCTGAGCTCTGCTTCAAAAGATATTCCTTGGGATAACGCCACAGGAAAAGCTCGCACACGAAAGCCGTGCAGATTTTCAATGTTTTCCATGCCACAGAACATGAAATTGAGCTTAATTTTGAAATCTGAGCTCTGCTTCAAAAGTTATGCTTTGGGATAACTCCACAGGAAAAGCTCGCACATGAAAAACATGTGGATATTCCATGTTTTCCACCTGATAGAACATGGAAATGAGCTTAATTTTCAAATCCGAGCTCTGCTTCAAAAGTTATGCCTTCGGATAACTCCACAGGGAAAGCTTGCACATGAAAATCATGTGGATTTTTCAACTTTTTCCACCCCGTAGAACATGAAAATGAGCTTAATCTTGAAATCCGAGCTCTGCTTCAAAAGTTATGTCTTGAGATAACTCCACAGGAAAACCATGCACATTAAAACCATGCAGATTTTCAATTTTTTCCACCCCGTAGAACATGAAGATGTGTTTAATTTTGAAATCCGAGCTCTGCTTCAAAAGTTATGTTTTGGGCAAACTCCACAGGAAAAGCTCACTTACAAAAACCATGTGCATTTTCAATGTTTTCCACTCCGTAGAACATGAAAATCAGCTTAATTTTGAAATCTGAGCTCTGCTTCGAAAGTTATGCTTTGGGATAACTCCACAGGAAAATTTCGCACAAGAATACCATACAGGGTTTTCAATGTTATCCACCCAATAGAACATGAAAATGAGCTTAAGTTTGAAATCCGAGCTCTACTTCAAAAGTTATGCCTTGGGATAAAATCATGTGGATTTTTAATATTTTACAGCCCATAGAACATGAAAATGAGCTTAAGTTTGAAATCCGAGCTCGACTTCAAAAGTTATGCCTTGGGATAACTCCACAGAAAAAGCTCGCACACGAAAATCATGTGGATTTTCAATGTTTCCCCCCCACCCCCATAGAACATGAAAATTTTCTTAATTTTGAAATCCGAGCTCTGCTTCAAAAGTTATGCCTTGGGATAACTCCACAGGAAAAGCTCGCACACGAAAATCATGTGGATTTTCAATGTTTCCCCTCCCCCCGTAGAACATGAAAATTTTCTTAATTTTGAAATCCGAGCTCTGCTTCAAAAGTTATGTCTTGGGATAACTCCACAGGAAAAGTTCGCATACGAAAACCATGCGGATATTCAATGTTTTCCTCCTGATATAACATGAAAATGAGCTTAATTTCGAAATCCGAGCTGTGATTTAAAAGTTATGCTTTTGGATAACTCCACAGGAAAAGCTCGCACACGAAAACCATGCAGATTTTTCAATGTTCCCCCCCCCTCATAGGACATGAAAATGAGCTTAATTTTGAAATCCGAGCTGTGATTAAAAAATTATGCCTTGAGATAACTCCACAATAAAAGCTCGCACACGAAAATCATGCGGATTTTCAATGTTTTCCTCCCTGCAGAACATGAAAATGAGCTTAATTTTGAAATCCGAGCTCTGCTTCAAAAGTTATGCCTTGGGATAACTTCACAGGAAAAGCTCGCACATGAAAATCAAGTGGATTTTCAATTTTTTCCTCCTGATAGAACATGAAAATGAGCTTAATTTTAAAATCCGAGCTATGTTTCAAAAGTTATGCCTTAGGCTACGCCACAGGAACAGCTCATGAATGTCATGCAGGTTTTTCAATATTTTCCACCCCACAGAACATGAAAATGTGCTTAATTTTGAAATCCGAGCTGTGTTTCAAAAGTAATGTCTTGGGATAACTCCACAGGAAAAGCTCGCACACAAAAACCATGCAGTTTTTACAATATTTTACACCCCATAGAACATGAAAATGAGCTTAATTCTGAAATCTGAGCTCTGCTTCAAAAGATATTCCTTGGGATAACGCCACAGGAAAAGCTCGCACACGAAAGCCGTGCAGATTTTCAATGTTTTCCATGCCACAGAACATGAAATTGAGCTTAATTTTGAAATCTGAGCTCTGCTTCAAAAGTTATGCTTTGGGATAACTCCACAGGAAAAGCTCGCACATGAAAAACATGTGGATATTCCATGTTTTCCACCTGATAGAACATGGAAATGAGCTTAATTTTCAAATCCGAGCTCTGCTTCAAAAGTTATGCCTTCGGATAACTCCACAGGGAAAGCTTGCACATGAAAATCATGTGGATTTTTCAACTTTTTCCACCCCGTAGAACATGAAAATGAGCTTAATCTTGAAATCCGAGCTCTGCTTCAAAAGTTATGTCTTGGGATAACTCCACAGGAAAACCATGCACATTAAAACCATGCAGATTTTCAATTTTTTCCACCCCGTAGAACATGAAGATGTGTTTAATTTTGAAATCCGAGCTCTGCTTCAAAAGTTATGTTTTGGGCAAACTCCACAGGAAAAGCTCACTTACAAAAACCATGTGCATTTTCAATGTATTCCACTCCGTAGAACATGAAAATCAGCTTAATTTTGAAATCTGAGCTCTGCTTCGAAAGTTATGCTTTGGGATAACTCCACAGGAAAATCTCGCACACGAATACCATACAGGGTTTTCAATGTTATTCACCCAATAGAACATGAAAATGAGCTTAAGTTTGAAATCCGAGCTCTACTTCAAAAGTTATGCCTTGGGATAAAATCATGTGGATTTTTAATATTTTACAGCCCATAGAACATGAAAATGAGCTTAAGTTTGAAATCCGAGCTCTACTTCAAAAGTTATGCCTTGGGATAACTCCACAGAAAAAGCTCGCAAACGAAAATCATGTGGATTTTCAATGTTTCCCCCCCACCCCCATAGAACATGAAAATTTTCTTAATTTTGAAATCCGAGCTCTGCTTCAAAAGTTATGCCTTGGGATAACTCCACAGGAAAAGCTCGCACACGAAAATCATGTGGATTTTCAATGTTTCCCCTCCCCCCGTAGAACATGAAAATTTTCTTAATTTTGAAATCCGAGCTCTGCTTCAAAAGTTATGCCTTGGGATAACTTCACAGGAAAAGCTCGCACATGAAAATCAAGTGGATTTTCAATTTTTTCCTCCTGATAGAACATGAAAATGAGCTTAATTTTAAAATCCGAGCTATGTTTCAAAAGTTATGCCTTAGGCTACGCCACAGGAACAGCTCATGAATGTCATGCAGGTTTTTCAATATTTTCCACCCCACAGAACATGAAAATGTGCTTAATTTTGAAATCCGAGCTGTGTTTCAAAAGTTATGTCTTGGGATAACTCCACAGGAAAAGTTCGCATACGAAAACCATGCGGATATTCAATGTTTTCATCCTGATATAACATGAAAATGAGCTTAATTTTGAAATCCGAGCTGTGATTTAAAAGTTATGCTTTTGGATAACTCCACAGGAAAAGCTCGCACACGAAAACCATGCAGATTTTTCAATGTTCCCCCCCCCTCATAGGACATGAAAATGAGCTTAATTTTGAAATCCGAGCTGTGATTAAAAAATTATGCCTTGGGATAACTCCACAATAAAAGCTCCCACACGAAAATCATGCGGATTTTCAATGTTTTCCTCCCTGCAGAACATGAAAATGAGCTTAATTTTGAAATCCGAGCTCTGCTTCAAAAGTTATGCCTTGGGATAACTTCACAGGAAAAGCTCGCACATGAAAATCAAGTGGATTTTCAATTTTTTCCTCCTGATAGAACATGAAAATGAGCTTAATTTTAAAATCCGAGCTATGTTTCAAAAGTTATGCCTTAGGCTACGCCACAGGAACAGCTCATGAATGTCATGCAGGTTTTTCAATATTTTCCACCCCTCAGAACATGAAAATGTGCTTAATTTTGAAATCCGAGCTGTGTTTCAAAAGTAATGTCTTGGGATAACTCCACAGGAAAAGCTCGCACACGAAAACCATGCAGATTTTTCAATATTTTACACCCCATAGAACATGAGAATGAGCTTAATTCTGAAATCTGAGCTCTGCTTCAAAAGATATTCCTTGGGAAAACGCCACAGGAAAAGCTCGCACACGAAAGCCGTGCAGATTTTCAATGTTTTCCATGCCATAGAACATGAAAATGAGCTTAATCTTGAAATCCGAGCTCTGCTTTAAAAGTTATGTCTTGGGATAACACCACAGGAAAACAATGTACATGAAAACCATGCAGATTTTCAATGTTTTCCTCCCTGCAGAACATGAACATGATCTTAATTTTCAAATCCGAGCTCTGCTTTAAAAGTTATGTCTTGGGAAAACTCCACAAGAAAAGCTCGCATACAAAAACTATGCTGATTTGCAATGTTTTCCACGCCTAGAACATGAAAATGAGTTTAATTTTGAAATCCAAGCTCTGCTTTAAAAGTTATGCTTTGGGATAACTCCACAGGAAAAGCTCGCAAACGAATACCATGCAGGTTTTTCAATGTTTTCCACCCTATAGAACATGAAAATGAGCTTAATTTTGAAATCCGAGCTCTACTTCAAAAGTTATGCCTTGAGATAACTCCACAGGAAAAGCTTGCACCCGAAAATCATGTGGATTTTCAATGTTCCCCCCCCCCCCTGTAGAACATGAAAATTATCTTAATTTTGAAATCCGAGCTCTGCTTCAAAAGTTATGTCTTGTGATAACTTCACAGGAAAAGCTCGCATACGAAAACCATGCGGATATTCAATGTTTTCCTCCTGATATAACATGAAAATGAGCTTAATTTTGAAATCCGAGCTGTGATTTAAAAGTTACGCTTTTGGATAACTCCACAGGAAAAGCTCGCACACGAAAACCATGCAGATTTTTCAATGTCCCCCCCCCCCATAGGACATGAAAATGAGCTTAATTTTGAAAATCGAGCTGTGATTAAAAAATTATGCCTTGGGATAACTCCACAATAAAAGCTCGCACACAAAAATCATGCGCATTTTCAATGTTTTCCTCCCTGCAGAACATGAAAATGAGCTTAATTTTGAAATCCGAGCTCTGCTTCAAAAGTTATGCCTTGGGATAACTTCACAGGAAAAGCTCACACATGAAAATCATGTGGATTTTCAATGTTTTCCTCCTGATAGAACATGAAAATGTGCTTAATTTTAAAATCCAAGCTATGTTTCAAAAGTTATGCCTTAGGCTACGCCACAGGAACAGCTCGCACATGAAAGTCATGCAGGTTTTTCAATATTTTCCACCAGATAGAACATGAAAATGTGCTTAATTTTGAAATCCGAGCTGTGTTTCAAAAGTAATGTCTTGGGATAACTCCACAGGAAAAGCTCGCACACAAAAACCATGCAGTTTTTACAATATTTTACACCCCATAGAACATGAAAATGAGCTTAATTCTGAAATCTGAGCTCTGCTTCAAAAGATATTCCTTGGGATAACGCCACAGGAAAAGCTCGCACACGAAAGCCGTGCAGATTTTCAATGTTTTCCATGCCACAGAACATGAAATTGAGCTTAATTTTGAAATCTGAGCTCTGCTTCAAAAGTTATGCTTTGGGATAACTCCACAGGAAAAGCTCGCACATGAAAAACATGTGGATATTCCATGTTTTCCACCTGATAGAACATGGAAATGAGCTTAATTTTCAAATCCGAGCTCTGCTTCAAAAGTTATGCCTTCGGATAACTCCACAGGGAAAGCTTGCACATGAAAATCATGTGGATTTTTCAACTTTTTCCACCCCGTAGAACATGAAAATGAGCTTAATCTTGAAATCCGAGCTCTGCTTCAAAAGTTATGTCTTGGGATAACTCCACAGGAAAACCATGCACATTAAAACCATGCAGATTTTCAATTTTTTCCACCCCGTAGAACATGAAGATGTGTTTAATTTTGAAATCCGAGCTCTGCTTCAAAAGTTATGTTTTGGGCAAACTCCACAGGAAAAGCTCACTTACAAAAACCATGTGCATTTTCAATGTTTTCCACTCCGTAGAACATGAAAATCAGCTTAATTTTGAAATCTGAGCTCTGCTTCGAAAGTTATGCTTTGGGATAACTCCACAGGAAAATCTCGCACACGAATACCATACAGGGTTTTCAATGTTATCCACCCAATAGAACATGAAAATGAGCTTAAGTTTGAAATCCGAGCTCTACTTCAAAAGTTATGCCTTGGGATAAAATCATGTGGATTTTTAATATTTTACAGCCCATAGAACATGAAAATGAGCTTAAGTTTGAAATCCGAGCTCGACTTCAAAAGTTATGCCTTGGGATAACTCCACAGAAAAAGCTCGCACACGAAAATCATGTGGATTTTCAATGTTTCCCCCCCACCCCCATAGAACATGAAAATTTTCTTAATTTTGAAATCCGAGCTCTGCTTCAAAAGTTATGCCTTGGGATAACTCCACAGGAAAAGCTCGCACACGAAAATCATGTGGATTTTCAATGTTTCCCCTCCCCCCGTAGAACATGAAAATTTTCTTAATTTTGAAATCCGAGCTCTGCTTCAAAAGTTATGTCTTGGGATAACTCCACAGGAAAAGTTCGCATACGAAAACCATGCGGATATTCAATGTTTTCCTCCTGATATAACATGAAAATGAGCTTAATTTCGAAATCCGAGCTGTGATTTAAAAGTTATGCTTTTGGATAACTCCACAGGAAAAGCTCGCACACGAAAACCATGCAGATTTTTCAATGTTCCCCCCCCCCTCATAGGACATGAAAATGAGCTTAATTTTGAAATCCGAGCTGTGATTAAAAAATTATGCCTTGGGATAACTCCACAATAAAAGCTCGCACACGAAAATCATGCGGATTTTCCATGTTTTCCTCCCTGCAGAACATGAAAATGAGCTTAATTTTGAAATCCGAGCTCTGCTTCAAAAGTTATGCCTTGGGATAACTTCACAGGAAAAGCTCGCACATGAAAATCAAGTGGATTTTCAATTTTTTCCTCCTGATAGAACATGAAAATGAGCTTAATTTTAAAATCCGAGCTATGTTTCAAAAGTTATGCCTTAGGCTACGCCACAGGAACAGCTCATGAATGTCATGCAGGTTTTTCAATATTTTCCACCCCACAGAACATGAAAATGTGCTTAATTTTGAAATCCGAGCTGTGTTTCAAAAGTAATGTCTTGGGATAACTCCACAGGAAAAGCTCGCACACGAAAACCATGCAGATTTTTCAATATTTTACACCCCATAGAACATGAGAATGAGCTTAATTCTGAAATCTGAGCTCTGCTTCAAAAGATATTCCTTGGGAAAACGCCACAGGAAAAGCTCGCACACGAAAGCCGTGCAGATTTTCAATGTTTTCCATGCCATAGAACATGAAAATGAGCTTAATCTTGAAATCCGAGCTCTGCTTTAAAAGTTATGTCTTGGGATAACACCACAGGAAAACAATGTACATGAAAACCATGCAGATTTTCAATGTTTTCCTCCCTGCAGAACATGAACATGATCTTAATTTTCAAATCCGAGCTCTGCTTTAAAAGTTATGTCTTGGGAAAACTCCACAAGAAAAGCTCGCATACAAAAACTATGCTGATTTGCAATGTTTTCCACGCCTACAACATGAAAATGAGTTTAATTTTGAAATCCAAGCTCTGCTTTAAAAGTTATGCTTTGGGATAACTCCACAGGAAAAGCTCGCACACGAATACCATGCAGGTTTTTCAATGTTTTCCACCCTATAGAACATGAAAATGAGCTTAATTTTGAAATCCGAGCTCGACTTCAAAAGTTATGCCTTGAGATAACTCCACAGGAAAAGCTTGCACCCGAAAATCATGTGGATTTTCAATGTTTTCCCCCCCCCTGTAGAACATGAAAATTATCTTAATTTTGAAATCCGAACTCTGCTTCAAAAGTTATGTCTTGTGATAACTCCACAGGAAAAGCTCGCGCACGAAAACCCTGCGGATATTCAATGTTTTCCTCCTGATATAACATGAAAATGAGCTTAATTTTGAAATCCGAGCTGTGATTTAAAAGTTACGCTTTTGGATAACTCCACAGGAAAAGCTCGCACATGAAAACCATGCAGATTTTTCAATGTCCCCCCTCCCCCATAGGACATGAAAATGAGCTTAATTTTGAAATCCGAGCTCTGCTTCAAAAGTTATGCCTTGGGATAACTTCACAGGAAAAGCTCACACATGAAAATCATGTGGATTTTCAATGTTTTCCTCCTGATAGAACATGAAAATGTGCTTAATTTTAAAATCCAAGCTATGTTTCAAAAGTTATGCCTTAGGCTACGCCACAGGAACAGCTCGCACATGAAAGTCATGCAGGTTTTTCAATATTTTCCACCAGATAGAACATGAAAATGTGCTTAATTTTGAAATCCGAGCTGTGTTTCAAAAGTAATGTCTTGGGATAACTTCACAGGAAAAGCTCGCACACAAAAACCATGCAGTTTTTACAATATTTTACACCCCATAGAACATGAAAATGAGCTTAATTCTGAAATCTGAGCTCTGCTTCAAAAGATATTCCTTGGGATAACGCCACAGGAAAAGCTCGCACACGAAAGCCGTGCAGATTTTCAATGTTTTCCATGCCACAGAACATGAAATTGAGCTTAATTTTGAAATCTGAGCTCTGCTTCAAAAGTTATGCTTTGGGATAACTCCACAGGAAAAGCTCGCACATGAAAAACATGTGGATATTCCATGTTTTCCACCTGATAGAACATGGAAATGAGCTTAATTTTCAAATCCGAGCTCTGCTTCAAAAGTTATGCCTTCGGATAACTCCACAGGGAAAGCTTGCACATGAAAATCATGTGGATTTTTCAACTTTTTCCACCCCGTAGAACATGAAAATGAGCTTAATCTTGAAATCCGAGCTCTGCTTCAAAAGTTATGTCTTGGGATAACTCCACAGGAAAACCATGCACATTAAAACCATGCAGATTTTCAATTTTTTCCACCCCGTAGAACATGAAGATGTGTTTAATTTTGAAATCCGAGCTCTGCTTCAAAAGTTATGTTTTGGGCAAACTCCACAGGAAAAGCTCACTTACAAAAACCATGTGCATTTTCAATGTTTTCCACTCCGTAGAACATGAAAATCAGCTTAATTTTGAAATCTGAGCTCTGCTTCGAAAGTTATGCTTTGGGATAACTCCACAGGAAAATCTCGCACACGAATACCACACAGGGTTTTCAATGTTATCCACCCAATAGAACATGAAAATGAGCTTAAGTTTGAAATCCGAGCTCTACTTCAAAAGTTATGCCTTGGGATAAAATCATGTGGATTTTTAATATTTTACAGCCCATAGAACATGAAAATGAGCTTAAGTTTGAAATCCGAGCTCGACTTCAAAAGTTATGCCTTGGGATAACTCCACAGAAAAAGCTCGCACACGAAAATCATGTGGATTTTCAATGTTTCCCCCCCACCCCCATAGAACATGAAAATTTTCTTAATTTTGAAATCCGAGCTCTGCTTCAAAAGTTATGCCTTGGGATAACTCCACAGGAAAA
Organism: Hydrophis major; assembly: GCA_033807585.1. Taxonomy (NCBI): domain Eukaryota; kingdom Metazoa; phylum Chordata; class Lepidosauria; order Squamata; family Elapidae; genus Hydrophis; species Hydrophis major. The sequence goes on from CM066340.1 coordinate 205,421, forward strand.
GCTCGCACACGAAAATCATGTGGATTTTCAATGTTTCCCCTCCCCCCGTAGAACATGAAAATTTTCTTAATTTTGAAATCCGAGCTCTGCTTCAAAAGTTATATCTTGGGATAACTCCACAGGAAAAGTTCGCATACGAAAACCATGCGGATATTCAATGTTTTCCTCCTGATATAACATGAAAATGAGCTTAATTTCGAAATCCGAGCTGTGATTTAAAAGTTATGCTTTTGGATAACTCCACAGGAAAAGCTCGCACACGAAAACCATGCAGATTTTTCAATGTTCCCCCCCCCTCATAGGACATGAAAATGAGCTTAATTTTGAAATCCGAGCTGTGATTAAAAAATTATGCCTTGGGATAACTCCACAATAAAAGCTCGCACACGAAAATCATGCGGATTTTCAATGTTTTCCTCCCTGCAGAACATGAAAATGAGCTTAATTTTGAAATCCGAGCTCTGCTTCAAAAGTTATGCCTTGGGATAACTTCACAGGAAAAGCTCGCACATGAAAATCAAGTGGATTTTCAATTTTTTCCTCCTGATAGAACATGAAAATGAGCTTAATTTTAAAATCCGAGCTATGTTTCAAAAGTTATGCCTTAGGCTACGCCACAGGAACAGCTCATGAATGTCATGCAGGTTTTTCAATATTTTCCACCCCACAGAACATGAAAATGTGCTTAATTTTGAAATCCGAGCTGTGTTTCAAAAGTAATGTTTTGGGATAACTCCACAGGAAAAGCTCGCACACGAAAACCATGCAGATTTTTCAATATTTTACACCCCATAGAACATGAGAATGAGCTTAATTCTGAAATCTGAGCTCTGCTTCAAAAGATATTCCTTGGGATAACGCCACAGGAAAAGCTCGCACACGAAAGCCGTGCAGATTTTCAATGTTTTCCATGCCACAGAACATGAAATTGAGCTTAATTTTGAAATCTGAGCTCTGCTTCAAAAGTTATGCTTTGGGATAACTCCACAGGAAAAGCTCGAACATGAAAAACATGTGGATATTCCATGTTTTCCACCTGATAGAACATGGAAATGAGCTTAATTTTCAAATCCGAGCTCTGCTTCAAAAGTTATGCCTTCGGATAACTCCACAGGGAAAGCTTGCACATGAAAATCATGTGGATTTTTCAACTTTTTCCACCCCGTAGAACATGAAAATGAGCTTAATCTTGAAATCCGAGCTCTGCTTCAAAAGTTATGTCTTGGGATAACTCCACAGGAAAACCATGCACATTAAAACCATGCAGATTTTCAATTTTTTCCACCCCATAGAACATGAAGATGTGTTTAATATTGCAATCCGAGCTCTGCTTCAAAAGTTATGTTTTGGGCAAACTCCACAGGAAAAGCTCACTTACAAAAACCATGTGCATTTTCAATGTATTCCACTCCGTAGAACATGAAAATCAGCTTAATTTTGAAATCTGAGCTCTGCTTCGAAAGTTATGCTTTGGGATAACTCCACAGGAAAATCTCGCACATGAATACCATACAGGGTTTTCAATGTTATCCACCCAATAGAACATGAAAATGAGCTTAAGTTTGAAATCCGAGCTCTACTTCAAAAGTTATGCCTTGGGATAAAATCATGTGGATCTTTAATATTTTACAGCCCATAGAACATGAAAATGAGCTTAAGTTTGAAATCCGAGCTCGACTTCAAAAGTTATGCCTTGGGATAACTCCACAGAAAAAGCTCGCACACGAAAATCATGTGGATTTTCAATGTTTCCCCCCCACCCCCATAGAACATGAAAATTTTCTTAATTTTGAAATCCGAGCTCTGCTTCAAAAGTTATGCCTTGGGATAACTCCACAGGAAAAGCTCGCACACGAAAATCATGTGGATTTTCAATGTTTCCCCTCCCCCCGTAGAACATGAAAATTTTCTTAATTTTGAAATCCGAGCTCTGCTTCAAAAGTTATGTCTTGGGATAACTCCACAGGAAAAGTTCGCATACGAAAACCATGCGGATATTCAATGTTTTCCTCCTGATATAACATGAAAATGAGCTTAATTTCGAAATCCGAGCTGTGATTTAAAAGTTATGCTTTTGGATAACTCCACAGGAAAAGCTCGCACACGAAAACCATGCAGATTTTTCAATGTTCCCCCCCCCCCTCATAGGACATGAAAATGAGCTTAATTTTGAAATCCGAGCTGTGATTAAAAAATTATGCCTTGGGATAACTCCACAATAAAAGCTCGCACACGAAAATCATGCGGATTTTCAATGTTTTCCTCCCTGCAGAACATGAAAATGAGCTTAATTTTGAAATCCGAGCTCTGCTTCAAAAGTTATGCCTTGGGATAACTTCACAGGAAAAGCTCGCACATGAAAATCAAGTGGATTTTCAATTTTTTCCTCCTGATAGAACATGAAAATGAGCTTAATTTTAAAATCCGAGCTATGTTTCAAAAGTTATGCCTTAGGCTACGCCACAGGAACAGCTCGCACATGAAAGTCATGCAGGTTTTTCAATATTTTCCACCAGATAGAACATGAAAATGTGCTTAATTTTGAAATCCGAGCTGTGTTTCAAAAGTAATGTCTTGGGATAACTCCACAGGAAAAGCTCGCACACAAAAACCATGCAGTTTTTACAATATTTTACACCCCATAGAACATGAAAATGAGCTTAATTCTGAAATCTGAGCTCTGCTTCAAAAGATATTCCTTGGGATAACGCCACAGGAAAAGCTCGCACACGAAAGCCGTGCAGATTTTCAATGTTTTCCATGCCACAGAACATGAAATTGAGCTTAATTTTGAAATCTGAGCTCTGCTTCAAAAGTTATGCTTTGGGATAACTCCACAGGAAAAGCTCGCACATGAAAAACATGTGGATATTCCATGTTTTCCACCTGATAGAACATGGAAATGAGCTTAATTTTCAAATCCGAGCTCTGCTTCAAAAGTTATGCCTTCGGATAACTCCACAGGGAAAGCTTGCACATGAAAATCATGTGGATTTTTCAACTTTTTCCACCCCGTAGAACATGAAAATGAGCTTAATCTTGAAATCCGAGCTCTGCTTCAAAAGTTATGTCTTGGGATAACTCCACAGGAAAACCATGCACATTAAAACCATGCAGATTTTCAATTTTTTCCACCCCGTAGAACATGAAGATGTGTTTAATTTTGAAATCCGAGCTCTGCTTCAAAAGTTATGTTTTGGGCAAACTCCACAGGAAAAGCTCACTTACAAAAACCATGTGCATTTTCAATGTTTTCCACTCCGTAGAACATGAAAATCAGCTTAATTTTGAAATCTGAGCTCTGCTTCGAAAGTTATGCTTTGGGATAACTCCACAGGAAAATCTCGCACACGAATACCATACAGGGTTTTCAATGTTATCCACCCAATAGAACATGAAAATGAGCTTAAGTTTGAAATCCGAGCTCTACTTCAAAAGTTATGCCTTGGGATAAAATCATGTGGATTTTTAATATTTTACAGCCCATAGAACATGAAAATGAGCTTAAGTTTGAAATCCGAGCTCGACTTCAAAAGTTATGCCTTGGGATAACTCCACAGAAAAAGCTCGCACACGAAAATCATGTGGATTTTCAATGTTTCCCCCCCACCCCCATAGAACATGAAAATTTTCTTAATTTTGAAATCCGAGCTCTGCTTCAAAAGTTATGTCTTGGGATAACTCCACAGGAAAAGTTCGCATATGAAAACCATGCGGATATTCAATGTTTTCCTCCTGATATAACATGAAAATGAGCTTAATTTCGAAATCCGAGCTGTGATTTAAAAGTTATGCTTTTGGATAACTCCACAGGAAAAGCTTGCACACGAAAACCATGCAGATTTTTCAATGTTCCCCCCCCCTCATAGGACATGAAAATGAGCTTAATTTTGAAATCCGAGCTGTGATTAAAAAATTATGCCTTGGGATAACTCCACAATAAAAGCTCGCACACGAAAATCATGCGGATTTTCAATGTTTTCCTCCCTGCAGAACATGAAAATGAGCTTAATTTTGAAATCCGAGCTCTGCTTCAAAAGTTATGCCTTGGGATAACTTCACAGGAAAAGCTCGCACATGAAAATCAAGTGGATTTTCAATTTTTTCCTCCTGATAGAACATGAAAATGAGCTTAATTTTAAAATCCGAGCTATGTTTCAAAAGTTATGCCTTAGGCTACGCCACAGGAACAGCTCATGAATGTCATGCAGGTTTTTCAATATTTTCCACCCCACAGAACATGAAAATGTGCTTAATTTTGAAATCCGAGCTGTGTTTCAAAAGTAATGTCTTGGGATAACTCCACAGGAAAAGCTCGCACACGAAAACCATGCAGATTTTTCAATATTTTACACCCCATAGAACATGAGAATGAGCTTAATTCTGAAATCTGAGCTCTGCTTCAAAAGATATTCCTTGGGATAACACCACAGGAAAAGCTCGCACACGAAAGCCGTGCAGATTTTCAATGTTTTCCATGCCATAGAACATGAAAATGAGCTTAATCTTGAAATCCGAGCTCTGCTTTAAAAGTTATGTCTTGGGATAACACCACAGGAAAACAATGTACATGAAAACCATGCAGATTTTCAATGTTTTCCTCCCTGCAGAACATGAACATGATCTTAATTTTCAAATCCGAGCTCTGCTTTAAAAGTTATGTCTTGGGAAAACTCCACAAGAAAAGCTCGCATACAAAAACTATGCTGATTTGCAATGTTTTCCACGCCTAGAACATGAAAATGAGTTTAATTTTGAAATCCAAGCTCTGCTTTAAAAGTTATGCTTTGGGATAACTCCACAGGAAAAGCTCGCACACGAATACCATGCAGGTTTTTCAATGTTTTCCACCCTATAGAACATGAAAATGAGCTTAATTTTGAAATCCGAGCTCGACTTCAAAAGTTATGCCTTGAGATAACTCCACAGGAAAAGCTTGCACCCGAAAATCATGTGGATTTTCAATGTTTTCCCCCCCCCTGTAGAACATGAAAATTATCTTAATTTTGAAATCCGAACTCTGCTTCAAAAGTTATGTCTTGTGATAACTCCACAGGAAAAGCTCGCGCACGAAAACCCTGCGGATATTCAATGTTTTCCTCCTGATATAACATGAAAATGAGCTTAATTTTGAAATCCGAGCTGTGATTTAAAAGTTACGCTTTTGGATAACTCCACAGGAAAAGCTCGCACATGAAAACCATGCAGATTTTTCAATGTCCCCCCTCCCCCATAGGACATGAAAATGAGCTTAATTTTGAAATCCGAGCTCTGCTTCAAAAGTTATGCCTTGGGATAACTTCACAGGAAAAGCTCACACATGAAAATCATGTGGATTTTCAATGTTTTCCTCCTGATAGAACATGAAAATGTGCTTAATTTTAAAATCCGAGCTATGTTTCAAAAGTTATGCCTTAGGCTACGCCACAGGAACAGCTCATGAAAGTCATGCAGGTTTTTCAATATTTTCCACCAGATAGAACATGAAAATGTGCTTAATTTTGAAATCCGAGCTGTGTTTCAAAAGTAATGTCTTGGGATAACTCCACAGGAAAAGCTCGCACACAAAAACCATGCAGTTTTTACAATATTTTACACCCCATAGAACATGAAAATGAGCTTAATTCTGAAATCTGAGCTCTGCTTCAAAAGATATTCCTTGGGATAACGCCACAGGAAAAGCTCGCACACGAAAGCCGTGCAGATTTTCAATGTTTTCCATGCCACAGAACATGAAATTGAGCTTAATTTTGAAATCTGAGCTCTGCTTCAAAAGTTATGCTTTGGGATAACTCCACAGGAAAAGCTCGCACATGAAAAACATGTGGATATTCCATGTTTTCCACCTGATAGAACATGGAAATGAGCTTAATTTTCAAATCCGAGCTCTGCTTCAAAAGTTATGCCTTCGGATAACTCCACAGGGAAAGCTTGCACATGAAAATCATGTGGATTTTTCAACTTTTTCCACCCCGTAGAACATGAAAATGAGCTTAATCTTGAAATCCGAGCTCTGCTTCAAAAGTTATGTCTTGGGATAACTCCACAGGAAAACCATGCACATTAAAACCATGCAGATTTTCAATTTTTTCCACCCCGTAGAACATGAAGATGTGTTTAATTTTGAAATCCGAGCTCTGCTTCAAAAGTTATGTTTTGGGCAAACTCCACAGGAAAAGCTCACTTACAAAAACCATGTGCATTTTCAATGTTTTCCACTCCGTAGAACATGAAAATCAGCTTAATTTTGAAATCTGAGCTCTGCTTCGAAAGTTATGCTTTGGGATAACTCCACAGGAAAATCTCGCACACGAATACCATACAGGGTTTTCAATGTTATCCACCCAATAGAACATGAAAATGAGCTTAAGTTTGAAATCCGAGCTCTACTTCAAAAGTTATGCCTTGGGATAAAATCATGTGGATTTTTAATATTTTACAGCCCATAGAACATGAAAATGAGCTTAAGTTTGAAATCCGAGCTCGACTTCAAAAGTTATGCCTTGGGATAACTCCACAGAAAAAGCTCGCACACGAAAATCATGTGGATTTTCAATGTTTTCCCCCCACCCCCATAGAACATGAAAATTTTCTTAATTTTGAAATCCGAGCTCTGCTTCAAAAGTTATGCCTTGGGATAACTCCACAGGAAAAGCTCGCACACGAAAATCATGTGGATTTTCAATGTTTCCCCTCCCCCCATAGAACATGAAAATTTTCTTAATTTTGAAATCCGAGCTCTGCTTCAAAAGTTATGTCTTGGGATAACTCCACAGGAAAAGTTCGCATACGAAAACCATGCGGATATTCAATGTTTTCCTCCTGATATAACATGAAAATGAGCTTAATTTCGAAATCCGAGCTGTGATTTAAAAGTTATGCTTTTGGATAACTCCACAGGAAAAGCTCGCACACGAAAACCATGCAGATTTTTCAATGTTCCCCCCCCCTCATAGGACATGAAAATGAGCTTAATTTTGAAATCCGAGCTGTGATTAAAAAATTATGCCTTGGGATAACTCCACAATAAAAGCTCGCACACGAAAATCATGCGGATTTTCAATGTTTTCCTCCCTGCAGAACATGAAAATGAGCTTAATTTTGAAATCCGAGCTCTGCTTCAAAAGTTATGCCTTGGGATAACTTCACAGGAAAAGCTCGCACATGAAAATCAAGTGGATTTTCAATTTTTTCCTCCTGATAGAACATGAAAATGAGCTTAATTTTAAAATCCGAGCTATGTTTCAAACGTTATGCCTTAGGCTACGCCACAGGAACAGCTCATGAATGTCATGCAGGTTTTTCAATATTTTCCACCCCACAGAACATGAAAATGTGCTTAATTTTGAAATCCGAGCTGTGTTTCAAAAGTAATGTCTTGGGATAACTCCACAGGAAAAGCTCGCACACGAAAACCATGCAGATTTTTCAATATTTTACACCCCATAGAACATGAGAATGAGCTTAATTCTGAAATCTGAGCTCTGCTTCAAAAGATATTCCTTGGGATAACGCCACAGGAAAAGCTCGCACACGAAAGCCGTGCAGATTTTCAATGTTTTCCATGCCATAGAACATGAAAATGAGCTTAATCTTGAAATCCGAGCTCTGCTTTAAAAGTTATGTCTTGGGATAACACCACAGGAAAACAATGTACATGAAAACCATGCAGATTTTCAATGTTTTCCTCCCTGCAGAACATGAACATGATCTTAATTTTCAAATCCGAGCTCTGCTTTAAAAGTTATGTCTTGGGAAAACTCCACAAGAAAAGCTCGCATACAAAAACTATGCTGATTTGCAATGTTTTCCACGCCTAGAACATGAAAATGAGTTTAATTTTGAAATCCAAGCTCTGCTTTAAAAGTTATGCTTTGGGATAACTCCACAGGAAAAGCTCGCACACGAATACCATGCAGGTTTTTCAATGTTTTCCACCCTATAGAACATGAAAATGAGCTTAATTTTGAAATCCGAGCTCGACTTCAAAAGTTATGCCTTGAGATAACTCCACAGGAAAAGCTTGCACCCGAAAATCATGTGGATTTTCAATGTTCCCCCCCCCCCGTAGAACATGAAAATTATCTTAATTTTGAAATCCGAGCTCTGCTTCAAAAGTTATGTCTTGTGATAACTTCACAGGAAAAGCTCGCGCACGAAAACCCTGCGGATATTCAATGTTTTCCTCCTGATATAACATGAAAATGAGCTTAATTTTGAAATCCGAGCTGTGATTTAAAAGTTACGCTTTTGGATAACTCCACAGGAAAAGCTCGCACACGAAAACCATGCAGATTTTTCAATGTCCCCCCCCCCATAGGACATGAAAATGAGCTTAATTTTGAAAATCGAGCTGTGATTAAAAAATTATGCCTTGGGATAACTCCAAAGCCGTGCAGATTTTCAATGTTTTCCATGCCACAGAACATGAAATTGAGCTTAATTTTGAAATCTGAGCTCTGCTTCAAAAGTTATGCTTTGGGATAACCACAGGAGAAGCTCGCACATGAAAAACATGTGGATATTCCATGTTTTCCACCTGATAAAACATGGAAATGAGCTTAATTTTCAAATCCGAGCTCTGCTTCAAAAGTTATGCCTTCGGATAACTCCATAGGGAAAGCTTGCACATGAAAATCATGTGGATTTTTCAACTTTTTCCACCCCGTAGAACATGAAAATGAGCTTAATCTTGAAATCCGAGCTCTGCTTCAAAAGTTATGTCTTGGGATAACTCCACAGGAAAAGTTCGCATACGAAAACCATGCGGATATTCAATGTTTTCCTCCTGATATAACATGAAAATGAGCTTAATTTCGAAATCCGAGCTGTGATTTAAAAGTTATGCTTTTGGATAACTCCACAGGAAAAGCTCGCACACGAAAACCATGCAGATTTTTCAATGTTCCCCCCCCCTCATAGGACATGAAAATGAGCTTAATTTTGAAATCCGAGCTGTGATTAAAAAATTATGCCTTGGGATAACTCCACAATAAAAGCTCGCACACGAAAATCATGCGGATTTTCAATGTTTTCCTCCCTGCAGAACATGAAAATGAGCTTAATTTTGAAATCCGAGCTCTGCTTCAGAAGTTATGCCTTGGGATAACTTCACAGGAAAAGCTCGCACATGAAAATCAAGTGGATTTTCAATTTTTTCCTCCTGATAGAACATGAAAATGAGCTTAATTTTAAAATCCGAGCTATGTTTCAAAAGTTATGCCTTAGGCTACGCCACAGGAACAGCTCATGAATGTCATGCAGGTTTTTCAATATTTTCCACCCCACAGAACATGAAAATGTGCTTAATTTTGAAATCCGAGCTGTGTTTCAAAAGTAATGTCTTGGGATAACTCCACAGGAAAAGCTCGCACACGAAAACCATGCAGATTTTTCAATATTTTACACCCCATAGAACATGAGAATGAGCTTAATTCTGAAATCTGAGCTCTGCTTCAAAAGATATTCCTTGGGAAAACGCCACAGGAAAAGCTCGCACACGAAAGCCGTGCAGATTTTCAATGTTTTCCATGCCATAGAACATGAAAATGAGCTTAATCTTGAAATCCGAGCTCTGCTTTAAAAGTTATGTCTTGGGATAACACCACAGGAAAACAATGTACATGAAAACCATGCAGATTTTCAATGTTTTCCTCCCTGCAGAACATGAACATGATCTTAATTTTCAAATCCGAGCTCTGCTTTAAAAGTTATGTCTTGGGAAAACTCCACAAGAAAAGCTCGCATACAAAAACTATGCTGATTTGCAATGTTTTCCACGCCTAGAACATGAAAATGAGTTTAATTTTGAAATCCAAGCTCTGCTTTAAAAGATATGCTTTGGGATAACTCCACAGGAAAAGCTCGCACACGAATACCATGCAGGTTTTTCAATGTTTTCCACCCTATAGAACATGAAAATGAGCTTAATTTTGAAATCCGAGCTCGACTTCAAAAGTTATGCCTTGAGATAACTCCACAGGAAAAGCTTGCACCCGAAAATCATGTGGATTTTCAATGTTCCCCCCCCCCTGTAGAACATGAAAATTATCTTAATTTTGAAATCCGAGCTCTGCTTCAAAAGTTATGTCTTGTGATAACTTCACAGGAAAAGCTCGCGCACGAAAACCCTGCGGATATTCAATGTTTTCCTCCTGATATAACATGAAAATGAGCTTAATTTTGAAATCCGAGCTGTGATTTAAAAGTTACGCTTTTGGATAACTGCACAGGAAAAGCTCGCACATGAAAACCATGCAGATTTTTCAATGTCCCCCCTCCCCCATAGGACATGAAAATGAGCTTAATTTTGAAATCCGAGCTCTGCTTCAAAAGTTATGCCTTGGGATAACTTCACAGGAAAAGCTCACACATGAAAATCATGTGGATTTTCAATGTTTTCCTCCTGATAGAACATGAAAATGTGCTTAATTTTAAAATCCAAGCTATGTTTCAAAAGTTATGCCTTAGGCTACGCCACAGGAACAGCTCGCACATGAAAGTCATGCAGGTTTTTCAATATTTTCCACCAGATAGAACATGAAAATGTGCTTAATTTTGAAATCCGAGCTGTGTTTCAAAAGTAATGTCTTGGGATAACTCCACAGGAAAAGCTCGCACACAAAAACCATGCAGTTTTTACAATATTTTACACCCCATAGAACATGAAAATGAGCTTAATTCTGAAATCTGAGCTCTGCTTCAAAAGATATTCCTTGGGATAACGCCACAGGAAAAGCTCGCACACGAAAGCCGTGCAGATTTTCAATGTTTTCCATGCCACAGAACATGAAATTGAGCTTAATTTTGAAATCTGAGCTCTGCTTCAAAAGTTATGCTTTGGGATAACTCCACAGGAAAAGCTCGCACATGAAAAACATGTGGATATTCCATGTTTTCCACCTGATAGAACATGGAAATGAGCTTAATTTTCAAATCCGAGCTCTGCTTCAAAAGTTATGCCTTCGGATAACTCCACAGGGAAAGCTTGCACATGAAAATCATGTGGATTTTTCAACTTTTTCCACCCCGTAGAACATGAAAATGAGCTTAATCTTGAAATCCGAGCTCTGCTTCAAAAGTTATGTCTTGGGATAACTCCACAGGAAAACCATGCACATTAAAACCATGCAGATTTTCAATTTTTTCCACCCCGTAGAACATGAAGATGTGTTTAATTTTGAAATCCGAGCTCTGCTTCAAAAGTTATGTTTTGGGCAAACTCCACAGGAAAAGCTCACTTACAAAAACCATGTGCATTTTCAATGTTTTCCACTCCGTAGAACATGAAAATCAGCTTAATTTTGAAATCTGAGCTCTGCTTCGAAAGTTATGCTTTGGGATAACTCCACAGGAAAATCTCGCACACGAATACCATACAGGGTTTTCAATGTTATCCACCCAATAGAACATGAAAATGAGCTTAAGTTTGAAATCCGAGCTCTACTTCAAAAGTTATGCCTTGGGATAAAATCATGTGGATTTTTAATATTTTACAGCCCATAGAACATGAAAATGAGCTTAAGTTTGAAATCCGAGCTCGACTTCAAAAGTTATGCCTTGGGATAACTCCACAGAAAAAGCTCGCACACGAAAATCATGTGGATTTTCAATGTTTCCCCCCCACCCCCATAGAACATGAAAATTTTCTTAATTTTGAAATCCGAGCTCTGCTTCAAAAGTTATGCCTTGGGATAACTCCACAGGAAAAGCTCGCACACGAAAATCATGTGGATTTTCAATGTTTCCCCTCCCCCCGTAGAACATGAAAATTTTCTTAATTTTGAAATCCGAGCTCTGCTTCAAAAGTTATGTCTTGGGATAACTCCACAGGAAAAGTTCGCATACGAAAACCATGCGGATATTCAATGTTTTCCTCCTGATATAACATGAAAATGAGCTTAATTTCGAAATCCGAGCTGTGATTTAAAAGTTATGCTTTTGGATAACTCCACAGGAAAAGCTCGCACACGAAAACCATGCAGATTTTTCAATGTTCCCCCCCCCTCATAGGACATGAAAATGAGCTTAATTTTGAAATCCGAGCTGTGATTAAAAAATTATGCCTTGGGATAACTCCACAATAAAAGCTCGCACACGAAAATCATGCGGATTTTCAATGTTTTCCTCCCTGCAGAACATGAAAATGAGCTTAATTTTGAAATCCGAGCTCTGCTTCAAAAGTTATGCCTTGGGATAACTTCACAGGAAAAGCTCGCACATGAAAATCAAGTGGATTTTCAATTTTTTCCTCCTGATAGAACATGAAAATGAGCTTAATTTTAAAATCCGAGCTATGTTTCAAAAGTTATGCCTTAGGCTACGCCACAGGAACAGCTCATGAATGTCATGCAGGTTTTTCAATATTTTCCACCCCACAGAACATGAAAATGTGCTTAATTTTGAAATCCGAGCTGTGTTTCAAAAGTAATGTCTTGGGATAACTCCACAGGAAAAGCTCGCACACGAAAACCATGCAGATTTTTCAATATTTTACACCCCATAGAACATGAGAATGAGCTTAATTCTGAAATCTGAGCTCTGCTTCAAAAGATATTCCTTGGGAAAACGCCACAGGAAAAGCTCGTACACGAAAGCCGTGCAGATTTTCAATGTTTTCCATGCCATAGAACATGAAAATGAGCTTAATCTTGAAATCCGAGCTCTGCTTTAAAAGTTATGTCTTGGGATAACACCACAGGAAAATAATGTACATGAAAACCATGCAGATTTTCAATGTTTTCCTCCCTGCAGAACATGAACATGATCTTAATTTTCAAATCCGAGCTCTGCTTTAAAAGTTATGTCTTGGGAAAACTCCACAAGAAAAGCTCGCATACAAAAACTATGCTGATTTGCAATGTTTTCCACGCCTACAACATGAAAATGAGTTTAATTTTGAAATCCAAGCTCTGCTTTAAAAGATATGCTTTGGGATAACTCCACAGGAAAAGCTCGCACACGAATACCATGCAGGTTTTTCAATGTTTTCCACCCTATAGAACATGAAAATGAGCTTAATTTTGAAATCCGAGCTCGACTTCAAAAGTTATGCCTTGAGATAACTCCACAGGAAAAGCTTGCACCCGAAAATCATGTGGATTTTCAATGTTTTCCCCCCCCCTGTAGAACATGAAAATTATCTTAATTTTGAAATCCGAACTCTGCTTCAAAAGTTATGTCTTGTGATAACTCCACAGGAAAAGCTCGCGCACGAAAACCCTGCGGATATTCAATGTTTTCCTCCTGATATAACATGAAAATGAGCTTAATTTTGAAATCCGAGCTGTGATTTAAAAGTTACGCTTTTGGATAACTCCACAGGAAAAGCTCGCACATAAAAACCATGCAGATTTTTCAATGTCCCCCCTCCCCCATAGGACATGAAAATGAGCTTAATTTTGAAATCCGAGCTCTGCTTCAAAAGTTATGCCTTGGGATAACTTCACAGGAAAAGCTCACACATGAAAATCATGTGGATTTTCAATGTTTTCCTCCTGATAGAACATGAAAATGTGCTTAATTTTAAAATCCAAGCTATGTTTCAAAAGTTATGCCTTAGGCTACGCCACAGGAACAGCTCGCACATGAAAGTCATGCAGGTTTTTCAATATTTTCCACCAGATAGAACATGAAAATGTGCTTAATTTTGAAATCCGAGCTGTGTTTCAAAAGTAATGTCTTGGGATAACTCCACAGGAAAAGCTCGCACACAAAAACCATGCAGTTTTTACAATATTTTACACCCCATAGAACATGAAAATGAGCTTAATTCTGAAATCTGAGCTCTGCTTCAAAAGATATTCCTTGGGATAACGCCACAGGAAAAGCTCGCACACGAAAGCCGTGCAGATTTTCAATGTTTTCCATGCCACAGAACATGAAATTGAGCTTAATTTTGAAATCTGAGCTCTGCTTCAAAAGTTATGCTTTGGGATAACTCCACAGGAAAAGCTCGCACATGAAAAACATGTGGATATTCCATGTTTTCCACCTGATAGAACATGGAAATGAGCTTAATTTTCAAATCCGAGCTCTGCTTCAAAAGTTATGCCTTCGGATAACTCCACAGGGAAAGCTTGCACATGAAAATCATGTGGATTTTTCAACTTTTTCCACCCCGTAGAACATGAAAATGAGCTTAATCTTGAAATCCGAGCTCTGCTTCAAAAGTTATGTCTTGGGATAACTCCACAGGAAAACCATGCACATTAAAACCATGCAGATTTTCAATTTTTCCACCCCGTAGAACATGAAGATGTGTTTAATTTTGAAATCCGAGCTCTGCTTCAAAAGTTATGTTTTGGGCAAACTCCACAGGAAAAGCTCACTTACAAAAACCATGTGCATTTTCAATGTTTTCCACTCCGTAGAACATGAAAATCAGCTTAATTTTGAAATCTGAGCTCTGCTTCGAAAGTTATGCTTTGGGATAACTCCACAGGAAAATTTCGCACAAGAATACCATACAGGGTTTTCAATGTTATCCACCCAATAGAACATGAAAATGAGCTTAAGTTTGAAATCCGAGCTCTACTTCAAAAGTTATGCCTTGGGATAAAATCATGTGGATTTTTAATATTTTACAGCCCATAGAACATGAAAATGAGCTTAAGTTTGAAATCCGAGCTCGACTTCAAAAGTTATGCCTTGGGATAACTCCACAGAAAAAGCTCGCACACGAAAATCATGTGGATTTTCAATGTTTCCCCCCCACCCCCATAGAACATGAAAATTTTCTTAATTTTGAAATCCGAGCTCTGCTTCAAAAGTTATGCCTTGGGATAACTCCACAGGAAAAGCTCGCACACGAAAATCATGTGGATTTTCAATGTTTCCCCTCCCCCCGTAGAACATGAAAATTTTCTTAATTTTGAAATCCGAGCTCTGCTTCAAAAGTTATGTCTTGGGATAACTCCACAGGAAAAGTTCGCATACGAAAACCATGCGGATATTCAATGTTTTCCTCCTGATATAACATGAAAATGAGCTTAATTTCGAAATCCGAGCTGTGATTTAAAAGTTATGCTTTTGGATAACTCCACAGGAAAAGCTCGCACACGAAAACCATGCAGATTTTTCAATATTTTACACCCCATAGAACATGAGAATGAGCTTAATTCTGAAATCTGAGCTCTGCTTCAAAAGATATTCCTTGGGATAACGCCACAGGAAAAGCTCGCATACAAAAGCCGTGCAGATTTTCAATGTTTTCCATGCCACAGAACATGAAATTGAGCTTAATTTTGAAATCTGAGCTCTGCTTCAAAAGTTATGCTTTGGGATAACTCCACAGGAAAAGCTCGCACATGAAAAACATGTGGATATTCCATGTTTTCCATCTGATAGAACATGGAAATGAGCTTAATTTTCAAATCCGAGCTCTGCTTCAAAAGTTATGCCTTCGGATAACTCCACAGTGAAAGCTTGCACATGAAAATCATGTGGATTTTTCAACTTTTTCCACCCCGTAGTACATGAAAATGAGCTTAATCTTGAAATCCGAGCTCTGCTTCAAAAGTTATGTCTTGGGATAACTCCACAGGAAAACCATGCACATTAAAACCATGCAGATTTTCAATTTTTTCCACCCCGTAGAACATGAAGATGTGTTTAATTTTGAAATCCGAGCTCTGCTTCAAAAGTTATGTTTTGGGCAAACTCCACAGGAAAAGCTCACTTACAAAAACCATGTGCATTTTCAATGTATTCCACTCCGTAGAACATGAAAATCAGCTTAATTTTGAAATCTGAGCTCTGCTTCGAAAGTTATGCTTTGGGATAACTCCACAGGAAAATCTCGCACACGAATACCATACAGGGTTTTCAATGTTATCCACCCAATAGAACATGAAAATGAGCTTAAGTTTGAAATCCGAGCTCTACTTCAAAAGTTATGCCTTGGGATAAAATCATGTGGATTTTTAATATTTTACAGCCCATAGAACATGAAAATGAGCTTAAGTTTGAAATCCGAGCTCTACTTCAAAAGTTATGCCTTGGGATAACTCCACAGAAAAAGCTCGCACACGAAAATCATGTGGATTTTCAATGTTTCCCCCCCACCCCCATAGAACATGAAAATTTTCTTAATTTTGAAATCCGAGCTCTGCTTCAAAAGTTATGTCTTGGGATAACTCCACAGGAAAAGTTCGCATATGAAAACCATGCGGATATTCAATGTTTTCCTCCTGATATAACATGAAAATGAGCTTAATTTTGAAATCCGAGCTGTGATTTAAAAGTTATGCTTTTGGATAACTCCACAGGAAAAGCTCGCACACGAAAACCATGCAGATTTTTCAATGTTCCCCCCCCCCTCATAGGACATGAAAATGAGCTTAATTTTGAAATCCGAGCTGTGATTAAAAAATTATGCCTTGGGATAACTCCACAATAAAAGCTCCCACACGAAAATCATGCGGATTTTCAATGTTTTCCTCCCTGCAGAACATGAAAATGAGCTTAATTTTGAAATCCGAGCTCTGCTTCAAAAGTTATGCCTTGGGATAACTTCACAGGAAAAGCTCGCACATGAAAATCAAGTGGATTTTCAATTTTTTCCTCCTGATAGAACATGAAAATGAGCTTAATTTTAAAATCCGAGCTATGTTTCAAAAGTTATGCCTTAGGCTACGCCACAGGAACAGCTCATGAATGTCATGCAGGTTTTTCAATATTTTCCACCCCACAGAACATGAAAATGTGCTTAATTTTGAAATCCGAGCTGTGTTTCAAAAGTAATGTCTTGGGATAACTCCACAGGAAAAGCTCGCACACGAAAACCATGCAGATTTTTCAATATTTTACACCCCATAGAACATGAGAATGAGCTTAATTCTGAAATCTGAGCTCTGCTTCAAAAGATATTCCTTGGGAAAACGCCACAGGAAAAGCTCGCACACGAAAGCCGTGCAGATTTTCAATGTTTTCCATGCCATAGAACATGAAAATGAGCTTAATCTTGAAATCCGAGCTCTGCTTTAAAAGTTATGTCTTGGGATAACACCACAGGAAAACAATGTACATGAAAACCATGCAGATTTTCAATGTTTTCCTCCCTGCAGAACATGAACATGATCTTAATTTTCAAATCCGAGCTCTGCTTTAAAAGTTATGTCTTGGGAAAACTCCACAAGAAAAGCTCGCATACAAAAACTATGCTGATTTGCAATGTTTTCCACGCCTAGAACATGAAAATGAGTTTAATTTTGAAATCCAAGCTCTGCTTTAAAAGTTATGCTTTGGGATAACTCCACAGGAAAAGCTCGCACACGAATACCATGCAGGTTTTTCAATGTTTTCCACCCTATAGAACATGAAAATGAGCTTAATTTTGAAATCCGAGCTCTACTTCAAAAGTTATGCCTTGAGATAACTCCACAGGAAAAGCTTGCACCCGAAAATCATGTGGATTTTCAATGTTCCCCCCCCCCCCTGTAGAACATGAAAATTATCTTAATTTTGAAATCCGAGCTCTGCTTCAAAAGTTATGTCTTGTGATAACTTCACAGGAAAAGCTCGCGCACGAAAACCCTGCGGATATTCAATGTTTTCCTCCTGATATAACATGAAAATGAGCTTAATTTTGAAATCCGAGCTGTGATTTAAAAGTTACGCTTTTGGATAACTCCACAGGAAAAGCTCGCACACGAAAACCATGCAGATTTTTCAATGTCCCCCCCCCCCCCCATAGGACATGAAAATGAGCTTAATTTTGAAAATCGAACTGTGATTAAAAAATTATGCCTTGGGATAACTCCACAATAAAAGCTCGCACACACAAATCATGCGCATTTTCAATGTTTTCCTCCCTGCAGAACATGAAAATGAGCTTAATTTTGAAATCCGAGCTCTGCTTCAAAAGTTATGCCTTGGGATAACTTCACAGGAAAAGCTCACACATGAAAATCATGTGGATTTTCAATGTTTTCCTCCTGATAGAACATGAAAATGTGCTTAATTTTAAAATCCAAGCTATGTTTCAAAAGTTATGCCTTAGGCTACGCCACAGGAACAGCTCGCACATGAAAGTCATGCAGGTTTTTCAATATTTTCCACCAGATAGAACATGAAAATGTGCTTAATTTTGAAATCCGAGCTGTGTTTCAAAAGTAATGTCTTGGGATAACTCCACAGGAAAAGCTCGCACACAAAAACCATGCAGTTTTTACAATATTTTACACCCCATAGAACATGAAAATGAGCTTAATTCTGAAATCTGAGCTCTGCTTCAAAAGATATTCCTTGGGATAACGCCACAGGAAAAGCTCGCACACGAAAGCCGTGCAGATTTTCAATGTTTTCCATGCCACAGAACATGAAATTGAGCTTAATTTTGAAATCTGAGCTCTGCTTCAAAAGTTATGCTTTGGGATAACTCCACAGGAAAAGCTCGCACATGAAAAACATGTGGATATTCCATGTTTTCCACCTGATAGAACATGGAAATGAGCTTAATTTTCAAATCCGAGCTCTGCTTCAAAAGTTATGCCTTCGGATAACTCCACAGGGAAAGCTTGCACATGAAAATCATGTGGATTTTTCAACTTTTTCCACCCCGTAGAACATGAAAATGAGCTTAATCTTGAAATCCGAGCTCTGCTTCAAAAGTTATGTCTTGGGATAACTCCACAGGAAAACCATGCACATTAAAACCATGCAGATTTTCAATTTTTTCCACCCCGTAGAACATGAAGATGTGTTTAATTTTGAAATCCGAGCTCTGCTTCAAAAGTTATGTTTTGGGCAAACTCCACAGGAAAAGCTCACTTACAAAAACCATGTGCATTTTCAATGTTTTCCACTCCGTAGAACATGAAAATCAGCTTAATTTTGAAATCTGAGCTCTGCTTCGAAAGTTATGCTTTGGGATAACTCCACAGGAAAATTTCGCACAAGAATACCATACAGGGTTTTCAATGTTATCCACCCAATAGAACATGAAAATGAGCTTAAGTTTGAAATCCGAGCTCTACTTCAAAAGTTATGCCTTGGGATAAAATCATGTGGATTTTTAATATTTTACAGCCCATAGAACATGAAAATGAGCTTAAGTTTGAAATCCGAGCTCGACTTCAAAAGTTATGCCTTGGGATAACTCCACAGAAAAAGCTCGCACACGAAAATCATGTGGATTTTCAATGTTTCCCCCCCACCCCCATAGAACATGAAAATTTTCTTAATTTTGAAATCCGAGCTCTGCTTCAAAAGTTATGCCTTGGGATAACTCCACAGGAAAAGCTCGCACACGAAAATCATGTGGATTTTCAATGTTTCCCCTCCCCCCGTAGAACATGAAAATTTTCTTAATTTTGAAATCCGAGCTCTGCTTCAAAAGTTATGTCTTGGGATAACTCCACAGGAAAAGTTCGCATACGAAAACCATGCGGATATTCAATGTTTTCCTCCTGATATAACATGAAAATGAGCTTAATTTCGAAATCCGAGCTGTGATTTAAAAGTTATGCTTTTGGATAACTCCACAGGAAAAGCTCGCACACGAAAACCATGCAGATTTTTCAATGTCCCCCCCCCTCATAGGACATGAAAATGAGCTTAATTTTGAAATCCGAGCTGTGATTAAAAAATTATGCCTTGGGATAACTCCACAATAAAAGCTCGCACACGAAAATCATGCGGATTTTCAATGTTTTCCTCCCTGCAGAACATGAAAATGAGCTTAATTTTGAAATCCGAGCTCTGCTTCAAAAGTTATGCCTTGGGATAACTTCACAGGAAAAGCTCGCACATGAAAATCAAGTGGATTTTCAATTTTTTCCTCCTGATAGAACATGAAAATGAGCTTAATTTTAAAATCCGAGCTATGTTTCAAAAGTTATGCCTTAGGCTACGCCACAGGAACAGCTCATGAATGTCATGCAGGTTTTTCAATATTTTCCACCCCACAGAACATGAAAATGTGCTTAATTTTGAAATCCGAGCTGTGTTTCAAAAGTAATGTCTTGGGATAACTCCACAGGAAAAGCTCGCACACGAAAACCATGCAGATTTTTCAATATTTTACACCCCATAGAACATGAGAATGAGCTTAATTCTGAAATCTGAGCTCTGCTTCAAAAGATATTCCTTGGGATAACGCCACAGGAAAAGCTCGCACACGAAAGCCGTGCAGATTTTCAATGTTTTCCATGCCATAGAACATGAAAATGAGCTTAATCTTGAAATCCGAGCTCTGCTTTAAAAGTTATGTCTTGGGATAACACCACAGGAAAACAATGTACATGAAAACCATGCAGATTTTCAATGTTTTCCTCCCTGCAGAACATGAACATGATCTTAATTTTCAAATCCGAGCTCTGCTTTAAAAGTTATGTCTTGGGAAAACTCCACAAGAAAAGCTCGCATACAAAAACTATGCTGATTTGCAATGTTTTCCACGCCTAGAACATGAAAATGAGTTTAATTTTGAAATCCAAGCTCTGCTTTAAAAGTTATGCTTTGGGATAACTCCACAGGAAAAGCTCGCACACGAATACCATGCAGGTTTTTCAATGTTTTCCACCCTATAGAACATGAAAATGAGCTTAATTTTGAAATCCGAGCTCGACTTCAAAAGTTATGCCTTGAGATAACTCCACAGGAAAAGCTTGCACCCGAAAATCATGTGGATTTTCAATGTTTTCCCCCCCCCTGTAGAACATGAAAATTATCTTAATTTTGAAATCCGAACTCTGCTTCAAAAGTTATGTCTTGTGATAACTCCACAGGAAAAGCTCGCGCACGAAAACCCTGCGGATATTCAATGTTTTCCTCCTGATATAACATGAAAATGAGCTTAATTTTGAAATCCGAGCTATGATTTAAAAGTTACGCTTTTGGATAACTCCAGAGGAAAAGCTCGCACATGAAAACCATGCAGATTTTTCAATGTCCCCCCCTCCCCCATAGGACATGAAAATGAGCTTAATTTTGAAATCAGAGCTCTGCTTCAAAAGTTATGCCTTGGGATAACTTCACAGGAAAAGCTCACACATGAAAATCATGTGGATTTTCAATGTTTTCCTCCTGATAGAACATGAAAATGTGCTTAATTTTAAAATCCAAGCTATGTTTCAAAAGTTATGCCTTAGGCTACGCCACAGGAACAGCTCGCACATGAAAGTCATGCAGGTTTTTCAATATTTTCCACCAGATAGAACATGAAAATGTGCTTAATTTTGAAATCCGAGCTGTGTTTCAAAAGTAATGTCTTGGGATAACTCCACAGGAAAAGCTCGCACACAAAAACCATGCAGTTTTTACAATATTTTACACCCCATAGAACATGAAAATGAGCTTAATTCTGAAATCTGAGCTCTGCTTCAAAAGATATTCCTTGGGATAACGCCACAGGAAAAGCTCGCACACGAAAGCCGTGCAGATTTTCAAAGTTTTCCATGCCACAGAACATGAAATTGAGCTTAATTTTGAAATCTGAGCTCTGCTTCAAAAGTTATGCTTTGGGATAACTCCACAGGAAAAGCTCGCACATGAAAAACATGTGGATATTCCATGTTTTCCACCTGATAGAACATGGAAATGAGCTTAATTTTCAAATCCGAGCTCTGCTTCAAAAGTTATGCCTTCGGATAACTCCACAGGGAAAGCTTGCACATGAAAATCATGTGGATTTTTCAACTTTTTCCACCCCGTAGAACATGAAAATGAGCTTAATCTTGAAATCCGAGCTCTGCTTCAAAAGTTATGTCTTGGGATAACTCCACAGGAAAACCATGCACATTAAAACCATGCAGATTTTCAATTTTTTCCACCCCGTAGAACATGAAGATGTGTTTAATTTTGAAATCCGAGCTCTGCTTCAAAAGTTATGTTTTGGGCAAACTCCACAGGAAAAGCTCACTTACAAAAACCATGTGCATTTTCAATGTTTTCCACTCCGTAGAACATGAAAATCAGCTTAATTTTGAAATCTGAGCTCTGCTTCGAAAGTTATGCTTTGGGATAACTCCACAGGAAAGTTTCGCACAAGAATACCATACAGGGTTTTCAATGTTATCCACCCAATAGAACATGAAAATGAGCTTAAGTTTGAAATCCGAGCTCTACTTCAAAAGTTATGCCTTGGGATAAAATCATGTGGATTTTTAATATTTTACAGCCCATAGAACATGAAAATGAGCTTAAGTTTGAAATCCGAGCTCGACTTCAAAAGTTATGCCTTGGGATAACTCCACAGAAAAAGCTCGCACACGAAAATCATGTGGATTTTCAATGTTTCCCCCCCACCCCCACAGAACATGAAAATGTGCTTAATTTTGAAATCCGAGCTGTGTTTCAAAAGTAATGTCTTGGGATAACTCCACAGGAAAAGCTCGCACATGAAAACCATGCAGATTTTTCAATATTTTACACCCCATAGAACATGAGAATGAGCTTAATTCTGAAATCTGAGCTCTGCTTCAAAAGATATTCCTTGGGAAAACTGCACAGGAAAAGCTCGCACACGAAAGCCGTGCAGATTTTCAATGTTTTCCATGCCATAGAACATGAAAATGAGCTTAATCTTGAAATCCGAGCTCTGCTTTAAAAGTTATGTCTTGGGATAACACCACAGGAAAACAATGTACATGAAAACCATGCAGATTTTCAATGTTTTCCTCCCTGCAGAACATGAACATGATCTTAATTTTCAAATCCGAGCTCTGCTTTAAAAGTTATGTCTTGGGAAAACTCCACAAGAAAAGCTCGCATACAAAAACTATGCTGATTTGCAATGTTTTCCATGCCTAGAACATGAAAATGAGTTTAATTTTGAAATCCAAGCTCTGCTTTAAAAGATATGCTTTGGGATAACTCCACAGGAAAAGCTCGCACACGAATACCATGCAGGTTTTTCAATGTTTTCCACCCTATAGAACATGAAAATGAGCTTAATTTTGAAATCCGAGCTCGACTTCAAAAGTTATGCCTTGAGATAACTCCACAGGAAAAGCTTGCACCCGAAAATCATGTGGATTTTCAATGTTTCCCCCCCCCCTGTAGAACATGAAAATTATCTTAATTTTGAAATCCGAGCTCTGCTTCAAAAGTTATGTCTTGTGATAACTTCACAGGAAAAGCTCGCGCACGAAAACCCTGCGGATATTCAATGTTTTCCTCCTGATATAACATGAAAATGAGCTTAATTTTGAAATCCGAGCTGTGATTTAAAAGTTACGCTTTTGGATAACTGCACAGGAAAAGCTCGCACATGAAAACCATGCAGATTTTTCAATGTCCCCCCTCCCCCATAGGACATGAAAATGAGCTTAATTTTGAAATCCGAGCTCTGCTTCAAAAGTTATGCCTTGGGATAACTTCACAGGAAAAGCTCACACATGAAAATCATGTGGATTTTCAATGTTTTCCTCCTGATAGAACATGAAAATGTGCTTAATTTTAAAATCCAAGCTATGTTTCAAAAGTTATGCCTTAGGCTACGCCACAGGAACAGCTCGCACATGAAAGTCATGCAGGTTTTTCAATATTTTCCACCAGATAGAACATGAAAATGTGCTTAATTTTGAAATCCGAGCTGTGTTTCAAAAGTAATGTCTTGGGATAACTCCACAGGAAAAGCTCGCACACAAAAACCATGCAGTTTTTACAATATTTTACACCCCATAGAACATGAAAATGAGCTTAATTCTGAAATCTGAGCTCTGCTTCAAAAGATATTCCTTGGGATAACGCCACAGGAAAAGCTCGCACACGAAAGCCGTGCAGATTTTCAAAGTTTTCCATGCCACAGAACATGAAATTGAGCTTAATTTTGAAATCTGAGCTGTGCTTCAAAAGTTATGCTTTGGGATAACTCCACAGGAAAAGCTCGCACATGAAAAACATGTGGATATTCCATGTTTTCCACCTGATAGAACATGGAAATGAGCTTAATTTTCAAATCCGAGCTCTGCTTCAAAAGTTATGCCTTCGGATAACTCCACAGGGAAAGCTTGCACATGAAAATCATGTGGATTTTTCAACTTTTTCCACCCCGTAGAACATGAAAATGAGCTTAATCTTGAAATCCGAGCTCTGCTTCAAAAGTTATGTCTTGGGATAACTCCACAGGAAAACCATGCACATTAAAACCATGCAGATTTTCAATTTTTTCCACCCCGTAGAACATGAAGATGTGTTTAATTTTGAAATCCGAGCTCTGCTTCAAAAGTTATGTTTTGGGCAAACTCCACAGGAAAAGCTCACTTACAAAAACCATGTGCATTTTCAATGTTTTCCACTCCGTAGAACATGAAAATCAGCTTAATTTTGAAATCTGAGCTCTGCTTCGAAAGTTATGCTTTGGGATAACTCCACAGGAAAATTTCGCACAAGAATACCATACAGGGTTTTCAATGTTATCCACCCAATAGAACATGAAAATGAGCTTAAGTTTGAAATCCGAGCTCTACTTCAAAAGTTATGCCTTGGGATAAAATCATGTGGATTTTTAATATTTTACAGCCCATAGAACATGAAAATGAGCTTAAGTTTGAAATCCGAGCTCGACTTCAAAAGTTATGCCTTGGGATAACTCCACAGAAAAAGCTCGCACACGAAAATCATGTGGATTTTCAATGTTTCCCCCCCACCCCCACAGAACATGAAAATGTGCTTAATTTTGAAATCCGAGCTGTGTTTCAAAAGTAATGTCTTGGGATAACTCCACAGGAAAAGCTCGCACATGAAAACCATGCAGATTTTTCAATATTTTACACCCCATAGAACATGAGAATGAGCTTAATTCTGAAATCTGAGCTCTGCTTCAAAAGATATTCCTTGGGAAAACGGCACAGGAAAAGCTCGCACACGAAAGCCGTGCAGATTTTCAATGTTTTCCATGCCATAGAACATGAAAATGAGCTTAATCTTGAAATCCGAGCTCTGCTTTAAAAGTTATGTCTTGGGATAACACCACAGGAAAACAATGTACATGAAAACCATGCAGATTTTCAATGTTTTCCTCCCTGCAGAACATGAACATGATCTTAATTTTCAAATCCGAGCTCTGCTTTAAAAGTTATGTCTTGGGAAAACTCCACAAGAAAAGCTCGCATACAAAAACTATGCTGATTTGCAATGTTTTCCACGCCTAGAACATGAAAATGAGTTTAATTTTGAAATCCAAGCTCTGCTTTAAAAGATATGCTTTGGGATAACTCCACAGGAAAAGCTCGCACACGAATACCATGCAGGTTTTTCAATGTTTTCCACCATATAGAACATGAAAATGAGCTTAATTTTGAAATCCGAGCTCGACTTCAAAAGTTATGCCTTGAGATAACTCCACAGGAAAAGCTTGCACCCGAAAATCATGTGGATTTTCAATGTTTCCCGCCCCCCTGTAGAACATGAAAATTATATTAATTTTGAAATCCGAGCTCTGCTTCAAAAGTTATGTCTTGTGATAACTTCACAGGAAAAGCTCGCGCACGAAAACCCTGCGGATATTCAATGTTTTCCTCCTGATATAACATGAAAATGAGCTTAATTTTGAAATCCGAGCTGTGATTTAAAAGTTACGCTTTTGGATAACTGCACAGGAAAAGCTCGCACATGAAAACCATGCAGATTTTTCAATGTCCCCCCTCCCCCATAGGACATGAAAATGAGCTTAATTTTGAAATCCGAGCTCTGCTTCAAAAGTTATGCCTTGGGATAACTTCACAGGAAAAGCTCACACATGAAAATCATGTGGATTTTCAATGTTTTCCTCCTGATAGAACATGAAAATGTGCTTAATTTTAAAATCCAAGCTATGTTTCAAAAGTTATGCCTTAGGCTACGCCACAGGAACAGCTCGCACATGAAAGTCATGCAGGTTTTTCAATATTTTCCACCAGATAGAACATGAAAATGTGCTTAATTTTGAAATCCGAGCTGTGTTTCAAAAGTAATGTCTTGGGATAACTCCACAGGAAAAGCTCGCACACAAAAACCATGCAGTTTTTACAATATTTTACACCCCATAGAACATGAAAATGAGCTTAATTCTGAAATCTGAGCTCTGCTTCAAAAGATATTCCTTGGGATAACGCCACAGGAAAAGCTCGCACACGAAAGCCGTGCAGATTTTCAATGTTTTCCATGCCACAGAACATGAAATTGAGCTTAATTTTGAAATCTGAGCTCTGCTTCAAAAGTTATGCTTTGGGATAACTCCACAGGAAAAGCTCGCACATGAAAAACATGTGGATATTCCATGTTTTCCACCTGATAGAACATGGAAATGAGCTTAATTTTCAAATCCGAGCTCTGCTTCAAAAGTTATGCCTTCGGATAACTCCACAGGGAAAGCTTGCACATGAAAATCATGTGGATTTTTCAACTTTTTCCACCCCGTAGAACATGAAAATGAGCTTAATCTTGAAATCCGAGCTCTGCTTCAAAAGTTATGTCTTGGGATAACTCCACAGGAAAACCATGCACATTAAAACCATGCAGATTTTCAATTTTTTCCACCCCGTAGAACATGAAGATGTGTTTAATTTTGAAATCCGAGCTCTGCTTCAAAAGTTATGTTTTGGGCAAACTCCACAGGAAAAGCTCACTTACAAAAACCATGTGCATTTTCAATGTTTTCCACTCCGTAGAACATGAAAATCAGCTTAATTTTGAAATCTGAGCTCTGCTTCGAAAGTTATGCTTTGGGATAACTCCACAGGAAAATCTCGCACACGAATACCATACAGGGTTTTCAATGTTATCCACCCAATAGAACATGAAAATGAGCTTAAGTTTGAAATCCGAGCTCTACTTCAAAAGTTATGCCTTGGGATAAAATCATGTGGATTTTTAATATTTTACAGCCCATAGAACATGAAAATGAGCTTAAGTTTGAAATCCGAGCTCGACTTCAAAAGTTATGCCTTGGGATAACTCCACAGAAAAAGCTCGCACACGAAAATCATGTGGATTTTCAATGTTTCCCCCCCACCCCCATAGAACATGAAAATTTTCTTAATTTTGAAATCCGAGCTCTGCTTCAAAAGTTATGCCTTGGGATAACTCCACAGGAAAAGCTCGCACACGAAAATCATGTGGATTTTCAATGTTTCCCCTCCCCCCGTAGAACATGAAAATTTTCTTAATTTTGAAATCCGAGCTCTGCTTCAAAAGTTATGTCTTGGGATAACTCCACAGGAAAAGTTCGCATACGAAAACCATGCGGATATTCAATGTTTTCCTCCTGATATAACATGAAAATGAGCTTAATTTTGAAATCCGAGCTGTGATTTAAAAGTTACGCTTTTGGATAACTCCACAGGAAAAGCTCGCACATAAAAACCATGCAGATTTTTCAATGTCCCCCCTCCCCCATAGGACATGAAAATGAGCTTAATTTTGAAATCCGAGCTCTGCTTCAAAAGTTATGCCTTGGGATAACTTCACAGGAAAAGCTCACACATGAAAATCATGTGGATTTTCAATGTTTTCCTCCTGATAGAACATGAAAATGTGCTTAATTTTAAAATCCAAGCTATGTTTCAAAAGTTATGCCTTAGGCTACGCCACAGGAACAGCTCGCACATGAAAGTCATGCAGGTTTTTCAATATTTTCCACCAGATAGAACATGAAAATGTGCTTAATTTTGAAATCCGAGCTGTGTTTCAGAAGTAATGTCTTGGGATAACTCCACAGGAAAAGCTCGCACACAAAAACCATGCAGTTTTTACAATATTTTACACCCCATAGAACATGAAAATGAGCTTAATTCTGAAATCTGAGCTCTGCTTCAAAAGATATTCCTTGGGATAACGCCACAGGAAAAGCTCGCACACGAAAGCCGTGCAGATTTTCAATGTTTTCCATGCCACAGAACATGGAATTGAGCTTAATTTTGAAATCTGAGCTCTGCTTCAAAAGTTATGCTTTGGGATAACTCCACAGGAAAAGCTCGCACATGAAAAACATGTGGATATTCCATGTTTTCCACCTGATAGAACATGGAAATGAGCTTAATTTTCAAATCCGAGCTCTGCTTCAAAAGTTATGCCTTCGGATAACTCCACAGGGAAAGCTTGCACATGAAAATCATGTGGATTTTTCAACTTTTTCCACCCCGTAGAACATGAAAATGAGCTTAATCTTGAAATCCGAGCTCTGCTTCAAAAGTTATGTCTTGGGATAACTCCACAGGAAAACCATGCACATTAAAACCATGCAGATTTTCAATTTTTTCCACCCCGTAGAACATGAAGATGTGTTTAATTTTGAAATCCGAGCTCTGCTTCAAAAGTTATGTTTTGGGCAAACTCCACAGGAAAAGCTCACTTACAAAAACCATGTGCATTTTCAATGTTTTCCACTCCGTAGAACATGAAAATCAGCTTAATTTTGAAATCTGAGCTCTGCTTCGAAAGTTATGCTTTGGGATAACTCCACAGGAAAATTTCGCACAAGAATACCATACAGGGTTTTCAATGTTATCCACCCAATAGAACATGAAAATGAGCTTAAGTTTGAAATCCGAGCTCTACTTCAAAAGTTATGCCTTGGGATAAAATCATGTGGATTTTTAATATTTTACAGCCCATAGAACATGAAAATGAGCTTAAGTTTGAAATCCGAGCTCGACTTCAAAAGTTATGCCTTGGGATAACTCCACAGAAAAAGCTCGCACACGAAAATCATGTGGATTTTCAATGTTTCCCCCCCACCCCCATAGAACATGAAAATTTTCTTAATTTTGAAATCCGAGCTCTGCTTCAAAAGTTATGCCTTGGGATAACTCCACAGGAAAAGCTCGCACACGAAAATCATGTGGATTTTCAATGTTTCCCCTCCCCCCGTAGAACATGAAAATTTTCTTAATTTTGAAATCCGAGCTCTGCTTCAAAAGTTATGTCTTGGGATAACTCCACAGGAAAAGTTCGCATACGAAAACCATGCGGATATTCAATGTTTTCCTCCTGATATAACATGAAAATGAGCTTAATTTCGAAATCCGAGCTGTGATTTAAAAGTTATGCTTTTGGATAACTCCACAGGAAAAGCTCGCACACGAAAACCATGCAGATTTTTCAATATTTTACACCCCATAGAACATGAGAATGAGCTTAATTCTGAAATCTGAGCTCTGCTTCAAAAGATATTCCTTGGGATAACGCCACAGGAAAAGCTCGCATACGAAAGCCGTGCAGATTTTCAATGTTTTCCATGCCACAGAACATGAAATTGAGCTTAATTTTGAAATCTGAGCTCTGCTTCAAAAGTTATGCTTTGGGATAACTCCACAGGAAAAGCTCGCACATGAAAAACATGTGGATATTCCATGTTTTCCATCTGATAGAACATGGAAATGAGCTTAATTTTCAAATCCGAGCTCTGCTTCAAAAGTTATGCCTTCGGATAACTCCACAGTGAAAGCTTGCACATGAAAATCATGTGGATTTTTCAACTTTTTCCACCCCGTAGTACATGAAAATGAGCTTAATCTTGAAATCCGAGCTCTGCTTCAAAAGTTATGTCTTGGGATAACTCCACAGGAAAACCATGCACATTAAAACCATGCAGATTTTCAATTTTTTCCACCCCGTAGAACATGAAGATGTGTTTAATTTTGAAATCCGAGCTCTGCTTCAAAAGTTATGTTTTGGGCAAACTCCACAGGAAAAGCTCACTTACAAAAACCATGTGCATTTTCAATGTATTCCACTCCGTAGAACATGAAAATCAGCTTAATTTTGAAATCTGAGCTCTGCTTCGAAAGTTATGCTTTGGGATAACTCCACAGGAAAATCTCGCACACGAATACCATACAGGGTTTTCAATGTTATCCACCCAATAGAACATGAAAATGAGCTTAAGTTTGAAATCCGAGCTCTACTTCAAAAGTTATGCCTTGGGATAAAATCATGTGGATTTTTAATATTTTACAGCCCATAGAACATGAAAATGAGCTTAAGTTTGAAATCCGAGCTCTACTTCAAAAGTTATGCCTTGGGATAACTCCACAGAAAAAGCTCGCACACGAAAATCATGTGGATTTTCAATGTTTCCCCCCCACCCCCATAGAACATGAAAATTTTCTTAATTTTGAAATCCGAGCTCTGCTTCAAAAGTTATGCCTTGGGATAACTCCACAGGAAAAGCTCGCACACGAAAATCATGTGGATTTTCAATGTTTCCCCTCCCCCCGTAGAACATGAAAATTTTCTTAATTTTGAAATCCGAGCTCTGCTTCAAAAGTTATGTATTGGGATAACTCCACAGGAAAAGTTCGCATACGAAAACCATGCGGATATTCAATGTTTTCATCCTGATATAACATGAAAATGAGCTTAATTTTGAAATCCGAGCTGTGATTTAAAAGTTATGCTTTTGGATAACTCCACAGGAAAAGCTCGCACACGAAAACCATGCAGATTTTTCAATGTTCCCCCCCCCTCATAGGACATGAAAATGAGCTTAATTTTGAAATCCGAGCTGTGATTAAAAAATTATGCCTTGGGATAACTCCACAATAAAAGCTCCCACACGAAAATCATGCGGATTTTCAATGTTTTCCTCCCTGCAGAACATGAAAATGAGCTTAATTTTGAAATCCGAGCTCTGCTTCAAAAGTTATGCCTTGGGATAACTTCACAGGAAAAGCTCGCACATGAAAATCAAGTGGATTTTCAATTTTTTCCTCCTGATAGAACATGAAAATGAGCTTAATTTTAAAATCCGAGCTATGTTTCAAAAGTTATGCCTTAGGCTACGCCACAGGAACAGCTCATGAATGTCATGCAGGTTTTTCAATATTTTCCACCCCACAGAACATGAAAATGTGCTTAATTTTGAAATCCGAGCTGTGTTTCAAAAGTAATGTCTTGGGATAACTCCACAGGAAAAGCTCGCACACGAAAACCATGCAGATTTTTCAATATTTTACACCCCATAGAACATGAGAATGAGCTTAATTCTGAAATCTGAGCTCTGCTTCAAAAGATATTCCTTGGGAAAACGCCACAGGAAAAGCTCGCACACGAAAGCCGTGCAGATTTTCAATGTTTTCCATGCCATAGAACATGAAAATGAGCTTAATCTTGAAATCCGAGCTCTGCTTTAAAAGTTATGTCTTGGGATAACACCACAGGAAAACAATGTACATGAAAACCATGCAGATTTTCAATGTTTTCCTCCCTGCAGAACATGAACATGATCTTAATTTTCAAATCCGAGCTCTGCTTTAAAAGTTATGTCTTGGGAAAACTCCACAAGAAAAGCTCGCATACAAAAACTATGCTGATTTGCAATGTTTTCCACGCCTAGAACATGAAAATGAGTTTAATTTTGAAATCCAAGCTCTGCTTTAAAAGTTATGCTTTGGGATAACTCCACAGGAAAAGCTCGCACACGAATACCATGCAGGTTTTTCAATGTTTTCCACCCTATAGAACATGAAAATGAGCTTAATTTTGAAATCCGAGCTCTACTTCAAAAGTTATGCCTTGAGATAACTCCACAGGAAAAGCTTGCACCCGAAAATCATGTGGATTTTCAATGTTTTCCCCCCCCCTGTAGAACATGAAAATTATCTTAATTTTGAAATCCGAACTCTGCTTCAAAAGTTATGTCTTGTGATAACTCCACAGGAAAAGCTCGCGCACGAAAACCCTGCGGATATTCAATGTTTTCCTCCTGATATAACATGAAAATGAGCTTAATTTTGAAAATCGAGCTGTGATTAAAAAATTATGCCTTGGGATAACTCCACAATAAAAGCTCGCACACAAAAATCATGCGCATTTTCAATGTTTTCCTCCCTGCAGAACATGAAAATGAGCTTAATTTTGAAATCCGAGCTCTGCTTCAAAAGTTATGCCTTGGGATAACTTCACAGGAAAAGCTCACACATGAAAATCATGTGGATTTTCAATGTTTTCCTCCTGATAGAACATGAAAATGTGCTTAATTTTAAAATCCAAGCTATGTTTCAAAAGTTATGCCTTAGGCTACGCCACAGGAACAGCTCGCACATGAAAGTCATGCAGGTTTTTCAATATTTTCCACCAGATAGAACATGAAAATGTGCTTAATTTTGAAATCCGAGCTGTGTTTCAAAAGTAATGTCTTGGGATAACTCCACAGGAAAAGCTCGCACACAAAAACCATGCAGTTTTTACAATATTTTACACCCCATAGAACATGAAAATGAGCTTAATTCTGAAATCTGAGCTCTGCTTCAAAAGATATTCCTTGGGATAACGCCACAGGAAAAGCTCGCACACGAAAGCCGTGCAGATTTTCAAAGTTTTCCATGCCACAGAACATGAAATTGAGCTTAATTTTGAAATCTGAGCTCTGCTTCAAAAGTTATGCTTTGGGATAACTCCACAATAAAAGCTCGCACACGAAAATCATGCGGATTTTCAATGTTTTCCTCCCTGCAGAACATGAAAATGAGCTTAATTTTGAAATCCGAGCTCTGCTTCAAAAGTTATGCCTTGGGATAACTTCACAGGAAAAGCTCGCACATGAAAATCAAGTTGATTTTCAATTTTTTCCTCCTGATAGAACATGAAAATGAGCTTAATTTTAAAATCCGAGCTATGTTTCAAAAGTTATGCCTTAGGCTACGCCACAGGAACAGCTCATGAATGTCATGCAGGTTTTTCAATATTTTCCACCCCACAGAACATGAAAATGTGCTTAATTTTGAAATCCGAGCTGTGTTTCAAAAGTAATGTCTTGGGATAACTCCACAGGAAAAGCTCGCACACGAAAACCATGCAGATTTTTCAATATTTTACACCCCATAGAACATGAGAATGAGCTTAATTCTGAAATCTGAGCTCTGCTTCAAAATATATTCCTTGGGATAACGCCACAGGAAAAGCTCGCACACGAAAGCCGTGCAGATTTTCAATGTTTTCCATGCCATAGAACATGAAAATGAGCTTAATCTTGAAATCCGAGCTCTGCTTTAAAAGTTATGTCTTGGGATAACACCACAGGAAAACAATGTACATGAAAACCATGCAGATTTTCAATGTTTTCCTCCCTGCAGAACATGAACATGATCTTAATTTTCAAATCCGAGCTCTGCTTTAAAAGTTATGTCTTGGGAAAACTCCACAAGAAAAGCTCGCATACAAAAACTATGCTGATTTGCAATGATTTCCACGCCTACAACATGAAAATGAGTTTAATTTTGAAATCCAAGCTCTGCTTTAAAAGATATGCTTTGGGATAACTCCACAGGAAAAGCTCGCACACGAATACCATGCAGGTTTTTCAATGTTTTCCACCCTATAGAACATGAAAATGAGCTTAATTTTGAAATCCGAGCTCGACTTCAAAAGTTATGCCTTGAGATAACTCCACAGGAAAAGCTTGCACCCGAAAATCATGTGGATTTTCAATGTTTTCCCCCCCCCCTGTAGAACATGAAAATTATCTTAATTTTGAAATCCGAACTCTGCTTCAAAAGTTATGTCTTGTGATAACTCCACAGGAAAAGCTCGCGCACGAAAACCCTGCGGATATTCAATGTTTTCCTCCTGATATAACATGAAAATGAGCTTAATTTTGAAATCCGAGCTGTGATTTAAAAGTTACGCTTTTGGATAACTGCACAGGAAAAGCTCGCACATGAAAACCATGCAGATTTTTCAATGTCCCCCCTCCCCCATAGGACATGAAAATGAGCTTAATTTTGAAATCCGAGCTCTGCTTCAAAAGTTATGCCTTGGGATAACTTCACAGGAAAAGCTCACACATGAAAATCATGTGGATTTTCAATGTTTTCCTCCTGATAGAACATGAAAATGTGCTTAATTTTAAAATCCAAGCTATGTTTCAAAAGTTATGCCTTAGGCTACGCCACAGGAACAGCTCGCACATGAAAGTCATGCAGGTTTTTCAATATTTTCCACCAGATAGAACATGAAAATGTGCTTAATTTTGAAATCCGAGCTGTGTTTCAAAAGTAATGTCTTGGGATAACTCCACAGGAAAAGCTCGCACACAAAAACCATGCAGTTTTTACAATATTTTACACCCCATAGAACATGAAAATGAGCTTAATTCTGAAATCTGAGCTCTGCTTCAAAAGATATTCCTTGGGATAACGCCACAGGAAAAGCTCGCACACGAAAGCCGTGCAGATTTTCAATGTTTTCCATGCCACAGAACATGAAATTGAGCTTAATTTTGAAATCTGAGCTCTGCTTCAAAAGTTATGCTTTGGGATAACTCCACAGGAAAAGCTCGCACATGAAAAACATGTGGATATTCCATGTTTTCCACCTGATAGAACATGGAAATGAGCTTAATTTTCAAATCCGAGCTCTGCTTCAAAAGTTATGCCTTCGGATAACTCCACAGGGAAAGCTTGCACATGAAAATCATGTGGATTTTTCAACTTTTTCCACCCCGTAGAACATGAAAATGAGCTTAATCTTGAAATCCGAGCTCTGCTTCAAAAGTTATGTCTTGGGATAACTCCACAGGAAAACCATGCACATTAAAACCATGCAGATTTTCAATTTTTTCCACCCCGTAGAACATGAAGATGTGTTTAATTTTGAAATCCGAGCTCTGCTTCAAAAGTTATGTTTTGGGCAAACTCCACAGGAAAAGCTCACTTACAAAAACCATGTGCATTTTCAATGTTTTCCACTCCGTAGAACATGAAAATCAGCTTAATTTTGAAATCTGAGCTCTGCTTCGAAAGTTATGCTTTGGGATAACTCCACAGGAAAATCTCGCACACGAATACCATACAGGGTTTTCAATGTTATCCACCCAATAGAACATGAAAATGAGCTTAAGTTTGAAATCCGAGCTCTACTTCAAAAGTTATGCCTTGGGATAAAATCATGTGGATTTTTAATATTTTACAGCCCATAGAACATGAAAATGAGCTTAAGTTTGAAATCCGAGCTCGACTTCAAAAGTTATGCCTTGGGATAACTCCACAGAAAAAGCTCGCACACGAAAATCATGTGGATTTTCAATGTTTCCCCCCCACCCCCATAGAACATGAAAATTTTCTTAATTTTGAAATCCGAGCTCTGCTTCAAAAGTTATGCCTTGGGATAACTCCACAGGAAAAGCTCGCATACGAAAATCATGTGGATTTTCAATGTTTCCCCTCCCCCCGTAGAACATGAAAATTTTCTTAATTTTGAAATCCGAGCTCTGCTTCAAAAGTTATGTCTTGGGATAACTCCACAGGAAAAGTTCGCATACGAAAACCATGCGGATATTCAATGTTTTCCTCCTGATATAACATGAAAATGAGCTTAATTTCGAAATCCGAGCTGTGATTTAAAAGTTATGCTTTTGGATAACTCCACAGGAAAAGCTCGCACACGAAAACCATGCAGATTTTTCAATGTTCCCCCCCCCTCATAGGACATGAAAATGAGCTTAATTTTGAAATCCGAGCTGTGATTAAAAAATTATGCCTTGGGATAACTCCACAATAAAAGCTCGCACACAAAAATCATGCGGATTTTCAATGTTTTCCTCCCTGCAGAACATGAAAATGAGCTTAATTTTGAAATCCGAGCTCTGCTTCAAAAGATATTCCTTGGGAAAACGCCACAGGAAAAGCTCGCACACGAAAGCCGTGCAGATTTTCAATGTTTTCCATGCCATAGAACATGAAAATGAGCTTAATCTTGAAATCCGAGCTCTGCTTTAAAAGTTATGCCTTGGGATAACTTCACAGGAAAAGCTCGCACATGAAAATCAAGTGGATTTTCAATTTTTTCCTCCTGATAGAACATGAAAATGAGCTTAATTTTAAAATCCGAGCTCTGCTTCAAAAGTTATGCCTTGGGATAACTTCACAGGAAAAGCTCATGAATGTCATGCAGGTTTTTCAATATTTTCCACCCCACAGAACATGAAAATGTGCTTAATTTTGAAATCCGAGCTGTGTTTCAAAAGTAATGTCTTGGGATAACTCCACAGGAAAAGCTCGCACACGAAAACCATGCAGATTTTTCAATATTTTACACCCCATAGAACATGAGAATGAGCTTAATTCTGAAATCTGAGCTCTGCTTCAAAAGATATTCCTTGGGATAACGCCACAGGAAAAGCTCGCACACGAAAGCCGTGCAGATTTTCAATGTTTTCCATGCCATAGAACATGAAAATGAGCTTAATCTTGAAATCCGAGCTCTGCTTTAAAAGTTATGTCTTGGGATAACACCACAGGAAAACAATGTACATGAAAACCATGCAGATTTTCAATGTTTTCCTCCCTGCAGAACATGAACATGATCTTAATTTTCAAATCCGAGCTCTGCTTTAAAAGTTATGTCTTGGGAAAACTCCACAAGAAAAGCTCGCATACAAAAACTATGCTGATTTGCAATGTTTTCCACGCCTAGAACATGAAAATGAGTTTAATTTTGAAATCCAAGCTCTGCTTTAAAAGTTATGCTTTGGGATAACTCCACAGGAAAAGCTCGCACACGAATACCATGCAGGTTTTTCAATGTTTTCCACCCTATAGAACATGAAAATGAGCTTAATTTTGAAATCCGAGCTCGACTTCAAAAGTTATGCCTTGAGATAACTCCACAGGAAAAGCTTGCACCCGAAAATCATGTGGATTTTCAATGTCCCCCCCCCCCCCGTAGAACATGAAAATTATCTTAATTTTGAAATCCGAGCTCTGCTTCAAAAGTTATGTCTTGTGATAACTTCACAGGAAAAGCTCGCGCACGAAAACCCTGCGGATATTCAATGTTTTCCTCCTGATATAACATGAAAATGAGCTTAATTTTGAAATCCGAGCTGTGATTTAAAAGTTACGCTTTTGGATAACTCCACAGGAAAAGCTCGCACACGAAAACCATGCAGATTTTTCAATGTCCCCCCCCCCCATAGGACATGAAAATGAGCTTAATTTTGAAAATCGAGCTGTGATTAAAAAATTATGCCTTGGGATAACTCCAAAGCCGTGCAGATTTTCAATGTTTTCCATGCCACAGAACATGAAATTGAGCTTAATTTTGAAATCTGAGCTCTGCTTCAAAAGTTATGCTTTGGGATAACCACAGGAAAAGCTCGCACATGAAAAACATGTGGATATTCCATGTTTTCCACCTGATAGAACATGGAAATGAGCTTAATTTTCAAATCCGAGCTCTGCTTCAAAAGTTATGCCTTCGGATAACTCCACAGGGAAAGCTTGCACATGAAAATCATGTGGATTTTTCAACTTTTTCCACCCCGTAGAACATGAAAATGAGCTTAATCTTGAAATCCGAGCTCTGCTTCAAAAGTTATGTCTTGGGATAACTCCACAGGAAAAGTTCGCATACGAAAACCATGCGGATATTCAATGTTTTCCTCCTGATATAACATGAAAATGAGCTTAATTTCGAAATCCGAGCTGTGATTTAAAAGTTATGCTTTTGGATAACTCCACAGGAAAAGCTCGCACACGAAAACCATGCAGATTTTTCAATGTTCCCCCCCCCTCATAGGACATGAAAATGAGCTTAATTTTGAAATCCGAGCTGTGATTAAAAAATTATGCCTTGGGATAACTCCACAATAAAAGCTCGCACACGAAAATCATGCGGATTTTCAATGTTTTCCTCCCTGCAGAACATGAAAATGAGCTTAATTTTGAAATCCGAGCTCTGCTTCAAAAGTTATGCCTTGGGATAACTTCACAGGAAAAGCTCGCACATGAAAATCAAGTGGATTTTCAATTTTTTCCTCCTGATAGAACATGAAAATGAGCTTAATTTTAAAATCCGAGCTATGTTTCAAAAGTTATGCCTTAGGCTACGCCACAGGAACAGCTCATGAATGTCATGCAGGTTTTTCAATATTTTCCACCCCACAGAACATGAAAATGTGCTTAATTTTGAAATCCGAGCTGTGTTTCAAAAGTAATGTCTTGGGATAATTCCACAGGAAAAGCTCGCACACGAAAACCATGCAGATTTTTCAATATTTTACACCCCATAGAACATGAGAATGAGCTTAATTCTGAAATCTGAGCTCTGCTTCAAAAGATATTCCTTGGGATAACGCCACAGGAAAAGCTCGCACACGAAAGCCGTGCAGATTTTCAATGTTTTCCATGCCATAGAACATGAAAATGAGCTTAATCTTGAAATCCGAGCTCTGCTTTAAAAGTTATGTCTTGGGATAACACCACAGGAAAACAATGTACATGAAAACCATGCAGATTTTCAATGTTTTCCTCCCTGCAGAACATGAACATGATCTTAATTTTCAAATCCGAGCTCTGCTTTAAAAGTTATGTCTTGGGAAAACTCCACAAGAAAAGCTCGCATACAAAAACTATGCTGATTTGCAATGTTTTCCACGCCTAGAACATGAAAATGAGTTTAATTTTGAAATCCAAGCTCTGCTTTAAAAGTTATGCTTTGGGATAACTCCACAGGAAAAGCTCGCACACGAATACCATGCAGGTTTTTCAATGTTTTCCACCCTATAGAACATGAAAATGAGCTTAATTTTGAAATCCGAGCTCGACTTCAAAAGTTATGCCTTGAGATAACTCCACAGGAAAAGCTTGCACCCGAAAATCATGTGCATTTTCAATGTTTTCCACTCCGTAGAACATGAAAATCAGCTTAATTTTGAAATCTGAGCTCTGCTTCGAAAGTTATGCTTTGGGATAACTCCACAGGAAAATCTCGCACACGAATACCATACAGGGTTTTCAATGTTATCCACCCAATAGAACATGAAAATGAGCTTAAGTTTGAAATCCGAGCTCTACTTCAAAAGTTATGCCTTGGGATAAAATCATGTGGATTTTTAATATTTTACAGCCCATAGAACATGAAAATGAGCTTAAGTTTGAAATCCGAGCTCGACTTCAAAAGTTATGCCTTGGGATAACTCCACAGAAAAAGCTCGCACACGAAAATCATGTGGATTTTCAATGTTTCCCCCCCACCCCCATAGAACATGAAAATTTTCTTAATTTTGAAATCCGAGCTCTGCTTCAAAAGTTATGTCTTGGGATAACTCCACAGGAAAAGTTCGCATACGAAAACCATGCGGATATTCAATGTTTTCCTCCTGATATAACATGAAAATGAGCTTAATTTCGAAATCCGAGCTGTGATTTAAAAGTTATGCTTTTGGATAACTCCACAGGAAAAGCTCGCACACGAAAACCATGCAGATTTTTCAATGTTCCCCCCCCCTCATAGGACATGAAAATGAGCTTAATTTTGAAATCCGAGCTGTGATTAAAAAATTATGCCTTGAGATAACTCCACAATAAAAGCTCGCACACGAAAATCATGCGGATTTTCAATGTTTTCCTCCCTGCAGAACATGAAAATGAGCTTAATTTTGAAATCCGAGCTCTGCTTCAAAAGTTATGCCTTGGGATAACTTCACAGGAAAAGCTCGCACATGAAAATCAAGTGGATTTTCAATTTTTTCCTCCTGATAGAACATGAAAATGAGCTTAATTTTAAAATCCGAGCTATGTTTCAAAAGTTATGCCTTAGGCTACGCCACAGGAACAGCTCATGAATGTCATGCAGGTTTTTCAATATTTTCCACCCCACAGAACATGAAAATGTGCTTAATTTTGAAATCCGAGCTGTGTTTCAAAAGTAATGTCTTGGGATAACTCCACAGGAAAAGCTCGCACACAAAAACCATGCAGTTTTTACAATATTTTACACCCCATAGAACATGAAAATGAGCTTAATTCTGAAATCTGAGCTCTGCTTCAAAAGATATTCCTTGGGATAACGCCACAGGAAAAGCTCGCACACGAAAGCCGTGCAGATTTTCAATGTTTTCCATGCCACAGAACATGAAATTGAGCTTAATTTTGAAATCTGAGCTCTGCTTCAAAAGTTATGCTTTGGGATAACTCCACAGGAAAAGCTCGCACATGAAAAACATGTGGATATTCCATGTTTTCCACCTGATAGAACATGGAAATGAGCTTAATTTTCAAATCCGAGCTCTGCTTCAAAAGTTATGCCTTCGGATAACTCCACAGGGAAAGCTTGCACATGAAAATCATGTGGATTTTTCAACTTTTTCCACCCCGTAGAACATGAAAATGAGCTTAATCTTGAAATCCGAGCTCTGCTTCAAAAGTTATGTCTTGGGATAACTCCACAGGAAAACCATGCACATTAAAACCATGCAGATTTTCAATTTTTTCCACCCCGTAGAACATGAAGATGTGTTTAATTTTGAAATCCGAGCTCTGCTTCAAAAGTTATGTTTTGGGCAAACTCCACAGGAAAAGCTCACTTACAAAAACCATGTGCATTTTCAATGTATTCCACTCCGTAGAACATGAAAATCAGCTTAATTTTGAAATCTGAGCTCTGCTTCGAAAGTTATGCTTTGGGATAACTCCACAGGAAAATCTCGCACACGAATACCATATAGGGTTTTCAATGTTATTCACCCAATAGAACATGAAAATGAGCTTAAGTTTGAAATCCGAGCTCTACTTCAAAAGTTATGCCTTGGGATAAAATCATGTGGATTTTTAATATTTTACAGCCCATAGAACATGAAAATGAGCTTAAGTTTGAAATCCGAGCTCTACTTCAAAAGTTATGCCTTGGGATAACTCCACAGAAAAAGCTCGCAAACGAAAATCATGTGGATTTTCAATGTTTCCCCCCCACCCCCATAGAACATGAAAATTTTCTTAATTTTGAAATCCGAGCTCTGCTTCAAAAGTTATGCCTTGGGATAACTCCACAGGAAAAGCTCGCACACGAAAATCATGTGGATTTTCAATGTTTCCCCTCCCCCCGTAGAACATGAAAATTTTCTTAATTTTGAAATCCGAGCTCTGCTTCAAAAGTTATGCCTTGGGATAACTTCACAGGAAAAGCTCGCACATGAAAATCAAGTGGATTTTCAATTTTTTCCTCCTGATAGAACATGAAAATGAGCTTAATTTTAAAATCCGAGCTATGTTTCAAAAGTTATGCCTTAGGCTACGCCACAGGAACAGCTCATGAATGTCATGCAGGTTTTTCAATATTTTCCACCCCACAGAACATGAAAATGTGCTTAATTTTGAAATCCGAGCTGTGTTTCAAAAGTTATGTCTTGGGATAACTCCACAGGAAAAGTTCGCATACGAAAACCATGCGGATATTCAATGTTTTCATCCTGATATAACATGAAAATGAGCTTAATTTTGAAATCCGAGCTGTGATTTAAAAGTTATGCTTTTGGATAACTCCACAGGAAAAGCTCGCACACGAAAACCATGCAGATTTTTCAATGTTCCCCCCCCCTCATAGGACATGAAAATGAGCTTAATTTTGAAATCCGAGCTGTGATTAAAAAATTATGCCTTGGGATAACTCCACAATAAAAGCTCCCACACGAAAATCATGCGGATTTTCAATGTTTTCCTCCCTGCAGAACATGAAAATGAGCTTAATTTTGAAATCCGAGCTCTGCTTCAAAAGTTATGCCTTGGGATAACTTCACAGGAAAAGCTCGCACATGAAAATCAAGTGGATTTTCAATTTTTTCCTCCTGATAGAACATGAAAATGAGCTTAATTTTAAAATCCGAGCTATGTTTCAAAAGTTATGCCTTAGGCTACGCCACAGGAACAGCTCATGAATGTCATGCAGGTTTTTCAATATTTTCCACCCCTCAGAACATGAAAATGTGCTTAATTTTGAAATCCGAGCTGTGTTTCAAAAGTAATGTCTTGGGATAACTCCACAGGAAAAGCTCGCACACGAAAACCATGCAGATTTTTCAATATTTTACACCCCATAGAACATGAGAATGAGCTTAATTCTGAAATCTGAGCTCTGCTTCAAAAGATATTCCTTGGGAAAACGCCACAGGAAAAGCTCGCACACGAAAGCCGTGCAGATTTTCAATGTTTTCCATGCCATAGAACATGAAAATGAGCTTAATCTTGAAATCCGAGCTCTGCTTTAAAAGTTATGTCTTGGGATAACACCACAGGAAAACAATGTACATGAAAACCATGCAGATTTTCAATGTTTTCCTCCCTGCAGAACATGAACATGATCTTAATTTTCAAATCCGAGCTCTGCTTTAAAAGTTATGTCTTGGGAAAACTCCACAAGAAAAGCTCGCATACAAAAACTATGCTGATTTGCAATGTTTTCCACGCCTAGAACATGAAAATGAGTTTAATTTTGAAATCCAAGCTCTGCTTTAAAAGTTATGCTTTGGGATAACTCCACAGGAAAAGCTCGCACACGAATACCATGCAGGTTTTTCAATGTTTTCCACCCTATAGAACATGAAAATGAGCTTAATTTTGAAATCCGAGCTCTACTTCAAAAGTTATGCCTTGAGATAACTCCACAGGAAAAGCTTGCACCCGAAAATCATGTGGATTTTCAATGTTCCCCCCCCCCCTGTAGAACATGAAAATTATCTTAATTTTGAAATCCGAGCTCTGCTTCAAAAGTTATGTCTTGTGATAACTTCACAGGAAAAGCTCGCGCACGAAAACCCTGCGGATATTCAATGTTTTCCTCCTGATATAACATGAAAATGAGCTTAATTTTGAAATCCGAGCTGTGATTTAAAAGTTACGCTTTTGGATAACTCCACAGGAAAAGCTCGCACACGAAAACCATGCAGATTTTTCAATGTCCCCCCCCCCCATAGGACATGAAAATGAGCTTAATTTTGAAAATCGAGCTGTGATTAAAAAATTATGCCTTGGGATAACTCCACAATAAAAGCTCGCACACAAAAATCATGCGCATTTTCAATGTTTTCCTCCCTGCAGAACATGAAAATGAGCTTAATTTTGAAATCCGAGCTCTGCTTCAAAAGTTATGCCTTGGGATAACTTCACAGGAAAAGCTCACACATGAAAATCATGTGGATTTTCAATGTTTTCCTCCTGATAGAACATGAAAATGTGCTTAATTTTAAAATCCAAGCTATGTTTCAAAAGTTATGCCTTAGGCTACGCCACAGGAACAGCTCGCACATGAAAGTCATGCAGGTTTTTCAATATTTTCCACCAGATAGAACATGAAAATGTGCTTAATTTTGAAATCCGAGCTGTGTTTCAAAAGTAATGTCTTGGGATAACTCCACAGGAAAAGCTCGCACACAAAAACCATGCAGTTTTTACAATATTTTACACCCCATAGAACATGAAAATGAGCTTAATTCTGAAATCTGAGCTCTGCTTCAAAAGATATTCCTTGGGATAACGCCACAGGAAAAGCTCGCACACGAAAGCCGTGCAGATTTTCAATGTTTTCCATGCCACAGAACATGAAATTGAGCTTAATTTTGAAATCTGAGCTCTGCTTCAAAAGTTATGCTTTGGGATAACTCCACAGGAAAAGCTCGCACATGAAAAACATGTGGATATTCCATGTTTTCCACCTGATAGAACATGGAAATGAGCTTAATTTTCAAATCCGAGCTCTGCTTCAAAAGTTATGCCTTCGGATAACTCCACAGGGAAAGCTTGCACATGAAAATCATGTGGATTTTTCAACTTTTTCCACCCCGTAGAACATGAAAATGAGCTTAATCTTGAAATCCGAGCTCTGCTTCAAAAGTTATGTCTTGGGATAACTCCACAGGAAAACCATGCACATTAAAACCATGCAGATTTTCAATTTTTTCCACCCCGTAGAACATGAAGATGTGTTTAATTTTGAAATCCGAGCTCTGCTTCAAAAGTTATGTTTTGGGCAAACTCCACAGGAAAAGCTCACTTACAAAAACCATGTGCATTTTCAATGTTTTCCACTCCGTAGAACATGAAAATCAGCTTAATTTTGAAATCTGAGCTCTGCTTCGAAAGTTATGCTTTGGGATAACTCCACAGGAAAATTTCGCACAAGAATACCATACAGGGTTTTCAATGTTATCCACCCAATAGAACATGAAAATGAGCTTAAGTTTGAAATCCGAGCTCTACTTCAAAAGTTATGCCTTGGGATAAAATCATGTGGATTTTTAATATTTTACAGCCCATAGAACATGAAAATGAGCTTAAGTTTGAAATCCGAGCTCGACTTCAAAAGTTATGCCTTGGGATAACTCCACAGAAAAAGCTCGCACACGAAAATCATGTGGATTTTCAATGTTTCCCCCCCACCACCATAGAACATGAAAATTTTCTTAATTTTGAAATCCGAGCTCTGCTTCAAAAGTTATGCCTTGGGATAACTCCACAGGAAAAGCTCGCACACGAAAATCATGTGGATTTTCAATGTTTCCCCTCCCCCCGTAGAACATGAAAATTTTCTTAATTTTGAAATCCGAGCTCTGCTTCAAAAGTTAT
Source organism: Hydrophis major (assembly GCA_033807585.1). NCBI lineage: Eukaryota > Metazoa > Chordata > Lepidosauria > Squamata > Elapidae > Hydrophis > Hydrophis major. Next base: position 249,682 of record CM066340.1, read on the forward strand.
GTCTTGGGATAACTCCACAGGAAAAGTTCGCATACGAAAACCATGCGGATATTCAATGTTTTCCTCCTGATAAAACATGAAAATGAGCTTAATTTCGAAATCCGAGCTGTGATTTAAAAGTTATGCTTTTGGATAACTCCACAGGAAAAGCTCGCACACGAAAACCATGCAGATTTTTCAATGTTCCCCCCCCCCCTCATAGGACATGAAAATGAGCTTAATTTTGAAATCCGAGCTGTGATTAAAAAATTATGCCTTGGGATAACTCCACAATAAAAGCTCGCACACGAAAATCATGCGGATTTTCAATGTTTTCCTCCCTGCAGAACATGAAAATGAGCTTAATTTTGAAATCCGAGCTCTGCTTCAAAAGTTATGCCTTGGGATAACTTCACAGGAAAAGCTCGCACATGAAAATCAAGTGGATTTTCAATTTTTTCCTCCTGATAGAACATGAAAATGAGCTTAATTTTAAAATCCGAGCTATGTTTCAAAAGTTATGCCTTAGGCTACGCCACAGGAACAGCTCATGAATGTCATGCAGGTTTTTCAATATTTTCCACCCCACAGAACATGAAAATGTGCTTAATTTTGAAATCCGAGCTGTGTTTCAAAAGTAATGTCTTGGGATAACTCCACAGGAAAAGCTCGCACATGAAAACCATGCAGATTTTTCAATATTTTACACCCCATAGAACATGAGAATGAGCTTCATTCTGAAATCTGAGCTCTGCTTCAAAAGATATTCCTTGGGATAACACCACAGGAAAAGCTCGCACACGAAAGCCGTGCAGATTTTCAATGTTTTCCATGCCATAGAACATGAAAATGAGCTTAATCTTGAAATCCGAGCTCTGCTTTAAAAGTTATGTCTTGGGATAACACCACAGGAAAACAATGTACATGAAAACCATGCAGATTTTCAATGTTTTCCTCCCTGCAGAACATGAACATGATCTTAATTTTCAAATCCGAGCTCTGCTTTAAAAGTTATGTCTTGGGAAAACTCCACAAGAAAAGCTCGCATACAAAAACTATGCTGATTTGCAATGTTTTCCACGCCTAGAACATGAAAATGAGTTTAATTTTGAAATCCAAGCTCTGCTTTAAAAGTTATGCTTTGGGATAACTCCACAGGAAAAGCTCGCACACGAATACCATGCAGGTTTTTCAATGTTTTCCACCCTATAGAACATGAAAATGAGCTTAATTTTGAAATCCGAGCTCTACTTCAAAAGTTATGCCTTGAGATAACTCCACAGGAAAAGCTTGCACCCGAAAATCATGTGGATTTTCAATGTTCCCCCCCCCTGTAGAACATGAAAATTATCTTAATTTTGAAATCCGAGCTCTGCTTCAAAAGTTATGTCTTGTGATAACTTCACAGGAAAAGCTCGCGCACGAAAACCCTGCGGATATTCAATGTTTTCCTCCTGATATAACATGAAAATGAGCTTAATTTTGAAATCCGAGCTGTGATTTAAAAGTTACGCTTTTGGATAACTCCACAGGAAAAGCTCGCACACGAAAACCATGCAGATTTTTCAATGCCCCCCCCCCCCATAGGACATGAAAATGAGCTTAATTTTGAAAATCGAGCTGTGATTAAAAAATTATGCCTTGGGATAACTCCACAATAAAAGCTCGCACACAAAAATCATGCGCATTTTCAATGTTTTCCTCCCTGCAGAACATGAAAATGAGCTTAATTTTGAAATCCGAGCTCTGCTTCAAAAGTTATGCCTTGGGATAACTTCACAGGAAAAGCTCACACATGAAAATCATGTGGATTTTCAATGTTTTCCTCCTGATAGAACATGAAAATGTGCTTAATTTTAAAATCCAAGCTATGTTTCAAAAGTTATGCCTTAGGCTACGCCAAAGGAACAGCTCGCACATGAAAGTCATGCAGGTTTTTCAATATTTTCCACCAGATAGAACATGAAAATGTGCTTAATTTTGAAATCCGAGCTGTGTTTCAAAAGTAATGTCTTGGGATAACTCCACAGGAAAAGCTCGCACACGAAAACCATGCAGTTTTTACAATATTTTACACCCCATAGAACATGAAAATGAGCTTAATTCTGAAATCTGAGCTCTGCTTCAAAAGATATTCCTTGGGATAATACCACAGGAAAAGCTCGCACATGAAAGCCGTGCAGATTTTCAATGTTTTCCATGCCACAGAACATGAAATTGAGCTTAATTTTGAAATCTGAGCTCTGCTTCAAAAGTTATGCTTTGGGATAACTCCACAGGAAAAGCTCGCACATGAAAAACATGTGGATATTCCATGTTTTCCACCTGATAGAACATGGAAATGAGCTTAATTTTCAAATCCGAGCTCTGCTTCAAAAGTTATGCCTTCGGATAACTCCACAGGGAAAGCTTGCACATGAAAATCATGTGGATTTTTCAACGTTTTCCACCCTGTAGAACATGAAAATGAGCTTAATCTTGAAATCTGAGCTCTGCTTGAAAAGTTATGTCTTGGGATAACTCCACAGAAAAACCATGCACATGAAAACCGTGCAGATTTTCAATGTTTTCCACCCTATAGAACATGAAGATGAGTTTAATTTTGAAATCCGAGCTCTGCTTCAAAAGTTATGTCTTGTGATAACTTCACAGGAAAAGCTCACGCACGAAAACCCTGCGGATATTCAATGTTTTCCTCCTGATATAACATGAAAATGAGCTTAATTTTGAAATCCGAGCTGTGATTTAAAAGTTACGCTTTTGGATAACTCCACAGGAAAAGCTCGCACACGAAAACCATGCAGATTTTTCAATGTCCCCCCTCCCCCATAGGACATGAAAATGAGCTTAATTTTGAAAATCGAGCTGTGATTAAAAAATTATGCCTTGGGATAACTCCACAATAAAAGCTCGCACACAAAAATCATGCGCATTTTCAATGTTTTCCTCCCTGCAGAACATGAAAATGAGCTTAATTTTGAAATCCGAGCTCTGCTTCAAAAGTTATGCCTTGGGATAACTTCACAGGAAAAGCTCAAACATGAAAATCATGTGGATTTTCAATGTTTTCCTCCTGATAGAACATGAAAATGTGCTTAATTTTAAAATCCAAGCTATGTTTCAAAAGTTATGCCTTAGGCTACGCCAAAGGAACAGCTCGCACATGAAAGTCATGCAGGTTTTTCAATATTTTCCACCAGATAGAACATGAAAATGTGCTTAATTTTGAAATCCGAGCTGTGTTTCAAAAGTAATGTCTTGGGATAACTCCACAGGAAAAGCTCGCACACAAAAACCATGCAGTTTTTACAATATTTTACACCCCATAGAACATGAAAATGAGCTTAATTCTGAAATCTGAGCTCTGCTTCAAAAGATATTCCTTGGGATAATACCACAGGAAAAGCTCGCACATGAAAGCCGTGCAGATTTTCAATGTTTTCCATGCCACAGAACATGAAATTGAGCTTAATTTTGAAATCTGAGCTCTGCTTCAAAAGTTATGCTTTGGGATAACTCCACAGGAAAAGCTCGCACATGAAAAACATGTGGATATTCCATGTTTTCCACCTGATAGAACATGGAAATGAGCTTAATTTTCAAATCCGAGCTCTGCTTCAAAAGTTATGCCTTCGGATAACTCCACAGGGAAAGCTTGCACATGAAAATCATGTGGATTTTTCAACGTTTTCCACCCTGTAGAACATGAAAATGAGCTTAATCTTGAAATCTGAGCTCTGCTTGAAAAGTTATGTCTTGGGATAACTCCACAGAAAAACCATGCACATGAAAACCGTGCAGATTTTCAATGTTTTCCACCCTATAGAACATGAAGATGAGTTTAATTTTGAAATCCGAGCTCTGCTTCAAAAGTTATGTCTTGTGATAACTTCACAGGAAAAGCTCGCGCACGAAAACCCTGCGGATATTCAATGTTTTCCTCCTGATATAACATGAAAATGAGCTTAATTTTGAAATCCGAGCTGTGATTTAAAAGTTACGCTTTTGGATAACTCCACAGGAAAAGTTCGCATACGAAAACCATGCGGATATTCAATGTTTTCCTCCTGATATAACATGAAAATGAGCTTAATTTCGAAATCCGAGCTGTGATTTAAAAGTTATGGTTTTGGATAACTCCACAGGAAGAGCTCGCACACGAAAACCATGCAGATTTTTCAATGTTCCCCCCCCCCTCATAGGACATGAAAATAAGCTTAATTTTGAAATCCGAGCTGTGATTAAAAAATTATGCCTTGGGATAACTCCACAATAAAAGCTCGCACACGAAAATCATGCGGATTTTCAATGTTTTCCTCCCTGCAGAACATGAAAATGAGCTTAATTTTGAAATCCGAGCTCTGCTTCAAAAGTTATGCCTTGGGATAACTTCACAGGAAAAGCTCGCACATGAAAATCAAGTGGATTTTCAATTTTTTCCTCCTGATAGAACATGAAAATGAGCTTAATTTTAAAATCCGAGCTATGTTTCAAAAGTTATGCCTTAGGCTACGCCACAGGAACAGCTCATGAATGTCATGCAGGTTTTTCAATATTTTCCACCCCACAGAACATGAAAATGTGCTTAATTTTGAAATCCGAGCTGTGTTTCAAAAGTAATGTTTTGGGATAACTCCACAGGAAAAGCTCGCACACGAAAACCATGCAGATTTTTCAATATTTTACACCCCATAGAACATGAGAATGAGCTTAATTCTGAAATCTGAGCTCTGCTTCAAAAGATATTCCTTGGGATAACGCCACAGGAAAAGCTCGCACACGAAAGCCGTGCAGATTTTCAATGTTTTCCATGCCACAGAACATGAAATTGAGCTTAATTTTGAAATCTGAGCTCTGCTTCAAAAGTTATGCTTTGGGATAACTCCACAGGAAAAGCTCGCACATGAAAAACATGTGGATATTCCATGTTTTCCACCTGATAGAACATGGAAATGAGCTTAATTTTCAAATCCGAGCTCTGCTTCAAAAGTTATGCCTTTGGATAACTCCACAGGGAAAGCTTGCACATGAAAATCATGTGGATTTTTCAACTTTTTCCACCCCGTAGAACATGAAAATGAGCTTAATCTTGAAATCCGAGCTCTGCTTCAAAAGTTATGTCTTGGGATAACTCCACAGGAAAACCATGCACATTAAAACCATGCAGATTTTCAATTTTTTCCACCCCGTAGAACATGAAGATGTGTTTAATATTGAAATCCGAGCTCTGCTTCAAAAGTTATGTTTTGGGCAAACTCCACAGGAAAAGCTCACTTACAAAAACCATGTGCATTTTCAATGTATTCCACTCCGTAGAACATGAAAATCAGCTTAATTTTGAAATCTGAGCTCTGCTTCGAAAGTTATGCTTTGGGATAACTCCACAGGAAAATCTCGCACACGAATACCATACAGGGTTTTCAATGTTATCCACCCAATAGAACATGAAAATGAGCTTAAGTTTGAAATCCGAGCTCTACTTCAAAAGTTATGCCTTGGGATAAAATCATGTGGATTTTTAATATTTTACAGCCCATAGAACATGAAAATGAGCTTAAGTTTGAAATCCGAGCTCGACTTCAAAAGTTATGCCTTGGGATAACTCCACAGAAAAAGCTCGCACACGAAAATCATGTGGATTTTCAATGTTTTCCCCCCACCCCCATAGAACATGAAAATTTTCTTAATTTTGAAATCCGAGCTCTGCTTCAAAAGTTATGCCTTGGGATAACTCCACAGGAAAAGCTCGCACACGAAAATCATGTGGATTTTCAATGTTTCCCCTCCCCCCGTAGAACATGAAAATTTTCTTAATTTTGAAATCCGAGCTCTGCTTCAAAAGTTATGTCTTGGGAAAACTCCACAAGAAAAGCTCGCATACAAAAACTATGCTGATTTGCAATGTTTTCCACGCCTAGAACATGAAAATGAGTTTAATTTTGAAATCCAAGCTCTGCTTTAAAAGATATGCTTTGGGATAACTCCACAGGAAAAGCTCGCACACGAATACCATGCAGGTTTTTCAATGTTTTCCACCCTATAGAACATGAAAATGAGCTTAATTTTGAAATCCGAGCTCGACTTCAAAAGTTATGCCTTGAGATAACTCCACAGGAAAAGCTTGCACCCGAAAATCATGTGGATTTTCAATGTTTTCCCCCCCCCCTGTAGAACATGAAAATTATCTTAATTTTGAAATCCGAACTCTGCTTCAAAAGTTATGTCTTGTGATAACTCCACAGGAAAAGCTCGCGCACGAAAACCCTGCGGATATTCAATGTTTTCCTCCTGATATAACATGAAAATGAGCTTAATTTTGAAATCCGAGCTGTGATTTAAAAGTTACGCTTTTGGATAATTCCACAGGAAAAGCTCGCACATGAAAACCATGCAGATTTTTCAATGTCCCCCCTCCCCCATAGGACATGAAAATGAGCTTAATTTTGAAATCCGAGCTCTGCTTCAAAAGTTATGCCTTGGGATAACTTCACAGGAAAAGCTCACACATGAAAATCATGTGGATTTTCAATGTTTTCCTCCTGATAGAACATGAAAATGTGCTTAATTTTAAAATCCAAGCTATGTTTCAAAAGTTATGCCTTAGGCTACGCCACAGGAACAGCTCGCACATGAAAGTCATGCAGGTTTTTCAATATTTTACACCCCATAGAACATGAAAATGAGCTTAATTCTGAAATCTGAGCTCTGCTTCAAAAGATATTCCTTGGGATAACGCCACAGGAAAAGCTCGCACACGAAAGCCGTGCAGATTTTCAATGTTTTCCATGCCACAGAACATGAAATTGAGCTTAATTTTGAAATCTGAGCTCTGCTTCAAAAGTTATGCTTTGGGATAACTCCACAGGAAAAGCTCGCACATGAAAAACATGTGGATTTTCAATGTTTTCCACCTGATAGAACATGGAAATGAGCTTAATTTTCAAATCCGAGCTCTGCTTCAAAAGTTATGCCTTCGGATAACTCCACAGGGAAAGCTTGCACATGAAAATCATGTGGATTTTTCAACTTTTTCCACCCCGTAGAACATGAAAATGAGCTTAATCTTGAAATCCGAGCTCTGCTTCAAAAGTTATGTCTTGGGATAACTCCACAGGAAAACCATGCACATTAAAACCATGCAGATTTTCAATTTTTTCCACCCCGTAGAACATGAAGATGTGTTTAATTTTGAAATCCGAGCTCTGCTTCAAAAGTTATGTTTTGGGCAAACTCCACAGGAAAAGCTCACTTACAAAAACCATGTGCATTTTCAATGTATTCCACTCCGTAGAACATGAAAATCAGCTTAATTTTGAAATCTGAGCTCTGCTTCGAAAGTTATGCTTTGGGATAACTCCACAGGAAAATCTCGCACACGAATACCATACAGGGTTTTCAATTTTATCCACCCAATAGAACATGAAAATGAGCTTAAGTTTGAAATCCGAGCTCTACTTCAAAAGTTATGCCTTGGGATAAAATCATGTGGATTTTTAATATTTTACAGCCCATAGAACATGAAAATGAGCTTAAGTTTGAAATCCGAGCTCGACTTCAAAAGTTATGCCTTGGGATAACTCCACAGAAAAAGCTCGCACACGAAAATCATGTGGATTTTCAATGTTTCCCCCTCACCCCCATAGAACATGAAAATTTTCTTAATTTTGAAATCCGAGCTCTGCTTCAAAAGTTATGCCTTGGGATAACTCCACAGGAAAAGCTCGCACACGAAAATCATGTGGATTTTCAATGTTTCCCCTCCCCCCGTAGAACATGAAAATTTTCTTAATTTTGAAATCCGAGCTCTGCTTCAAAAGTTATGTCTTGGGATAATTCCACAGAAAAAGTTCGCATACGAAAACCATGCGGATATTCAATGTTTTCCTCCTGATATAACATGAAAATGAGCTTAATTTTGAAATCCGAGCTGTGATTTAAAAGTTATGCTTTTGGATAACTCCACAGGAAAAGCTCGCACACGAAAACCATGCAGATTTTTCAATGTCCCCCCCCCTCATAGGACATGAAAATGAGCTTAATTTTGAAATCCGAGCTGTGATTAAAAAATTATGCCTTGGGATAACTCCACAATAAAAGCTCGCACACGAAAATCATGTGGATTTTCAATGTTTTCCTCCCTGCAGAACATGAAAATGAGCTTAATTTTGAAATCCGAGCTCTGCTTCAAAAGTTATGCCTTGGGATAACTTCAAAGGAAAAGCTCGCACATGAAAATCAAGTGGATTTTCAATTTTTTCCTCCTGATAGAACATGAAAATGAGCTTAATTTTAAAATCCGAGCTATGTTTCAAAAGTTATGCCTTAGGCTACGCCACAGGAACAGCTCATGAATGTCATGCAGGTTTTTCAATATTTTCCACCCCACAGAACATGAAAATGTGCTTAATTTTGAAATCCGAGCTGTGTTTCAAAAGTAATGTCTTGGGATAACTCCACAGGAAAAGCTCGCACATGAAAACCATGCAGATTTTTCAATATTTTACACCCCATAGAACATGAGAATGAGCTTAATTCTGAAATCTGAGCTCTGCTTCAAAAGATATTCCTTGGGATAACACCACAGGAAAAGCTCGCACACGAAAGCCGTGCAGATTTTCAATGTTTTCCATGCCATAGAACATGAAAATGAGCTTAATCTTGAAATCCGAGCTCTGCTTTAAAAGTTATGTCTTGGGATAACACCACAAGAAAACAATGTACATGAAAACCATGCAGATTTTCAATGTTTTCCTCCCTGCAGAACATGAACATGATCTTAATTTTCAAATCCGAGCTCTGCTTTAAAAGTTATGTCTTGGGAAAACTCCACAAGAAAAGCTCGCATACAAAAACTATGCTGATTTGCAATGTTTTCCACGCCTAGAACATGAAAATGAGTTTAATTTTGAAATCCAAGCTCTGCTTTAAAAGTTATGCTTTGGGATAACTCCACAGGAAAAGCTCGCACACGAATACCATGCAGGTTTTTCAATGTTTTCCACCCTATAGAACATGAAAATGAGCTTAATTTTGAAATCCGAGCTCTACTTCAAAAGTTATGCCTTGAGATAACTCCACAGGAAAAGCTTGCACCCGAAAATCATGTGGATTTTCAATGTTCCCCCCCCCTGTAGAACATGAAAATTATCTTAATTTTGAAATCCGAGCTCTGCTTCAAAAGTTATGTCTTGTGATAACTTCACAGGAAAAGCTCGCGCACGAAAACCCTGCGGATATTCAATGTTTTCCTCCTGATATAACATGAAAATGAGCTTAATTTTGAAATCCGAGCTGTGATTTAAAAGTTACGCTTTTGGATAACTCCACAGGAAAAGCTCGCACACGAAAACCATGCAGATTTTTCAATGCCCCCCCCCCATAGGACATGAAAATGAGCTTAATTTTGAAAATCGAGCTGTGATTAAAAAATTATGCCTTGGGATAACTCCACAATAAAAGCTCGCACACAAAAATCATGCGCATTTTCAATGTTTTCCTCCCAGCAGAACATGAAAATGAGCTTAATTTTGAAATCCGAGCTCTGCTTCAAAAGTTATGCCTTGGGATAACTTCACAGGAAAAGCTCACACATGAAAATCATGTGGATTTTCAATGTTTTCCTCCTGATAGAACATGAAAATGTGCTTAATTTTAAAATCCAAGCTATGTTTCAAAAGTTATGCCTTAGGCTACGCCAAAGGAACAGCTCGCACATGAAAGTCATGCAGGTTTTTCAATATTTTCCACCAGATAGAACATGAAAATGTGCTTAATTTTGAAATCCGAGCTGTGTTTCAAAAGTAATGTCTTGGGATAACTCCACAGGAAAAGCTCGCACACGAAAACCATGCAGTTTTTACAATATTTTACACCCCATAGAACATGAAAATGAGCTTAATTCTGAAATCTGAGCTCTGCTTCAAAAGATATTCCTTGGGATAACGCCACAGGAAAAGCTCGCACACGAAAGCCGTGCAGATTTTCAATGTTTTCCATGCCACAGAACATGAAATTGAGCTTAATTTTGAAATCTGAGCTCTGCTTCAAAAGTTATGCTTTGGGATAACTCCACAGGAAAAGCTCGCACATGAAAAACATGTGGATTTTCAATGTTTTCCACCTGATAGAACATGGAAATGAGCTTAATTTTCAAATCCGAGCTCTGCTTCAAAAGTTATGCCTTCGGATAACTCCACAGGGAAAGCTTGCACATGAAAATCATGTGGATTTTTCAACTTTTTCCACCCCGTAGAACATGAAAATGAGCTTAATCTTGAAATCCGAGCTCTGCTTCAAAAGTTATGTCTTGGGATAACTCCACAGGAAAACCATGCACATTAAAACCATGCAGATTTTCAATTTTTTCCACCCCGTAGAACATGAAGATGTGTTTAATTTTGAAATCCGAGCTCTGCTTCAAAAGTTATGTTTTGGGCAAACTCCACAGGAAAAGCTCACTTACAAAAACCATGTGCATTTTCAATGTTTTCCACTCCGTAGAACATGAAAATCAGCTTAATTTTGAAATCTGAGCTCTGCTTCGAAAGTTATGCTTTGGGATAACTCCACAGGAAAATCTCGCACACGAATACCATACAGGGTTTTCAATGTTATCCACCCAATAGAACATGAAAATGAGCTTAAGTTTGAAATCCGAGCTCTACTTCAAAAGTTATGCCTTGGGATAAAATCATGTGGATTTTTAATATTTTACAGCCCATAGAACATGAAAATGAGCTTAAGTTTGAAATCCGAGCTCGACTTCAAAAGTTATGCCTTGGGATAACTCCACAGAAAAAGCTCGCACACGAAAATCATGTGGATTTTCAATGTTTCCCCCCCACCCCCATAGAACATGAAAATTTTCTTAATTTTGAAATCCGAGCTCTGCTTCAAAAGTTATGCTTTGGGATAACTCCACAGGAAAATCTCACACACGAATACCATGCAGGTTTTTCAATGTTTTCCACCCTATAGAACATGAAAATGAGCTTAATTTTGAAATCCGAGCTCGACTTCAAAAGATATGCCTTGAGATAACTCCACAGGAAAAGCTTGCACCCGAAAATCATGTGGATTTTCAATGTTTTTCCCCCCCCTGTAGAACATGAAAATTATCTTAATTTTGAAATCCGAACTCTGCTTCAAAAGTTATGTCTTGTGATAACTCCACAGGAAAAGCTCGCGCACGAAAACCCTGCGGATATTCAATGTTTTCCTCCTGATATAACATGAAAATGAGCTTAATTTTGAAATCCGAGCTGTGATTTAAAAGTTACGCTTTTGGATAACTCCACAGGAAAAGCTCGCACATGAAAACCATGCAGATTTTTCAATGTCCCCCCTCCCCCATAGGACATGAAAATGAGCTTAATTTTGAAATCCGAGCTCTGCTTCAAAAGTTATGCCTTGGGATAACTTCACAGGAAAAGCTCACACATGAAAATCATGTGGATTTTCAATGTTTTCCTCCTGATAGAACATGAAAATGTGCTTAATTTTAAAATCCAAGCTATGTTTCAAAAGTTATGCCTTAGGCTACGCCACAGGAACAGCTCGCACATGAAAGTCATGCAGGTTTTTCAATATTTTCCACCAGATAGAACATGAAAATGTGCTTAATTTTGAAATCCGAGCTGTGTTTCAAAAGTAATGTCTTGGGATAACTCCACAGGAAAAGCTCGCACACAAAAACCATGCAGTTTTTACAATATTTTACACCCCATGGAACATGAAAATGAGCTTAATTCTGAAATCTGAGCTCTGCTTCAAAAGATATTCCTTGGGATAATGCCACAGGAAAAGCTCGCACACGAAAGCCGTGCAGATTTTCAATGTTTTCCATGCCACAGAACATGAAATTGAGCTTAATTTTGAAATCTGAGCTCTGCTTCAAAAGTTATGCTTTGGGATAACTCCACAGGAAAAGCTCGCACATGAAAAACATGTGGATATTCCATGTTTTCCACCTGATAGAACATGGAAATGAGCTTAATTTTCAAATCCGAGCTCTGCTTCAAAAGTTATGCCTTCGGATAACTCCACAGGGAAAGCTTGCACATGAAAATCATGTGGATTTTTCAACTTTTTCCACCCCGTAGAACATGAAAATGAGCTTAATCTTGAAATCCGAGCTCTGCTTCAAAAGTTATGTCTTGGGATAACTCCACAGGAAAACCATGCACATTAAAACCATGCAGATTTTCAATTTTTTCCACCCCGTAGAACATGAAGATGTGTTTAATTTTGAAATCCGAGCTCTGCTTCAAAAGTTATGTTTTGGGCAAACTCCACAGGAAAAGCTCACTTACAAAAACCATGTGCATTTTCAATGTTTTCCACTCCGTAGAACATGAAAATCAGCTTAATTTTGAAATCTGAGCTCTGCTTCGAAAGTTATGCTTTGGGATAACTCCACAGGAAAATCTCGCACACGAATACCATACAGGGTTTTCAATGTTATCCACCCAATAGAACATGAAAATGAGCTTAAGTTTGAAATCCGAGCTCTACTTCAAAAATTATGCCTTGGGATAAAATCATGTGGATTTTTAATATTTTACAGCCCATAGAACATGAAAATGAGCTTAAGTTTGAAATCCGAGCTCGACTTCAAAAGTTATGCCTTGGGATAACTCCACAGAAAAAGCTCGCACACGAAAATCATGTGGATTTTCAATGTTTCCCCCTCACCCCCATAGAACATGAAAATTTTCTTAATTTTGAAATCCGAGCTCTGCTTCAAAAGTTATGCCTTGGGATAACTCCACAGGAAAAGCTCGCACACGAAAATCATGTGGATTTTCAATGTTTCCCCTCCCCCCGTAGAACATGAAAATTTTCTTAATTTTGAAATCCGAGCTCTGCTTCAAAAGTTATGTCTTGGGATAACTCCACAGGAAAAGTTCGCATACGAAAACCATGCGGATATTCAATGTTTTCCTCCTGATAAAACATGAAAATGAGCTTAATTTCGAAATCCGAGCTGTGATTTAAAAGTTATGCTTTTGGATAACTCCACAGGAAAAGCTCGCACACGAAAACCATGCAGATTTTTCAATGTTCCCCCCCCCCTCATAGGACATGAAAATGAGCTTAATTTTGAAATCCGAGCTGTGATTAAAAAATTATGCCTTGGGATAACTCCACAATAAAAGCTCGCACACGAAAATCATGTGGATTTTCAATGTTTTCCTCCCTGCAGAACATGAAAATGAGCTTAATTTTGAAATCCGAGCTCTGCTTCAAAAGTTATGCCTTGGGATAACTTCACAGGAAAAGCTCGCACATGAAAATCAAGTGGATTTTCAATTTTTTCCTCCTGATAGAACATGAAAATGAGCTTAATTTTAAAATCCGAGCTATGTTTCAAAAGTTATGCCTTAGGCTACGCCACAGGAACAGCTCATGAATGTCATGCAGGTTTTTCAATATTTTCCACCCCACAGAACATGAAAATGTGCTTAATTTTGAAATCCGAGCTGTGTTTCAAAAGTAATGTCTTGGGATAACTCCACAGGAAAAGCTCGCACATGAAAACCATGCAGATTTTTCAATATTTTACACCCCATAGAACATGAGAATGAGCTTCATTCTGAAATCTGAGCTCTGCTTCAAAAGATATTCCTTGGGATAACACCACAGGAAAAGCTCGCACACGAAAGCCGTGCAGATTTTCAATGTTTTCCATGCCATAGAACATGAAAATGAGCTTAATCTTGAAATCCGAGCTCTGCTTTAAAAGTTATGTCTTGGGATAACACCACAGGAAAACAATGTACATGAAAACCATGCAGATTTTCAATGTTTTCCTCCCTGCAGAACATGAACATGATCTTAATTTTCAAATCCGAGCTCTGCTTTAAAAGTTATGTCTTGGGAAAACTCCACAAGAAAAGCTCGCATACAAAAACTATGCTGATTTGCAATGTTTTCCACGCCTAGAACATGAAAATGAGTTTAATTTTGAAATCCAAGCTCTGCTTTAAAAGTTATGCTTTGGGATAACTCCACAGGAAAAGCTCGCACACGAATACCATGCAGGTTTTTCAATGTTTTCCACCCTATAGAACATGAAAATGAGCTTAATTTTGAAATCCGAGCTCTACTTCAAAAGTTATGCCTTGAGATAACTCCACAGGAAAAGCTTGCACCCGAAAATCATGTGGATTTTCAATGTTCCCCCCCCCTGTAGAACATGAAAATTATCTTAATTTTGAAATCCGAGCTCTGCTTCAAAAGTTATGTCTTGTGATAACTTCACAGGAAAAGCTCGCGCACGAAAACCCTGCGGATATTCAATGTTTTCCTCCTGATATAACATGAAAATGAGCTTAATTTTGAAATCCGAGCTGTGATTTAAAAGTTACGCTTTTGGATAACTCCACAGGAAAAGCTCGCACACGAAAACCATGCAGATTTTTCAATGCCCCCCCCCCATAGGACATGAAAATGAGCTTAATTTTGAAAATCGAGCTGTGATTAAAAAATTATGCCTTGGGATAACTCCACAATAAAAGCTCGCACACAAAAATCATGCGCATTTTCAATGTTTTCCTCCCTGCAGAACATGAAAATGAGCTTAATTTTGAAATCCGAGCTCTGCTTCAAAAGTTATGCCTTGGGATAACTTCACAGGAAAAGCTCACACATGAAAATCATGTGGATTTTCAATGTTTTCCTCCTGATAGAACATGAAAATGTGCTTAATTTTAAAATCCAAGCTATGTTTCAAAAGTTATGCCTTAGGCTACGCCAAAGGAACAGCTCGCACATGAAAGTCATGCAGGTTTTTCAATATTTTCCACCAGATAGAACATGAAAATGTGCTTAATTTTGAAATCCGAGCTGTGTTTCAAAAGTAATGTCTTGGGATAACTCCACAGGAAAAGCTCGCACACAAAAACCATGCAGTTTTTACAATATTTTACACCCCATAGAACATGAAAATGAGCTTAATTCTGAAATCTGAGCTCTGCTTCAAAAGATATTCCTTGGGATAACGCCACAGGAAAAGCTCGCACACGAAAGCCGTGCAGATTTTCAAAGTTTTCCATGCCACAGAACATGAAATTGAGCTTAATTTTGAAATCTGAGCTCTGCTTCAAAAGTTATGCTTTGGGATAACTCCACAGGAAAAGCTCGCACATGAAAAACATGTGGATATTCCATGTTTTCCACCTGATAGAACATGGAAATGAGCTTAATTTTCAAATCCGAGCTCTGCTTCAAAAGTTATGCCTTCGGATAACTCCACAGGGAAAGCTTGCACATGAAAATCATGTGGATTTTTCAACTTTTTCCACCCCGTAGAACATGAAAATGAGCTTAATCTTGAAATCCGAGCTCTGCTTCAAAAGTTATGTCTTGGGATAACTCCACAGGAAAAGCTCGCACACGAAAACCATGCAGTTTTTACAATATTTTACACCCCATAGAACATGAAAATGAGCTTAATTTTGAAATCCGAGCTGTGTTTCAAAAGTAATGTCTTGGGATAACTCCACAGGAAAAGCTCGCACACGAAAACCATGCAGTTTTTACAATATTTTACACCCCATAGAACATGAAAATGAGCTTAATTCTGAAATCTGAGCTCTGCTTCAAAAGATATTCCTTGGGATAATACCACAGGAAAAGCTCGCACATGAAAGCCGTGCAGATTTTCAATGTTTTCCATGCCACAGAACATGAAATTGAGCTTAATTTTGAAATCTGAGCTCTGCTTCAAAAGTTATGCTTTGGGATAACTCCACAGGAAAAGCTCGCACATGAAAAACATGTGGATATTCCATGTTTTCCACCTGATAGAACATGGAAATGAGCTTAATTTTCAAATCCGAGCTCTGCTTCAAAAGTTATGCCTTCGGATAACTCCACAGGGAAAGCTTGCACATGAAAATCATGTGGATTTTTCAACGTTTTCCACCCTGTAGAACATGAAAATGAGCTTAATCTTGAAATCTGAGCTCTGCTTGAAAAGTTATGTCTTGGGATAACTCCACAGAAAAACCATGCACATGAAAACCGTGCAGATTTTCAATGTTTTCCACCCTATAGAACATGAAGATGAGTTTAATTTTGAAATCCGAGCTCTGCTTCAAAAGTTATGTCTTGTGATAACTTCACAGGAAAAGCTCACGCACGAAAACCCTGCGGATATTCAATGTTTTCCTCCTGATATAACATGAAAATGAGCTTAATTTTGAAATCCGAGCTGTGATTTAAAAGTTACGCTTTTGGATAACTCCACAGGAAAAGCTCGCACACGAAAACCATGCAGATTTTTCAATGTCCCCCCTCCCCCATAGGACATGAAAATGAGCTTAATTTTGAAAATCGAGCTGTGATTAAAAAATTATGCCTTGGGATAACTCCACAATAAAAGCTCGCACACAAAAATCATGCGCATTTTCAATGTTTTCCTCCCTGCAGAACATGAAAATGAGCTTAATTTTGAAATCCGAGCTCTGCTTCAAAAGTTATGCCTTGGGATAACTTCACAGGAAAAGCTCAAACATGAAAATCATGTGGATTTTCAATGTTTTCCTCCTGATAGAACATGAAAATGTGCTTAATTTTAAAATCCAAGCTATGTTTCAAAAGTTATGCCTTAGGCTACGCCAAAGGAACAGCTCGCACATGAAAGTCATGCAGGTTTTTCAATATTTTCCACCAGATAGAACATGAAAATGTGCTTAATTTTGAAATCCGAGCTGTGTTTCAAAAGTAATGTCTTGGGATAACTCCACAGGAAAAGCTCGCACACAAAAACCATGCAGTTTTTACAATATTTTACACCCCATAGAACATGAAAATGAGCTTAATTCTGAAATCTGAGCTCTGCTTCAAAAGATATTCCTTGGGATAATACCACAGGAAAAGCTCGCACATGAAAGCCGTGCAGATTTTCAATGTTTTCCATGCCACAGAACATGAAATTGAGCTTAATTTTGAAATCTGAGCTCTGCTTCAAAAGTTATGCTTTGGGATAACTCCACAGGAAAAGCTCGCACATGAAAAACATGTGGATATTCCATGTTTTCCACCTGATAGAACATGGAAATGAGCTTAATTTTCAAATCCGAGCTCTGCTTCAAAAGTTATGCCTTCGGATAACTCCACAGGGAAAGCTTGCACATGAAAATCATGTGGATTTTTCAACGTTTTCCACCCTGTAGAACATGAAAATGAGCTTAATCTTGAAATCTGAGCTCTGCTTGAAAAGTTATGTCTTGGGATAACTCCACAGAAAAACCATGCACATGAAAACCGTGCAGATTTTCAATGTTTTCCACCCTATAGAACATGAAGATGAGTTTAATTTTGAAATCCGAGCTCTGCTTCAAAAGTTATGTCTTGTGATAACTTCACAGGAAAAGCTCGCGCACGAAAACCCTGCGGATATTCAATGTTTTCCTCCTGATATAACATGAAAATGAGCTTAATTTTGAAATCCGAGCTGTGATTTAAAAGTTACGCTTTTGGATAACTCCACAGGAAAAGCTCGCACACGAAAACCATGCAGATTTTTCAATGCCCCCCCCCCATAGGACATGAAAATGAGCTTAATTTTGAAAATCGAGCTGTGATTAAAAAATTATGCCTTGGGATAACTCCACAATAAAAGCTCGCACACAAAAATCATGCGCATTTTCAATGTTTTCCTCCCTGCAGAACATGAAAATGAGCTTAATTTTGAAATCCGAGCTCTGCTTCAAAAGTTATGCCTTGGGATAACTTCACAGGAAAAGCTCACACATGAAAATCATGTGGATTTTCAATGTTTTCCTCCTGATAGAACATGAAAATGTGCTTAATTTTAAAATCCAAGCTATGTTTCAAAAGTTATGCCTTAGGCTACGCCAAAGGAACAGCTCGCACATGAAAGTCATGCAGGTTTTTCAATATTTTCCACCAGATAGAACATGAAAATGTGCTTAAT
Source organism: Hydrophis major (assembly GCA_033807585.1). NCBI lineage: Eukaryota > Metazoa > Chordata > Lepidosauria > Squamata > Elapidae > Hydrophis > Hydrophis major. The sequence goes on from CM066340.1 coordinate 267,605, forward strand.
TTTGAAATCCGAGCTGTGTTTCAAAAGTAATGTCTTGGGATAACTCCACAGGAAAAGCTCGCACACAAAAACCATGCAGTTTTTACAATATTTTACACCCCATAGAACATGAAAATGAGCTTAATTCTGAAATCTGAGCTCTGCTTCAAAAGATATTCCTTGGGATAACGCCACAGGAAAAGCTCGCACACGAAAGCCGTGCAGATTTTCAATGTTTTCCATGCCACAGAACATGAAATTGAGCTTAATTTTGAAATCTGAGCTCTGCTTCAAAAGTTATGCTTTGGGATAACTCCACAGGAAAAGCTCGCACATGAAAAACATGTGGATATTCCATGTTTTCCACCTGATAGAACATGGAAATGAGCTTAATTTTCAAATCCGAGCTCTGCTTCAAAAGTTATGCCTTCGGATAACTCCACAGGGAAAGCTTGCACATGAAAATCATGTGGATTTTTCAACGTTTTCCACCCTGTAGAACATGAAAATGAGCTTAATCTTGAAATCTGAGCTCTGCTTGAAAAGTTATGTCTTGGGATAACTCCACAGAAAAACCATGCACATGAAAACCGTGCAGATTTTCAATGTTTTCCACCCTATAGAACATGAAGATGAGTTTAATTTTGAAATCCGAGCTCTGCTTCAAAAGTTATGATTTGGGAAAACTCCACAGGAAATGCTCACTTACGAAAACCATGTGCATTTTCAATGTTTTCCACTCCGTAGAACATGAAATTGAGCTTAATTTTGAAATCTGAGCTCTGCTTCAAAAGTTATGCTTTGGGATAACTCCACAGGAAAATCTCACACACGAATTCCATGCAGGTTTTTCAATGTTATCCACCCAATAGAACATGAAAATGAGCTTAAGTTTGAAATCCGAGCTCTACTTCAAAAGTTATGCCTTGGGATAAAATCATGTGGATTTTCAATGTTTTCCACACCATAGAACATGAAAATGAGCTTAATTTTGAAATCTGAACTCTGTTTCAAAAGTTATGCTTTGGGATAACTCCACAGGAAAAGCTCACACACGAAAATCATGTGGATTTTTAATATTTTACAGGCCATAGAACGTGAAAATGAGCTTAATTTTGGAATCTGAGCTCTGCATCACAAGCGTCCAATCAGAGGGGCCCGTTAACAGCCAATCAGACTGGGCAGAAACAACCAATCACGACTCGCTATTCGTGGGCCAATGAGAAGTGCAGGATTACAAGCCTGCTGTAAAGTAAAGCTATTTAGGGTTGTACTGCTGCGTTGGCTTAGTCCATAACACTCCTCCCCCTAGGTTCCGTCTGAAGGGTGGGGTGACGTATTCTCATAAATAGGCAGGTCGCTTCACCTATCTGCTTGACCTGCACTGTTCCACCAGTTTCTGTCTTGGTCTCAATTGTGAACCAACAGCTGGTTTCAATAAACTGCTATGGAATACAGCATGGACTTTCCCTAACAAGCAAGGGAGACTTAGTTGCACAGTTACCAGATTTATCACTTTCACTATTGGGAATGGTCCTAGGAATTTTGGACCTAATTTCTTTGTAGGCAAATTTAGTCTAAGAAGTTTAGTGGACAAGTAGATCTGATCTCCCACTTTAAAGGGGGCTTGCAGGGATCGGTGCTTGTCCACTATGCGATGATGGTTGGAGCCTCCATTCCCTGGTCTTGCAGTGGTCTCCACTCAAAGGCGGCCACTAGTTCAGGTTGTCCTGATGCCCCTGGAGACTCGGGGACCACCATCACCAGCTCTAACTTTAACTGCACAGCTGGTCCAGCTGGCAGAGTCTGCCATAGAGCCAGTTCCTTGGGTCTGGTGCCTTCTGGAGCTTGGCCTCCGCATTCTTGGCTTCAACCACTGCCACATCTGATGGGTAGCAGATAACTCTGCAAACAACCTCTGAAGCAGATCCAGCAGATCCTATAGGGGTCTCTGTTCCCTGCTCCATCTTCCCTAAGTCTTTATACCCCAGTTATTTTGGGGTGAATCTCAGGGCTCAGGACCCCAGATAGTGGCACCACTTTGTGAGAATCCGCTGGAATTTTCTTTAGAAGGAGATTCGGGTTAATGTCAGTGTTCCAATTAAACTCTCTGAGCAATTCAAAACTCCAAGACAAAGTCCATGAAAATAAGAATTTATTAGAGAAGTCATGTTGACACATCCGGGGAAAACCTGAATCTGAATTCCCATGTTTTCCTCCTTCCACATTAAAACTCACACCCTGCCCCAATTTATGACTCCCCAGTCACATAAGCCAATCAACTTCATTTCTGAACTACCGCCAATTCCAGTCACTCCCCTCCAAATTCCAGCAACTCTATGGCAAAATAATGTTGTGGCTATACTTCCTTCAATGCTCTTCCATTCCCACAGCTTGCCCATTCCCCCGCTGTGGCAGCCCTGATTCAAGATCGATCTAGGGCTGACAATGGGTTTCCACTTGGTCATCCAGGCTAACCCCAAGATGACCTGCTGCTGTGACAACCTTTGGGACTACCACAAACTGAATGGTCTCTTGGTGGGTTCCTGACTTAAGGTGTACCAGTTCCATTAGGTAGGAGGCAGGCAAGCCTCCCACAATGGAGCCATCAACCTGCTCAAATCTTATGGGTTAATGTAGCTTCTTTACTCAAAGTCTCAATTTCTGGACCTTCTGCAGATTGACTAAGCACCCTGAGTCTATTAGGACTTTTACCATCCTCTTCGCCCCCCAAACGGGTTACTATGGTCTCCACAGGGGTGATGGTTTCACTTACCATCAGGTCATCTTTCTCCTTGCTGTCGCTTTTATAAAGGGTCAGCTGGGGATCATCCTCAGTTGAAGTTCCCCCCCTTTCGCTGCTGGAGGGTGGGGAAACAACTCTACGATTTCACATGCCACTCATGTTTTCTCCTTGCCCTGTTAGGTCGGCTTTCTCTTCAGCCAACTTTCCACTCCTCCACTCCATTTGTAATTGACTTGGTCGAGCTCCACTCTCACATTTGGCACCAGTCGTGGATCTGCTCAGGTATTCCTCGAAGCAGGCAAGTATGGTACATTTCTCGATTCAGGCCATCTCAGAAGTGGCGCACCAGGAGCCGCTCTTGCCAGTTCCTCAGTTTCCCTGCTAGCCTCCAGAATTCATGAACATATTCAGCCACTGGTCTATTCTCTTGCTGGATGGTGTGGACATCAGATTCCACCTGTCAGATTAGTGCTGTGTCTCCAAATCTGTCTCTGAGCTCTACCAGGAATGTGCCAGGGTCCCACAGTTCAGGGGCTCCTTAATTGTGGAGGTCTGTTCCCCATACTACTGCTTCTTCTTCCAGGTTTGCCATGATGGCATTAATGCAGGCTCCTCATAGATCGGCGGTGCATTTTTCAGTGGGAGGAAGGAGCAGGTAAACGGCTTGAAGATTTACTGTGGACCTGAGTCAGAAACAACTTAAAAAGCGAAGACTCCAGAGTGGAAGAGGTGAGTGTGGAGATTAAGTGGCAGCAGCTTAATTTATGTTTTTACCCTCTAACTCTGGAAGTTAAATGGCAGCTTGAGAAAAGAGTTATTAAAGGAAAGAGAAAAAAAGGGGACTAGACGAGAAGAAGAGGTGTGAAGAAGGTTTTTATTCAGGAAAACTGCCTTTTGAAACTGAGATTGATTGTGAATTCCAATGATGGAAGAACTGGAATGATGTCTACAGTCTCCATTTAAAACAAATCACCAAAAATAATTCTAAACAATTGGGGAGAACAAAGGAAACTCACGGAGAATTGATAGTCTCCATATAAATCACCCAGCTCCATTTAAACAACCCAGCTGATTAGTCAGCCTGAATTTAAATTCCCACTCAGCTGATTGAACAACTTCCACTAAACTCCCACCCAAATCTCATCCTTTCCAAACTCCAAAGTAGATGTTTGGTGAGCTCATTCAAATCTTCTCCATTCAGATCTATCAAACAGCAACGCTTCCTCTTTAAAACAAAAACAAAATAAAAACCAAAAAACATGGCTTTAGGGAAAAACAAAGGAATTTTACACCACAAACCTCCAATACTATACTACCTCCACTATTTCAGTACCTCAAGACCAAATATTTATAAATAATGCTTTGTCCATAAGAATTGATTTATCATATAATAGTATAATAATTGTTAAATGACCACTAATAAGTAACCTTACTTTTGATTTGTTCTCTAACTTATCAATTAACATTTATTACCAACATTCATTAAGTAACTGTCTACCTATCACATTAATTAGCTATTGTAATTATTTAGTGTACTATTGTCATTGACCATGCCAGCCAGAAACTCCAAATCCTCCACTACCAAACAACAACAAAATAGTATCTCTACCAATGACCTCCCAGACTCCTGTACATGCTTCAGATGTCCTAAAACCATCAATGAAACAAAAAATAATATCAAATGCTACCTATGTGATGATGAAGCCCACTTTGCCTGCTTAAACTTAAACAAAGACCTAGCTGATCTCCTAGAAGCATCAGATACTTTCCCTTGTCTACATCCATCATGTTTTCCTAAGCTAAACAAACCAAGTACCCTGCCTGACAGAGTTGATAGCATAGAATCACTCATGCACTCAATAGAAAAACGCTTAGCAATACATTTTGAAACAAGAAAGCCTAATTTCTCTTGAAAAAAAATATATAGCACTGATAAGCGACTACCTATCAGCTCAAAATCAAATCCCAACCCAACAACCACTACCACAACTACTATCTCAACTATAATCACAACTACAACCAAAAATAACCACCAAACCACAACCACAAATAATTACTATCCCATCAAATAATTCCACAAATGATATCTCCTTACTCATCAGAGACACCATTGAACGTGATCAGAAACATCCAAATGCCATCTTATTTGGTCTTGAAGACACCAACGAATCAGATGACATCACCAAAGTTCATAATATCATAAACAACTCAAATATAGCAAGCATCTCTCCTGAAGATATAATTGAAGTAACCAGAGATATGAATTCAAATACAATGATGGCTCGGTGGCCCCAAAATTTTGTAGAGTTGTTTGCAAAAATGAGTCCAGCAAATACATATTCATTCATACAATAAACGCCATTGCAAAAACCAATCCCAACCACAAAAAACTTTGCTCAACACCAGACTTATCCATACTGCAAAGAATCTGCTCCTGTGAACTCTGCAAGGAGCTCAAAATATGTCGAGACAATGGAGAGAAGGATCTCTACATTGACTACCACGCTGATTGTATCAAAAGTAAGTCACACAACCCACAACTCCACATCCAACCTTACCTCATCCAACCCACCATCACTCAAAACAAGGCATGCATGCCCCTAACTACCTCAATTCAAACTACAACTGGCCTTAAATGCAAACTACTCAATGCAAGAAGCCTTATGAATAAAATACCTGAATTTCTCCTCTTACTAAATATGGCTAAATTTGACATCATATTGTCTGTGAAACATGGCTCAATGCATCTCTCCCTGACTCCATTACCACAGTAAGAAACTATCATGTTTACCAATCAGATCGTGAAATCCATAGAGGAGGTAGTGTTACTATCTTCTATAAAAAGTCCTTACATCTAAAAAACCTCCAAGTTACCCAAGAGCTTGCTCTTCCTGAGACCATTGTCTGTGAACTGTCCTTAAATATCACATTTTGATTCTTACTATGTTACAGAGCCCCTGATTATGACATCGAACATGTAAACAAGCTAAATTCACTACTAACATGGGCAACATCCTGCCCACACACTTTTATCTTTCTTGGTGACTTCAATCTACCTCACATTAACTGGACCCTAAATGAGTGTAAAACTGAACCCATACATGCAACCTTCTACAATGCTGTAACAAACCTGGGCAACTAGTAACCAATAATACTAGGCTTAACAACTGCCTCGATCTCATCTTCTGCAATAGTTTGAATTCAATTTACAGAATACAAATTAAAGAACCCTTTTCCAACAGTGACTACAGCATGATTGACATTTGTCTCAACATACATCCACACAAAAATCAACACAACGATGTGATCCCCAATTATAACTTCAAAAAAGGCAACTATGATCTTATAGACAACGATCTCTCATCCCTTGATTGGCAATTTCTATTCACTGGATGCAATACTGTTGAAGACCATTACAACATATTTTTACTTGAAGTCAAAAGAGTCATCAAACTATATGTACCAATAACAACTCCAAAAACCAGAAAAACCAGATTACCCATAACAATAAGGAATCTTCAATCCAAAAAGAGATCACTTTGGTGGAAAAACAATTCTGGTCACGTTGCCAACTTCAAAACCCGATACAAAAATCTATGCCACCAGATAAAGACTGAATGCACCAATTATCACATTAAACAAGAGGAAAACCTTCTATGCACCAATTCCACCTGAGCTTTCTACAATTTTGTAAACAACAAACTAAAAAACTCAAGGTCCATTCCAACCCTGAAAGGACCTAATGGCAAAGACTGCAATGACAACACTATTAAAGCCAACCTCTTTAACACATTCTTTGGCTCAGTATTTGTAAACAGCAATGGATCATGCCCAGTATTTCCTTGTCGAACCACAGACAACTACAATGATCTAATACATATCGATTTTACAGTAGACAATGTTGAAAAAGCACTACACAATCTAAAACCATCTCTATCTATTGGGCCGGACTGAATATGTGCCTACTTCTTAAAAAAGCTATCCACTGCCATAGCCGAACCTCTAAGCATAATCTTCAAAAAATCTTTCAGGACTAAAACTATGGTCACAAGCCAAGGTCATCCCCATCTTCAAAAAGGGAGACCCCAGCCTAGTTGAAAATTACAGACCAATACTTTATGCTGCGTCATCTGGAACGTCATGGAATCAATTATTAACCAATCCATTATCCTCCACTTAGAGACAAATAACCTACTCTCTAATAAACAATTTGGTTTCAGAAAAAAATTATCCTGCAATCTGCAACTCTTACACAGCAAAAACATGGGCTACACAACTCGATCAGGGCGAAACAATAGATGCAATCTACATAGACTTCTGTAAAGCCTTTGATACAGTGGTACATGACAAACTACTCCTAAAACTAAAATCTTATGGTATCTCAGGACACCTGCATAACTGGATAGAAGCATTCCTGTCACATAGACAACAAATGTTCAAAATTGGGAGCATCCTATCAAATTCTGTACCTGTCAACAGTGGTGTCCCCCAAGGCAGTGTTCCAGGACCAACTCTCTTCATACTCTACATAAATGACCTCTATGATCATATTAAGAGCAACTGCATTCTCTTTGCTGATGATGTAAAGCTATTCAACACCACAGACAGTACTGCTACCCTTCAAAAAGACCTCAACTATGTATCAGAATGATCAATCAAATGGCAACTTCAAATCTCAACAAATAAATGCTCTGTCTTACATATTGGCAAAAAAAAAAATCAGAAAATAAAATACAGGCTGAATAGTCAAGATCTTGTTGATGATCCAAACTCTGTCAAGGATCTTGGAGTACTCATCTCAAATGATCTAAGTGCTAGAGCCTACTGTAACTACATAGCCAAAAAGGCATTAAGAGTTGTTAATCTAATCTTACATAGCTTTTTCTCTGGTAATATTATACTACTAACTAGAGCATACAAAACATTTGCTAAACCAATACTCAAATACAGCTCATCAGTCTGGAACCCACATTCTGTATCTGATATTAACACAGTTGAGAAAGTTCAGAAATATTTCACAAGAAGAGTTCTTCACTCCTCTACTCGTTGCAGAATACCTTATGCCACCAGACTTGAAATTCTAGACCTAGAAAACTCAGAACTATGCTGCCTTCGGTCCGTATAGTATATAAAATCATACATTGCAATGTCCTACCTGTCAATGCTTCAGCTTCAACCGTAACAATACAAGAACAAACAATAGATACAAACTCAAGGTTAATCGCACCAAATTTGGTTGCAGGAAATACAACTTCAGCAACAGAGTGGTCAATGTCTGGAATACTCTCCCTCACTCTGTGGTTTCTTCCCCAAACCCCAAAAATTTTAACCTTAGACTTTCTACTATTGACCTCACCCCTTTCCTAATTGATCTGTAGGGGGTGTGCATAAGCGCACCAACGTGCCTACAGTCCCTGTCCTATTGCTTCTTTTATTTTTCTTAAATGTATCCATATATTCATAACTATGTTTTTACTTATACCTATTATCTTGTAAGCAATTGACAAACCAAATAAAATAAATAAATAAATTCCATTTCATATATTCCATTATCCCTTCCCTCTAATTTCTACCCCTATTCTAAATTTAATTGTATCTTTGTATTATATTGGAGAAAGAAGAAAAAAAGTAAATTTAAAAAGAATAAAGTTTTTCTCTTATTCTCTTGTCTCTTTAAAGTGTTAAACATTTTCTTCTTAGCTCTCTCAAATCTTTGTCCCTGTCTGCTTCCACATTGTAACCTATCATTTTTAAACTTTTCTCCCTTCTCCACCCTGTTCCATTGTCTAATTTTCAAAATGTCTGCTCTTGCTTTTGTCTCTCTCAGGAGAATCATCTTGCAATTTTATTTCCTCTTTCCATTCCCTTAAAACAACTCTCCTTTCTGCTTATTACATCCATTCTTATTGTATTTATTTTCTCTTCTTTCTCATTGCAGTCTATTTGTTGATTTTTCTCTGTATTTTCTTCTAATGCTCTAATTAATTCCTCTTCTTCTTCTGTACATCTTGCTCATTCCTTTCCAGCTTTTCCTCTATGCTCTGCATTTTAAGAACTCTTTCCCAACTCTCCTTAATATCCTTAAATATTGACACCATTTCTTCCTAGATCCCATTCTGTTCTTGCGGGTAAGACATCTCATTTAATTTCTTTTAATGTTTTTTTAATGTCCAATAATCCAAATATCTAAAAACAAGCCAAATATTCATGCCAAAATTACTTCTGACAAAGTTTAAAATTCTTGTATTCTATTTTCAGTCCTTTTGTTGAAACTTTCAAAGTCACTTCAATAATATTTTCTGATTCCTGGGAATATCTTGCATCTTCCTGCCTTCTATTCATAGGTGGTGCAGTTAAATCCTGTTATTTTAGCCATATTTCAATTTTAGAATATCAATCCAAAATAGTAAAATATCCGTTTTTTTTAAAGTATTGTTCCAATATTTTAATATGCTTCTGCAAAACAGTATTTATCCTCTTTAAAATTCCAATTTTCTGTGTTTTCTATATTCCAAAAATTGCCTTCTCCTCCTTCCCCTCCCCCCAGCTTTGGAGTTTTTCTTTTAATGCTTGTACCGCCATTTTTAATGTGACAATGAAATCCTTTTTTCCTGGAAAAACTTTTTGGAGTTAGTTTTTAAATAGTTCTTCTTACCCAGTTCCATATATCATCCACTTTCTCCTCTCCTGCACAACACTTCAGTGTTCACAGCTGTCGCGACTCTGCGGCAGCCACTTTGACCAGCTTCTTCTCACCAATGTGGCATAGAGGAGTTCCACAGAGGAGTTGCGTTCTCCTCTGGGACCTCACAGAGTACCCCTCCCTTGCTTCACTGCCCTAAGGCAGTTTTCAACTCCTTTGGGAGCCCACAAACAGCTGAAGACCAGTGCAGGAACGGAGCTCTCCGTTCTCTGCTTCTGGGTCTGTAGTAATGTCAAGTGGAAGTCTGGGATAAGCCTGACTTCATCTTTTTCAGAATCTTTGGACACATATGGTGTGACTTTGGCTTGCAAAAGTGAGTCTACTTGCATGCCCTTTTAGGCCAAGGATCCATCCTTAAATATATAAAGAAAACATTTTAATTTCATTTTATTTCAGTGTAAAATACAGAGAAATAAATTCTAAAATATTAAAAATATATAAACATTTGAAATCCAGGTGGCAACCAAGAGTGGGGTACAATGTCAGTTGTTGATCATTCTAGGGTTGAAGCAACTATTCATTAGTCATTTGCTATCTATAATATTTACTGTGTGTCTATACCTCTTTAAAAAGTTGATGACTTTTTCATGAGATTTTTAATATTGTATTTTTTTTTTTGATATTTTCTTCAATAGGCTGTCAAATAATTTTGATTTTGTGGAGCTTTGGAGAAGGAACCCCTCACTGCTCCTCACAGTGCATTGTTGCTCCAAGTCAGAGGGTTTTTCCAGGCCACCTTGGAGGACTTGAACAAAAAGCATTTTGAATGCAGGTCAGGATCTCAACATTGAGGGATTGCTTTTCCCCACAGTAGCATTCATGTGCACTCATATGTTGGGGAGGGTGGAGAAAAGCAACTGGAAAGGAATGCACATTGCAAGTCACTGATCCTGTGTGTTTCTTGTGACTAGAGGAAAGATCTCACTGGAAGCCATAGTTCTTCTTCATACCAGAGATTATTTTACTGGGTGTGAACCTTTTAAGTTTAATCCACAACGTGGGAAAATTGTGCCAGGGTGTGTCTACTGACTGGTCACACATGATTTCATTCATTTCCATTTCCTGATACTAATTTTAATACATTCCCAACACACTTAGACGGCCTCTAAAGTTGTGCATTTTTACTTAGAATATTATTTCTTCCCACATTTAAACAAATGAACTAGCCTTGTTCTAAATATAATTCTCTCTCCAACATGATGCATACACACACACACACACACACATGCGCGCAATGAGGAAAATATAATTACACACATTAAAATTTCAATAATCTAAATGCAAGTGGTCAAAGAAATAAGAGGCAGAATTCTGGAGCCAAGGTTTTGAAATATTTTGGAAACACTCAGGTTCATAAACAAGAAATATTGGCTGCTGCTGCAAATTCAAATGATTATATTTGTCACTATTTTTTAAAGGTACAGGTTTCCCCTGTCCAGTCATATCCAACTCTAGGAGGTGGTGCTCATCTTCATTTCCTAGCTGTGGGACCCAGCATTTTTCAATTAAATACAGATGCAGATGTAGGGTCCTGATGTAGGGTCTGCCAGGCAGACCCTACACCAGGAGTGTCAAACTCAAGGCTCACAGGCCAGATCTGGCCCATGGGGTGCTTAATTCTGCTCTGCGGGGCAGCCATGAAGCCCATGGTACCTCTGCCAGTGAAAATTGAGCTTGGGAGGATGTTTTCACTGGCAGAGGGCTAGCAAAACAAACTAAAAGCAAAATGTTTCCCCTTTTACATTTGAGCATCCAAGAAGGGACAGTAAACGAAAAAGGGAAAGAGGCAAGACAAAGAAAAAGAAAGAAAAATGGGAGGAGAGCAAGGAAGGAAAAAGAAGGAAAGAGGGGAAGGAAGAAGAAAGGAGAATGAAGAGGCAAGGAAAAAGGAAGGAAGGAAGGAAGGAAGGAAGGAAGGAAGGAAGGAAGGAAGGAAGGAAGGAAGGAAGGAAGGAAGGAAGGAAGGAAGGAAGGAAGGGTTGAAAGAAATATCCATTTGGGTTCCAAGTGGGAAAAAAGACACTGGAAACATGGCAGCTACTTGGAAAAATGGTTTAATGGTGGACAGGACTACATGGTTTGAGGTCCTGGGCAAAAAAGCACACGGGTCAGAGAGGGAGAGAGAGTTATAACCTCTGTTGGGCTTTGAACTTGCTTCCTGTTCCTGTGGCAAGAAATGTATCCTGATTGGTTGTCAGACTCCCATGGGGCCATGCAGGGGTAACTTTGTAGGTTGTCTTGAGTCCCAGGCTTGGTTGAATCTTGCTGGATGATGTAATCTCCCCAGGTGCCATATGGTGAGATGGGTAGAGGGCTAATCCTATCATGTCCTGAGGGCAGAGATGAGATTCAGCTGGTTCTGACCAGTTCTAGTGAACTGGTAGCGGAAATTTTGAGTAGTTTGGAGAACCAGCAAATCCCACCTCTGACTGGAGATTTTATGGTATCCTTCCCCTGCCATGTCCACCAAGCCATGCCCACAGAACCAGTAGTAAAAAAAAAATTGAATCCCACCACTGCCTTTAAAAAAGAAAGCAACCCCAGTCTTTCCTCTACAGAAACAGCCTGCAGGCAAAGCTTACAGAAACCAAGTTTCATTGTATACATTGTAAAACCAGACTTGGCTGAAGCCATTTCCAAATAAATGGCAGAATAAACCAGGAGCTGAAACTGACAAGATTAGGCTGACAGGATTAAATCAGGGAGACAAACACCTAGGATTTTTCTTTAGGATCTTTACCTTTAGGATCAAGACTGACCTTTGGGCCAGGCATGACCTTGCAGACCAGAATAGAAAGCTTAAAACACAATTAAATAACAGAGGACACACAGACCCAGACATCTCAAAGCCTCCAAAACATATAAAAACTGACCAGACCAATTTGCTGGTTGCCCGCAGAAATACTTGCTGTTGTCACTGCTTTTACTGGGCCAATAAACCCCCTTTCCAATTGCAGCCTGCATCAAACTTATTTTCTTCTGCCTTCTTTCTCTCCCAGTTTGGAATAAGACACGGACTGTATTTAACTTGCATCCAACACTGGGATACAGATTGTTATCCCTTGGTCCACAAACTGCACTGGGTACTGCTGGGTACTAGATCCAATTCAAGGGGTTGGATATCACACACAAAGTCCTACATAGCAAAAGACCAGGTTACCTATGGAACCAGCTTTGTCCCAACTCATCAACCATCTCATTTTAGGCAGGGAATTTATGCTACATTATTCAAGGCATTTCAACTGACAGGGTTTAAGAAGAGAGCCTTCTCTGCCACCCCCAGAGGTGAGGAAAGGTCCAATCTTTTGGCCTTCTCTAAGGGAGTCAAAATTTGACTCTGCCTGGGAGACACAAAGGACCATGCCACTGTCCTTTGGCCATTGTTCATGGGGGATGGGGGGAATCCAGATAAAATCCAAAGCTTGAGGGTTTTTTTTCCTGAGCAAAGTACACATGACAAGTTTTACCAGTTTTTCACTCAGCAAGTTTTTCACTTTCATGGCTTAGCCAGGACTAGAACTCACAGTCTTCTGATTTGTAGCTTGTAACTTTATCACTACAACTGACCTTTGGTTGTTGAGATTCTTTTTTAAATTCGGTGTTTTTAATCACACTGTTGTTCAAAGTTGTTTGTTGTGTTTTACTGCTTTATTATACCCTATGGCAGGGTCTTTAAACTTGACAGGTTTCAAAGTTGACTTTTTTTCAGTCTTCAAACTTACCATTCTTCTACTCTGATACTAAGCACAGGAGCCCCCCAGAGTTGTGTGTGCCCCTTCCTTTATTCTTTGTACACACATGACTGCACCCCATTGTATAACACCAATGCAATTATTAAATTTGAAGATGACACGACACTGGTGGGGCTCATTAATAAGAACAATGAGTCTGCTTATAGAAAGGAAGTACAAGGGGTGACACTGTGGTGTAAAGAAAATAATCTTACACTTAACACCCAAAAAACTAAAGAACTTATAATTGCCTTCAGGAGGAAGAGAGATGTACCTTTACCATTTTACATAAATGATGAGGAGGTGGAGAGGGTTGGTAGTTTTAAATTTCTGGGCACTTATATCTCAGAGGACCTCTTATGGACTATGAATGCTAACATGCTTGTAAAGAAGGCACAGAAGAGGCTGTACTTCCTGAGAATGTTCAGGAAGAAAAATCTATCTCAATATCTACTTCTGTGCTACTACTGCAGCACCATTGAGAGTGTCCTGATATACTGCATTCTTGTATTATTATTTTTGTCAATTGCTTACAAGATAATAGGTATAAGTAAAAACATAGTTATGAATACATGGATACATATAAGAAAAATAAAAAATAAAAGAAACAATAGGACAGGGACGGTAGGCAATTAGGTCCTTTCAGGGGTGGGATGGACCTTGAGTCTTTTAGTTTGTTGTCATGTTTGTGTGCAAGTATGTATACTGTGTATATACGTACAATGACAATAAATAATTCAATTCAATTTAAGACTTGTGGATTTCAACTCCCAGAATTCCTCCTCCAGTCATGTTAGCTCAGGAATTCTGGGAGTTGAAATCCACAAGTTTTAAACTTGCCAAATTTGAAGACCCTTGCCCTATGGTAAGATGCCTGTCTGGGGAGAAAGAGCAGTGAAATGCTGAAGATAAATACATGAATGCATTATTTTTTTTACTGACCACATCAGTAGAAGAGTGCAACAGTTACAGAGTATGTTTTTTGGAAGAACCATGTTGGATTTTGTGCCAACACAATAGTTTTTAGTAATATTTGATAGCCTGGAATTAGGTGGCTCATAGGCCATTTCCATCCCTGTCCTTTCAACTGTGTGCCAGCAAACAGCAGCATTGCAAACAAAAGAGATGCCACAAAGGGAAAGTAACTGATAAAGCTCCTACTGGGATTCAAAGTCTTAATCCTCTAAATTTAGCAGAAACATGAGAAGAATAAGATCAGTTCAACAGTGGAATCAATTGTCAAGGGAGAACATGAGTCCCTCATATTAGATGTGTTCAATAATTCACCTCTTCCCATATTCAGCCCATTTTGAAATGAAATTAAATCCATAAATCATCAATTCATCATTTTCTCTTCATAGCAAAAGTCCATAAGAGATCCCAGTCTTTAATAAAGGTTGTCTTATCTCTGATCAAACAGGTGCTCACTGTCCATCCTCGAGTGCTACTCTGAAATGGATTGTCTCTGTTGCCAAGCCCTCTCCCATCTTCCTAGCCAACCACTGCTGTACTCTGAATTCTTTGCAAACATGACAGATTTTACATTCTTTGTCCAAGTTATCCTTGGATAATCTAAAAATCAGGGCAAAACAGCCACTCCAGTGTAAGTACACCTGAAGATATTTAAATCTGTCTTATGGACTGTGGAAAAGATGGTGGCAACATCAGGGAAAACAAGAGGATGCCAAGCCATGTTTGTGCCAAGGTTAGCTCCAAGTGGGGAAATAATTTAATCATTATTTTTGTCTTTTAATGCAATAGAGAAATATAGGAGTGGAATGGGAGATATCTGAAGCAACCTGTCTTGCTAATCCAGTGCATGGAGCTAATTATTCTTCTAACTCAACAAGAATTCCTTGCTTCGCTGTGTGCAAAAAGCCTTCCATTTGTACTATGTCCTATGTCTAGGGCATAAGATGGGCAATGGTATATGTTCTGTCCTGAATTTGCATACTTGAAATCCCCGCGCCTTGATTGGCTAAGGCGCGGGGATTTCTGATTGGCCAGGCGAGCCGCGCTGATTGGCCCGATTGAAGTCTCCCGCGATTGGCTCACTCCAAGAGCGGGAGACTTGAATCGCTGCCATTGGCCGCGGCCGCCGCAGCGAAAAGGATAAAAGCCGCGGGCTTTTTCCTTTTCGCTGGTTCGGTTCACAACTGTTTAATAAAGAGCTTGAATGATAGTCACCGACTCAGAGCGTCTTTTTGCGGACACGACACTGGCGACGAGGATGGGATACCGACCCTGAACCGAACCCCGTGTCCAACAAGAGCCAGTTCCAGCGAAGAGATGGCAAAGATCGCACCGCCCGCCCCCTTCAACCCCGCCACCGAGGACTGGGAATCGTACTCAGACCGGTTCCGTATGTACCTTGAATGCGCCGGAATGAAGGACGCCCCGGGCCCGCTAAAACGCGCCGTCTTCCTTACTCACTGCGGACCAGAGGTCTTCCAGATGGCCAAAGCATTGGCCAAGCCGGCAGACGCAACCGCCATGGACTGGGACGTCCTCGAACCTATACTGCGGCACCATTACGCCCCCGAGGTCCCCATCCTGATACGGCACAACGAGTTTTACCGCCGAAATCAGAAACCAGACGAAAAATTGAGCGACTTCGTCGCCGAGCTGCGGCGCCTAGGAGGACTCTGCGAGTTTGAAGGTCTGAACAGCCTCATAAGAGACCGATTCGTATTCGGCCTATGGGACCCTACACTCCAGAGCCGGCTTATGGCCAAGGGCGACATCAGCCTAGCAGATGCCCTCACCGCAGCCGCAGCCGCAGAAGCAACCCGCACGTCTGCTGACAGCATGCGAAGATCTGACGCGAAGGGCGGAAACAACAACCCGGCAAGGTCGGCCGACCCTAGAAGCGAATCAACCGCACACTACGGAGAATTCCAGTCAACCTCCAGCACGTCGGAAGACGAGGAGGACATACATCGCGTGCAGACGGGACGTGGCGACCAACGGAATCGAAGAGGTCGTAGGTCGAGGACCAACTGTGCCGGGTGCGGCGGCGACCACCCCAGGTCAGAATGCCGATTTTTTGACTCTATCTGTAGGCATTGTGAATGACGGGGTCACATCGCTCGAGTTTGCCGCCAAAAGAAGACCCGCAGCCCGCCCAAATGGGAACAACACGACCGGAAGAAGGAAAGCCCCCCGCCCAGGACCAGAGAGCGCCAACCGGACGGTCGGTGGGACCGTGCCCAACGATCTTCAAGAGGCGGCGACGGTCGGCGAAAAGAAGAGACTCACCAGACGGTGACCATCGGCCACGCCATCTCCGACGGCGCCAGAAAGGTACACGTAGAAGTCCATATTGAAGGCCAACCATGCAAGATGGAAGTGGACTCTGGGTCCTACCTCTCCATGATTGCATGGCGCGAGATTAAACGGCTAGTGCCCACCCTCCAGAAGAGGAACATTCTTGCCCAGAAAATCATTATAAAAGACTACCAAGGGAATCGCGTCCCGGTAGTGGGCACCAAGAGCTTTAATGTAACCTACAAGGGCCGCACCGAACAACTGCCACTCACTATCGTCGATTGCGACCGCCCAAGCCTACTGGGTTTACAATGGTTCGCCCCGCTTGACATCGCGCTGACAGGAATCAACCACGTCGCCGACGACGGTTGGGAACAGCGGCTAGCCCAGGAGTTCCGGGAGGTCTTCGATGGAAGCTTGGGCAAGTACCAGGGGCCCCTTATCTCATTTGACCTAGACCCAAGGGTTCCCCCCAAGCGGCTAAAACCTAGGAGGGTACCATTCGCCCTGAAGCCTAAAATTGACGAGCAGATCGACAAGCTCGTCAAACAGGGGGTGTTGCAGCCAATAGACCATGCCCGATGGGAGACCCCTATAGTGACCCCAGTCAAGCCAGACGGGTCCGTGAGAATTTGCGGGGACTATAAGGCCACCCTAAATGGCGCATTGCAACAAAGCGCCTACCCAGTCCCAATCGTGCAACATCTGCTGCACTCACTGGGAGGGGGCAAGGTCTTTGCCAAGCTCAATCTCGCCCAGGCATATCAGCAGTTGCCAGTAGATGAGAAAACGGCGGAAGCCCAGACCATCGTGACCCATCGGGGGGCCTTCAAGTGTAACCGACTCCAATTCGGAGTCAGCGTGGCACCAGGCATCTTTCAGAGCCTGATGGAACGTTTGCTACAGGGCATCAAGGGGGTGGTGCCCTATTTTGATGACGTATTAGTGGCGGCGCCAAACGAAGCCGAATTAGAAAACCGACTCAGACAGGTCTTAACAAAATTTAAAGTGACGGGACTTAAAGTTAAACGAGAAAAATGCCAACTATGCACAGAGCAAGTAGAATTCTTGGGCTACCTTCTAGACCGGCATGGCATTCACCCTACAATTAAAAAAGTGAAAGCCATCAAAGAAGCCCCCACCCCAAAGTCTAAAACGGAACTACAAGCATTCTTAGGGTTGCTGAATTTTTATAATGTTTTCCTACCCCAAAAGGCTACGGCGGCGGAGCCTTTGCATAGACTCCTGGATAAGGCGGCAACCTGGACTTGGGGGAGACGAGAGCAAGCCGCCTTTCAAAAAACCAAAGACCTCCTCACCTCCGACGCCGTCCTGATTCAATTCAGCGAAACCTTGCCCTTAAGTTGTCACTTGCGACGCATCACCTTTCGGCGTCAGCGCTGTCCTCAGCCATACCCTCCCCGACAAAAGAGAAGCACCCATCGCTTTTTTCTCCAGGACTCTGACTAAACCGGAGCGGAACTATAGCCAGCTGGACAAAGAAGCTTTGGCTATAGTTGCCGCCATTAAGCGATTCCACGAATACCTGTATGGCCGCCCGTTCACCATTGTGACAGATCATAAGCCATTGCTGGGCATCCTCGCTGGAAACCGAGCCACCCCGAACATTTTATCACCCCGGATGACAAGGTGGTCCGAATTCCTGGCAGCCTACAGCTACGAACTGTTACACAAGCCAGGTAAGAAAATTTCGCACGCGGACGCCTTAAGCCATTCGCCTTTACCAGACTCTGATCCTGACCCAGCACCAACGACAAACACCCTTAGCATCGAGAACCTACCCATTACCGCGTCGGACATTGCCAGGGAAACTATTAAGGATAGGCGTCTGGCGCGAATCCTACACTGGCTAGAAAAAGGTTGGCCTGAAAGGGACAATGACGAATCCATTAAAACATTCAGAAACCGCCAGACTGAACTCTCACTGCTTAAAGGATGTATTTTGTGGGGTGACAGGGTGGTCATCCCGGACAGATTGCAAGAGAGGGTCTTGGAGATGCTGCATGAAGGTCATCCTGGCATCGTCAGGACTAAAGCCCTGGCCAGGAGTTACGCTTGGTGGCCAGGGATGGACAAACAGATAGAGGCATGGGTCACCAAATGCCAACGTTGCCAGGAGACCAGACCCAGCCCACCCGCAGCACCCATCCGGGACTGGGAAACACCAAGGGGGCCCTGGTCCAGAATCCATTTAGACTTTGCCGGTCCAACGAATGGGCATACTTTTCTGATCACAGTTGACGCTTACTCCAATTGGTTGGAGGTAAGCGACATGAAATCCACTACCACGGAGGCCGTCATAAAAGAACTGTGTAAACTGTTTTCCACGCACGGCCTCCCAGACGTCGTCGTCTCAGACAACGGGCCCCAGTTTACTTCCCTCGATTTTGAGAGGTTCTTGGCGGAGAGGGGCATCCGCCACGCATTAACAGCACCGGCGCATCCGGGGGCGAACAGTAGGGCGGAACGGATGGTACAGTTTACAAAAAAAACCCTCCGGAAAATGGACCACGGGGAGATCAACGACAAAATCAATAAACTCCTCTTCATACAACACATCACCCCGAACACCACTACCAACAAAAGCCCAGCCGAATTACTAATGGGCAGGAAGCTGAGGTCCCCACTCGACAGGTTACACCCAACATACAACCCAGAGCGGCCCCCAGACTCCAGTTCCAAATACCGGACATTTGCCCCCGGTGACTTAGTTTACGCGAAAAACCTGACGGGGGACCCCCTATGGATCCCAGCCGTCATCACTCAAATCACAGGTCCACGGTCGTACCGGCTCCAAACCACTGATGGGCGAGCCTTGGAAACGACACATCGACCAGCTCAGGTCGCGAACGGCAACAGACCTCAACCCCCAAGACACGAACCAAGGGGGGAGGGAATACCCGAATAAACAAGCGCAGGAAAAAAGAATCCAAAAGTACTCACCGGAACGCAGCCATCGCGAGTCCCCACTGGAGAAGAACCACCTGGCCAGCTCAACCAACTCGGAGAAACCAAGCGGGAGCGGCGAAACCCATAGCTCAACCGACCCGGTAGGCCCAGGCGGGAGCCACGGAGAACGAACCGGCCCGATCATCCAGCCGGTTCACACAGAAGGAGGAGCAGCCAAAAAGATGACCGCTCCGGCCGAGATCCAGCTTGCAACTGAGTTGCGCAGGTCAACTAGGGCTAGACGGAGCCCCGCCTACCTGCGTGACTACGCAACGTGATGGACTATACCAAGAGGGGAGGGGTGTTCTGTCCTGAATTTGCATACTTGAAATCCCCGCACCTTGATTGGCTAAGGCGCGGGGATTTCTGATTGGCCAGGCGAGCCGCGCTGATTGGCCCGATTGAAGTCTCCCGCGATTGGCTCACTCCAAGAGCGGGAGACTTGAATCGCTGCCATTGGCCGCGGCCGCCGCAGCGAAAAGGATAAAAGCCGCAGGCTTTTTCCTTTTCACTGGTTCAGTTCACAACTGTTTAATAAAGAGCTTGAATGATAGTCACCGACTCAGAGCGTCTTTTTGCGGACACGACAGTATATAAGGTCTGGGTATTTTTAAAAGCCATGATTCTGCTTCTTTGGTGACAAATCAGAAACCACTCTTGTCATCTAGCTGCAATAAAGAAACAAGATAAGGTTTATGCCACCTTGGATTTTTCCCCCCACTAAGTTCAAACTGTAGTTCAACATCTTTGTAGTTATGTGTGGTGTGGAAAAAGAAAGTTAATCATCATTGATTTACAAATCTTCAGTTCAAGAGGAAGACCATTTACAAGAATAGAATGACTATTATGTTCTGGCTTTGTACAATACATACATTGATCAATAAATTAACCAAATGCCCTGGTTTTGCACAACACACTAAACCCGAGAAGAATTGTTAAAGCTAATCGAATTCCACCTGCTGTTGAAATGCAAACGATTATATTGTGTACAGAACCAGAGTGCTGACTGATGGGATTCAATTTTTTTTACTACCGGTTCTGTGGCCATGGCTTGGTGGGCATGGCAGGGGAAGGATACTGTAAAATCTCCAGTCAGAGGTGGGATTTGCCAGTTCTCCGAACTCAAAATTTCTGCTACTGGTTCTCCAGAACTGGTCAGAACCTGCTGAAAACCACATCTGCTTCATAAGTAGGACAGCTGATTATAAATGGATAATACTTGGTTTTCTGTTTTTACTGGGGTTACTAGATTGGGCTGCAAAATTCAGACTACCGTATTTGTCGGCGTATAAGACAACTTTTTTGCCCTGAAAAACATGCTCCAAGTGGGGGGGGTCATCTTATACGCCGGTATATCCACTGCTGGCTATCGGATGCTTGTGGGATGCAGCGAAGGCGCCTCTGGCTTCCCAGATCCCCCGCGTCGCTTCCGCCAAGAGCCTCCCCGCGTCTCTGAATCAGGTTCGAATGCCGCTCACCTCGCTCCGCCCAAGGCTGCAGCGACTGGGGGGAGCGAGAGTGTGGGTTGCTCCTGTCGCCCCAGGCAGGGCCATGTGAAGGCTGCCCACCTTCCTGCTCCTCCCATGGCCCCTGGTACTCCGCCCTACCGCTGCAGCCCCAGGGATTTCTGGAGAGTGTTTCCGATGACCCCGCTGGGATCGTTTGGCTAACCAACAAGAATAACATGCACACTGTGTAAATATTGGATGATTAGTTACCGGGGGGGTGTCGTCTTATACGCCAGGTTGTCTTATACGCCGGCAAATACGGTAACTATCTCTAGATAGAAGCAGCAAGTTAAAAGCTTCATCTTTCTTTGTGATCATCTTGTGGTCATCCAGACTTTTGCAGTCCATTTTTGACCAGGAGAGTTTGCACAATGTGGAAAGTGACTATAAATTTAATGCCAATGTACATATTAGGCTTCCAAAAGGTCCTAGTTTGTTTTAAACAAAAGCAGGCAACATTTTTATATAGGAAATAGATTAGTGCTGCAGCGGGAATGCAATAAATATTGTTTTCAGTTCAGAATAATGAAATATAAATCAAATTAAAAATAACTACTACTATTACAGTGAAATAAATTATACACTAAATCTACCAGTATATTAAATTCACTAGAAGCCTAGTGCAATCATATTATTAATTCATACTACAGAATTTTATATTTACAATTTTAGCAGCACACCTTTGGGGAGGAGATCTACAATGGTATTAATATTTAGTATTTATTTGATTTGTCAATCCCTTACAAGATACGGGTATAAGAATAAACATAGTTTTGAATATGTGAGCTAGATACTTATAAGAAAAATAAAAAGAAACAATAGGACAGGGACGGTAGGAATGAAAGGTGTGCTTATGCCCACCCCCTACAGGCCTCTTAGGAAGGGGGTGAGGTCAATAGTAGACAGTCTAAGGTTAAAGTTTTTGGGGTTTGGGGAAGAAGCTACAGAGTCAGGTAGAGTATTCCAAACATTGACCACTCTGTTGCTGAAGTCTATTTTCTGCAGTCAAGTTTGGTGCAATTAACCTTGAGTTTGTATCTATTGTGTGCTCTTGCATTGTGTGATGACCCCGTAGTCTCTCAAAATAACCCAAAACCCAAAACATATATTAAAGTCTTCAACTTAACTTCACTGTTTTATTAGGCACAGTTTAAAGTCACAAAAGTAAATAATGAGGCAAACAGAAAACCAAAACAAACCGTCTTAATGAGAGTTCTGAAACACACCGAGATAATTAATTTTAAACTCCAGGAAAATAACTGAGAAAAGTCCATGGGAAGAACGCCAGCAAAGATAAGCCTCTTTCAAGGTGAACACTAATTGACTTCAGCAATTTTAACTGTGCAGTTGCAAACTTATATACATACCTCCCACCTGCAAACCACGAGGAGGATCATGGTAATCTCCTCTTGAATAGACCACACTTTTCCCTGATCCTCTCCTCCCTGCATGACCTAGCATGGATAGGGAATGGGCCTGGATCCTCCTCTGACTGTTCAGCTAGCCTCTGCCCTTCCCCAGCCTCCTCCACCACCTCTGGAGCCACACTCCCACTCCCTGTTGGCTGTTCCTACTCTTCCTCAGAGTCAAACTCCACTAGGGGCATGACACTACCCCACCCTGCAGGGCCCCTCCCCTGGGACCAGGCAGATGGGGACATTGAGGAAACCGAGCGTGAAAGTCCTGGACCAAACAAGGAGCATGAACATCAATGGCATCGACCCAGGTGAAATCCTCTGGTCCATAACCTTTCCATGCTACCAAATACTGAAATCGGCCTCGCAACTGGCATGAATCTTGGATGCTATCCACTTCATATTCCTCCTCTCCCAGAGGGGCTACTGGAGCTGGCTGTGATGGAGCCGGTCTATGCGGACTGTCGGGCGATGCAGGGACTAACAGGGAACGATGAAAAACAGGATGGATACACATGGTCCATGGCAGGGAGAGACGATAAGCCACAGGATTGATCACCACCTCGACTGGAAAAAGTCCCAAGTAACAGTGATTTAGCTTTTTTGATGGTCACGTCGTTGGTAAGTATTTAATAGAAAGCCAAACCCAATCACCTACCGCTAAAGGCAGAACACCGTGACGATGTCGGTCTGCAAACTGTTTATAATCTACCTTGGCTCTCTCTAGTTGATCGCAGACCATGTGGTGCATGGCTTTTAACTCCTGCAAAAACATATCCACTGCCAGAACTGGGGAATCAGATGGGGCTAAAGGGAAAAGTCATGGATGAAACCCATAGTTAGCAAAGAAAGGGGACACACGGGTGGATGCATGTTGAGCATTGTTATAGGCGAACTCCGCCACCGGCAGCATCTCCACCCAATTGTCTTGTTAAGTATTGCTGAAACAGCAGAGGTACTGCTCCAAAATAGCATTAACTCTTTCTGTCCCACCATCAGTTTCGGGGTGATGAACAGATGACAGACATGCCTGAACCTGCAGTTTTGCGAGTAGGGTCTGCCAGAAGCATGCTGTAAATTGTACCCCTCCCGATCTGATACCATGAGGTCTGATAACCCATGCAACAGGAAAACATGGGAAATAAACAATTGAGCCATTATCTTGGTTGATGGAAGACCCGCACATGGAATAAAGTGGGCCATTTTAGTCAACATATCCACCACCACCAAAATGGTTGTGGCACCATTCGATGGTGGTAACTCAATGATGAAATCCAATGAAACTGCCCCCCACGGCCATTCTGGCATGGGCAAGGGCTGCAAGAGACCAGGGGGCACACCAGGAGCATACTTGGCTTGGAGACAGATCCCACAGGATGCCACATATTCCAACACATCATGTTTAAGTCTCAGCCACGAAAATGTCCTAGAGATGAGGTGCATTGTTTTGAACACCCCAAAGTGTCCTGCCGCCGGACTAGCATGACATTGATGTAGGATAAGGCCACGAAGAGGACCTCCAGGCACATAAATGCGATCACGGAACCTCAACAGGTCCCCAGTATACGCCCAAGGAGTCTCTTGTCTCCCATTCTCATCCAATTCTCGATGTCAAGCTGTCACAAATGGGTCCTGCCACTGCACCTCCTGAATCCTTACTCAAAGGTCCACAGGTTCCTTGGTGGCCGCAAACCGCTCCAACGGAATCACTGTCTGGGGCAAGATTTTATCCTCCGTTTGGGTATACTTGGGCTTCCACGATAGGGCATCGGCACATTGATTCCCTCCACTCAGAACATAGGTCACCCGGAAATCAAATCGAGCAAAGAATAAGGACCATCTCACCTGACGCTGGTTCAATGTCCAAGCTGTACATAGGTGTTCCAAATTGCAATAATCCATCCTCCAAAGGCACTTCCACCAAGGGCGCCATCTTGCTGGAAACAGATACGGTCTCTGTCCATTGTCGCACCCGTCACTGCTGAAGTCTAGCATCGATATGAAGACACAAATGCATGAGCTCCTGAAGGGTGTGAGGGCATTCAGTGTGCGCCAACTCATCCAGGAGCTCCGACAACAAATCCTCCTGGAACTGGTCTAATAGTGCTGCCTCATTCCATTATACACCCAAAAACTAGCAATGAGTGAGCCACGCCCCTGCTTCAACTCTCTCAAATGTCTGTTTGCTGTTTGGCTTCGAACAGGGTCCTCAAACATGGCCTGAAATTGATGGCAAAACTCAGCGTAATTGTCCAACACCTGGTTGGGCTGGGTCAACAGAGGCATCGCCCAATGTGCTGCAGAGCCTGACAACAAACTAATCAAAAACCCCACCTTATCCCAGTCTGTGGGAAAGTCCTCAGGCCGAAGGCTCATGTAAAGCTGGCACTGCCCAAAAAATGCTGGAAATTGGGCCAGCGAACCATCAAATTTATCTGGCACTGCCACTGGGCATTTTCGGCGTGGCCAGGCAGCTTGCATTTGTGCCACCTGTGCAGTCAAAAGAGCCACTTGCTGGGTTAACTGGGCAATCTCTGCTCTGAACTGATCCATGGTCACCCCGCAAAAAGCAACAATAAGTTGAAGGGGTGGCTGAAGTCAAAATGACCCATAGTCTCTCAAAATAACCCAAAACCCAAAACATATATTAAAGTCCGATAAAGTCTTCAACTTAACTTTACTGTTTTATTAGACACAGTTTAAAGTCCCAAAAGTAAATAATGAGGCAAACAGAAAACCAAAACAAACTGCATTGATGAGAGTTCTGAAGCAAGCTGAGATAACTAATTATAAACTCCAGGAAAATAACCGAGTCCATGGGAAGAACGCCAGCAAAGATAAGCCTCTTTCAAGGTGCGCACTAATTGACTTCAGCAATTCTAACTACGCAGTTGCAAACTTATATACATAGCTCCCACCTGCAAGCCACGAGGAGGATCATGGTAATCTCCTCTTGAGTAGACCACACTTTTCTCTGATCCTCTCCTCCCTGCATGACCTAGCATAGATAGGGGATGGGCCTGGATCCTCCTCTGACTGCTCAGCTGGCCTCTGCCCTTCCCCAGCCTCCTCCACCACCTCTGGAGCCACACTCCCACTCCCTATTGGCTGTTCCTCCTCTTCCTCAGAGTTAGACTGCACCAGGGGCATGACAAGCTTGTTATGATTGAAGCTGAAGTATTCATTTGTGGGTAGGACATAGCAATATATGATTTTATATACTATATTTAGATCGGACCAGAGGCGGCGTAGTTCTAGGTTTTCTAGGTCTAGAGTTTCAAGTCTGGTGGCATAAGGTATTCTGCAATGAATAGAGGAGCGGCGAACTCTTGTGAAATATTTTTGGACTTTTTCAATTGTGTTAATATCAGATACATGATATGGGTTCCAGGCTGATGAGCTGTATTCAAGTATATATCTAGCAAATGTTTTGTATGCTTTAGTGTGATATTACCAGAGAAAAAGCTATGTAAGATTAGATTAACAACTCTTAATGCCTTTTTGGCTATGTAGTTACAATGGGCTCTAGCACTTAGATCATTAGAGATGAGTACTCCAAGGTCCTTGACAGAGTTTGGAGACTCAACAAGGTCTTGACTATTTAGCTTGTATTTTATTTTCTGATTTATTTTTTTTTTGCCAATATGTAAGACAGAGCATTTATTTGTTGAGATTTGAAGTTGCCATTTGTTTGACCATTCTGATAAGTAGTCAAGGTCTTTTTGAAGGGTAGTAGTATGTCTGTGGTGTTCAATGGCTTTACATCATCAGCGAAAAGAACACAGTTGCTCTTAATATAATCACAGAGGTCATTTATGTGGAGTATGAAGAGAGTTGGTCCTCGAACACTGTCTTGGGGGACACCACTGTTGACAGGTACAGAATTTGATAGGACGCTCCCAATTTTGAACATTTGTTGTCTGTTTGACAGAAATGCTTCTATCCAGTTATGTAGGTGTCCAGAAATATCATAAGATTTTAGTTTTAGGAGTAGTTTGTCATGTACCACTGAATCAAAGGCTTTACAGAAGTCTATGTAGATTGCATCTATTGCTTTGCCCTGATTGAGTTGTATAGTCCATATGTTTTTGCAGTTTAAGAGTTGCAGATTGCAGGATAGTTTTTTTCTGATTTCTTATTAAAGAGTAGATTATTTGTCTCTAAGTGGAGGATAATGGATTGGTTAATAATTGATTCCATGACTTTACAGGTGATGCAGCATAAGGAGATTAGTCTGTAATTTTCAACTAGGCTGGGGTCTCCCTTTTTGAAGATGGGGATGACCATGGCTTGTGACCATAGTTTTGGCAAGGAGCTAGTCCTGAAAGATTATGCTTAGAGTTTCAGCTATGGCAGTGGATAGCTTTTTAAAGAAGTAGGCACATATTCCATCCGGTCCAATAGATAGGGATGGTTTTAAATTGCTCAGTGCTTTTTCAATAATGTCTTCTGTAAAATCGATCATTGTAGTTGTCTGTGGTTCGACTAGGAAGTACTGGGCTTGATCCATTTCTGTTTACAAATACTGAGCCAAAGAATGTGTTAAAGAGGTTGGTTTTAATGGTGTCGTCATTGCAGTCTTTACCATTAGGTCCTTTCAGGGGTGGGGTGGACCTTGAATCTTTTAGTTTGTTGTTTACAAAATTGTAGAAAGCACGGGTGGAATTTGTGCGTGGAAGGTTTTCCTCTTGTTTAATGTGATAATTAGTGCATTCAATTTTTATCTGGTGGCATAGATTTTTGTATCGGGATTTGATGTTGACAACGTAACCAGATTTGTTTTTCCATCAAAGTGATCTCTTTTTTGATTGAAGCTTTCTTATTATGATAGGTAATCTGTTTTTCCTGGTATTGGGAGTTGTTATTGGTATATAGTTTGATGGCTCTTTTGATTTCTTGTAAGAATATGTTGTAATGGTCTTCAACAGTATTGCATCCAGTGAATAGAAATTGTCAATCAAGGGATGAGATATCATTGCCTATAAGATCATAGTTGCCTTTTTTGAAGTTATAATTGGGGATTTTGTCATTGTGATGATTTTTGTGTGGATGTATGTTGAGACAAAAGTCAATCATGTTGTGGTCACTGTTGGGAAAGGGTTCTCTAATTTATATTCCATAAATTGAATTCAAACTATTGCAGAAGATGAGATCGAGGCAGTTGTTAAGCCTAGTATTGTTGGTTACTAGTTGTTCCAGTCCCAGGTTTGTGACAGCATTGTAGAAGGTTGCATGTATGGGTTCAGTTTTACATTCGTTTAGGGTCCAGTTAATGTGAGGTAGATTGAAGTCACCAAGAAAAATAAAAGTGTGTGGGCAGGATGTTGCCCATGTTAGTAATAAATTTAGCTTGTTTACATTTTCGATGTCATAATCAGGGGCCCTGTAACATAGTAAAAATCGAAATGTGATATTTAAGGACAGTTCACAGATGATGGTCTCAGGAAGAGCAAGCTCTTGGGTAACTTGGAAGTTTTTTAGACTTTTTATAGAAGATAGCAACACCACCTCCTCTATGGATTTCACAATCTGATCGGTAAACATGATAGTCTTTTACTGAGGTAATGGAGTCAGGGAGAGATGCATTGAGCCATGTTTCACAGACAAATATGATGTCAAATTTAGCCATATTTAGTAAGAGGAGAAATTCAGGTATTTTATTTACAAGGCTTTTGCATTGAGTAGCTTGCATTTAAGGTCAGTTGTAGTTTGAATTGAGGTAATTGGGGGCGTATGTGCCTAGTCTTGGGTGACGGTGGATTGGTTGAAGTAGGGTTGGATGCTGAGTTATGGGTTGTGTGACTTTCTTTTGATACAGTCTGCACGGTAATCAATGTACAGGTCCCTCTCTCCATTGTCTTGATGATTTTTGAGTTCTGTGCGTAGTATACGGGAGCGGGCACATTGCTGTAAAGTTAGGTCAGGATGAGATCAGAGGTTTTTATGGTTGATGTTGGTTTTGGCGAGTGAATTTATAGTATAAATGAATTTACATTAAACTAAAACTAAACTAAAAATTAAACTAATTAAATTAATTTATAAATAATTAAATAAACTAATTAAAACCGGGTTCATCTGGGGTCTTCCCTATTTAAAGGAGTGAAGTAATAAAGTGTGGTCACCAAGCAGAATTGAGAACAAAGGAAACCACAAGGCTGAATGATTTCTACTGAGAAGCCTGTTTGTACCAGTTCCTCTGTGTTGCATGTAATAAGGCTGTAAGGGTGTTATTTGATAAGGGATTGAAGGAAGCAAAGCCTTGAAAACAATCATGTCCCTCAAAGAAGCACTGATAGATGGAAGATCACTCAGAGCCACACCTTTGGGCAACATGGAGTGAATAGCTTCTGTCGGGCTGGACTTTCTGGCTGGAAGCCTCCGTTTTTTTCCTTTCTTCCACTGCTGGCATTTAGAGATTGGGTGGGCACTGGGGTCCATTTGTCAAAAGCTTTCTTATCTATTTATTTATTTAAGCAATTTGATCTTGCTTAAAAGATTTGAAAGGAATGGATTCTGAGTAATCTTCATAAGCTCCTTAAGAGCCCCTGCCTGTAGGTTTACAATGAAAAAATAAACCAGCATAAAGAAAAAGAGGAAGGGAATGGGGAGAAAAAAAGACATCATTAATTTGAGTAAAACAAGTCAAAATTCAATCCTGTGAAAACTGCCATTCTGCTGCTGAATGTTGATGGTGCAAACACAGACAGCTGTTGTACTTCTACAAAAAAAGTCATCCCTCATGTTAATATAATTTGTGCAGTATATTTAAATAGAATAATTGCATATTCTATATTTAAATGGGTGCATATTTTAAGTTCAGTGCATACTTGAAAGAAGAAAAAGAAAAAATCAGGGCATATTTTAGAATTAGATTAATTTAGATTGGATTACAGAAAAATCAGTATATAGTTTAAGGAACATAAAATCTCTTGGAATAAGAAAATATTTTCTGTGCATCTATTATGAAAGGATTCATTCTAAAAAGAACTTCCTTCTTCCTCTCTTTCCACCTCCTTTTTTTCCTTGTGCCTTTTGTTCAGACAGGTCTTTCGCCATGGCTCAGGCTTTTGCCTCACCACATTTCAGCCAACAGAAAACTAAAGCAGAATTACTTGAATTAAAATTAACCAAAATTTGCTGTCCCCACAGCTAATTCCTCCAAAATAATCTCTTCTGACTTGATCCCAGGTGATTGTGGTTGTAGAGCAATGCTAAGCAAAGCCCCTGGATAAAAGTTTTGGCTTGGTGGTTTTCACTACCTGCTAGCAAACCATCACTCCTGTGATGGGCAGATGCTTTGAACAGATGTTGATGGGCTTTGCCATTTGCCCAAACCATGGTTTTGACAGCAAATTTAGCAGTATGTTGATCTGCAGGAGGATTGAGCTTCACATAAATCTCTTATCACCTTATCAGATAATGGTGATTATCCATGGTGGGATTCAATTTTTTTTACTACTGGTTCTGTGGGTGTGACTTGGTGGGTGTGGCAGGGGAAGGAGACTATAAAATCTCCAGTCAGAGGCGGGATTTGCTGGTTCTCCAAATTACTCAAAATTCCCAGTACCGATTCTCCAGAACTGGTCAGAACCTGCTGAATACCCCCTCTGGTGATTATCCCTATTGCATGGGCTTGTTCTGAAGTTTACCCACCATCTGCTCATTAAAGTTTTATTGGTTTGTTTCTTGATTAAATTTATATGCTGCCCATATCAAACAATTCTAGGCAATCAAACAGTTGGATCAATGGCAGATTAAGGCTCACTGTTGCCCTAAGCACTGACAAATCCTGGTGCCCCACTCCTTTGTATATACTGTACAAATGAAGCCAAGCTTAGGCTACATAAAAGTTTTTGTGGTGTCCCCTTTGGGCATGGTGCCCTAAGCACATTGTAATACATCACTGAGTTGGATCCACATCACCTAAGTTGCCTAAACAGCAGGGTCCATGGACTTGGAGAGGAGATGGCTAGAGCAGGTAAGTTCAGTTGGAAACTGTCAGCTTTTTAGTTCCCCAAAGCCAGTGTCCCTGGAATGGGAGTGCCCAAGGACCAGAGGAGAAGCCCAGGAATGAGCAAGAGGTGCCAGGCTGATCCCACTTCCATATGGTCAATTGAACAACATCAGGCCACTGATGATTGATCACTGTTGATGATCCAAACTCCGTCAAGGATCTTGGAGTACTCATCTCTAATGATCTAAGTGCTAGATCCCACTGTAACTACATAGCCAAAAAGGTGTTAAGAGTTGTTAACCTAATCTTACATAACTTTTTCTCTGGTAATATCATACTACTAACTAGATCATGCAAAACATTTGCTAGACCAATACTTGAATACAGCTCATCAGTCTGGAACCCACATTCTGTATCTGATATTAACACAATTGAGAAAGTCCAGAAATATTTCACAAGAAGAGTTCTCCACTACTCTACTCATTGCAGAATACCTTATGCCACCAGACTTGAAATTCTAGACCTAGAAAACTAGAACTACACCGCCTTTGGTCCGATCTAAGTATAGTATATAAAATCATACATTGCAATGTCCTACCTGTCTATGAATACTTCAGCTTCAACCATAACAATACAAGAGCAAACAATAGATACAAACTCAAGGTTAATTGCACCAAACTTGATTGCAGAAAATACGACTTCATCAACAGAGTGGTCAATGTCTGGAATACTCTACCTGACTTTGTGGTTTCTTCCCCAAACCCCAAAAACTTAACCTTAGACTGTTTACTATTGACCTCATCCCTTTCCTAAGAGGTCTGTAGAGGGCATGCATAAGCACACCAACGTGCCTACCATCCCTGTCCTATTGTTTCTTTCATTTTTAAAATTTTTCTTGTTTGTATCCATGTATTCATAACTATGTTTTTACTTATACCTGTTATCTTGTAAGCAATTGACAAACCAAATAAATAAATAAACAAACAAACAATCAAACAAACTGTTGGCTTCAGGGGAAAATGCCTCTAACTTTTGAGGGCTTCTGGTTTTGGCCTTCCTGAATACGGACTGCTGACCATGATTGTCTGCGGCTTTGGTCCGTGCTTCTTCGTCTGAGAGCCCCGATTGGCTAGATCTGGGGAAGAAGCCATCTCGTAGGGGTGGTGGAGGAAGGGGAGGAAGGGGTGGCGGATCAGCTGGGTAGAGGGGGTCACAAACCCGCTCCCTGGCTTGGCAAAGCTCCCTCCCAAAGATGTCTGAAAAGGTGGTCTAAATTGGCCACCCTGAAGGGGAACAGTAAGCTGGAATAAGATTGCGCAGGAGAGAGGAAGGAGTGGACAGCAGGAGAAACGGGATGTTATAATTAAATGAAAGGTACTCCAGGATTAATTTTTAAGAATTTTTAAAAAAACTTTAAATGATGAAGAGAAAGGAGGGGAAAAAAGGGGTGTGAATTGTTTTTTGACAGCGGTGGGGCTTCGAACCGGAAAAAGTAGAAGCTGAAAGAAGAAATTATTTAACTAATTTGGATTAATTGGATTTGATTTTTTTGGGAAACTGGTTTAAAAAGCCCCAAATAGATGGAGAGGGAAAGGGGGTGAAGATTTGTTATGAGAAAGAGTGCCATCTAATGGTTAAAGTTAATTTGTTTTGTTACTAAAAGATTCTGCTTCTAAAAAATCTTAAGGTACATTGATACAATTTAGCAAGATCTTTGAAAAATTAGAACTTTGAGACAAAGAGAAGATTTTGCCCTAGGATTAATAGTTGATTTTGGCTGGACTTGGATTTGGATTTGGACTAGTTATGACCTTAAAATTTGAGAGGAATAAAACAAAAGCTGACTGTTGGAAACTAACCTCATAGACACTGTTTAGATTAAATTACTAGATAAAAACATGTAAAATGGCAATAACTTCTGGAATTATAAATGGAACTCAGAAACAGGAAAGAAATATTACAAGGATGAGGTGAATTGCTGGTTTATACTTTAAAATTCTTGGAAAGCGAGATTTTAGAATATGAACAACAAAGACAAAAGATGGAAGATGAGGTGGAGCTGACTACAGAAGAGGCCATTTTTAATTATCATCAGGAACAAAGAACTCTGAAAAGACGGAGGAGAAGAGTGGGAAATAAAAATATGAGATGTAAGAAGTTAAATTAAAGAGGGAATATTTGTAAAATTAAAAAAGATAAACAGAAACAGCAGAAAATTGAAGGGTGGAAGGAAGCTATAAATAAGGAGGGGGATAAAAACTGGAGTGGCAGAAAAAAGGGAGGAATGAAAGGGAAAAGATGGGATAAGAAGCAGGATTTGGAAACAAAGAAATATGGGAATTGTAAAAACATGAAAAGGAATTGTTTATTTAGAATGCATAAAGACAATGGCTAATTAATATTTTAAAAGGGGATTCTGCAAGGTGAGGAGGGGTAGTTTCAATATACTTAAAGTTATGAATATTGAAATTGTAAATAATTATGAATTTAAGAAGGGGAAAAACCATGCAGAATCTGATTTATATTTGTTATGTAGTTTTAAAAGGATTATTAATTTTAACTTTCTAGGTAATAAAGGTTAAATATTCATTGAGATTAAAAGGAGAGATTAGTGAATATATAAATTTTAGAGGTGGCACACTTAAAATTGGTAATTTAGGGGGAAATTAATTTTATAGAATGATTATTTTAAATTAGATTTTATGAATGGATGTAATAAAAAATATGTGATGAAATATGCAAGATATGAAATATGACAATTAAAAGTATTAAAGTATAACAATTATGATGATATGTGAAATATAGGTGAATTAAATAAAGAGGCAAGCATTTGGAATCATATAATAAAGTAGAAAATGTATAAAAGTATTGATAGGATAAGAAGTTGAATATAAAAATTGAATATGTAATTATGGTCATATTTGTAAGTAAAGATGAACTTGTAATCATGCTGTTCACTAAAAAGAGATGTTTTTAAAATGTGAAAAACTGAAATAAAACTTGTTTAAAAGAAAAAAGAAAATGCCTCTAACTTTGGAGAACTAAGCACAACTATCTTAACTATGGGTGAGGAGGAGTTGAAGATGATACCACAGGGACATGGCAGAAAAGAATTTGCCAGGTGCAAGCATGGGAAGGGCTTACATATATTGCTCAAGTCTAGGGAAGACTTGAAGACTTAATACCTGTTAAAAATACACTGAAAGTGATTCATGAATCATTTGAAGTTCTAGAAATGCTTCTGTCACAAACAGTGTGACATATGACAGCATATATATCACAGAGGATATCACAAGGGGTGGATGATTCAATTTTATCAATAAATCAACAATACCTTAGAGGCCTACCTTGTTTGCACAGAATGAACAAGTTTTGGAATGTTCTAAAGATCAAACTTTCAGCATTCTACGCAGGGGCAGAAGTGGAGTCAAAAGTTAAGATGAGGGATGTTACCCTACAGTCAGAGCCCTACCCATTTTTTGTGACTGTGGTGCTCTTCCAAGGGTATAATTTTTCATTGTATCATTAATTTCCCTCAGACCTCCTAACACTTT
This sequence comes from Hydrophis major, assembly GCA_033807585.1. Classification (NCBI taxonomy): domain Eukaryota; kingdom Metazoa; phylum Chordata; class Lepidosauria; order Squamata; family Elapidae; genus Hydrophis; species Hydrophis major. Next base: position 301,432 of record CM066340.1, read on the forward strand.
TCTACAACAGATATCTTATAGTTGGACTTTTCAAGGAGATAATCCCAATCTACATAAAATGAACTGTCTCCACTAATGCTTTTGATCTATAAGTTTAATGAAGCCAAAATAAGGAAACACTCTCAAGAACCTTGAATTCCTAAAAGTAAAACTTTAGTAGGTGGACCATATTGGTACTAAAGAAACAAAACCAGCTCTGGTTTTCCCATGTAAATGCTTGCCTAGTTAAACAATAGCTTCCTCTTCTCTCTATCCCTGGGGTGTGTGTGTCACACTGTCCAATTATGAGACATCTTTTTGTTATGGGAACAGTGCATCTCTTTCTCCAGCACCTGCAGTGGTGACCTTGACAAGCTCTCACGATCTCTGCATACAGCAGCATCCTCCGTTTCCGCCTTGCCTTCCTCGAGTTCATTGGCAAGTTGAAAAGCATGACGGTTTGAAAGAAGCAAAGCAGTTCAATCTTGACAGAATGATGAAATGAAGCATTTTTCTTGTAGTTTTTGCAGAGAGTCTGCAAGTGGTCCAGAGACTCCAACTTAACATTCCGCAAATCTCTTCTTAGAATATGATGGCTCGTATTCCTCATGGCACAATCACCTTTGTTGTGAATCAATAAATGCTTAATAAAGATCATTAAGAGCTTGGAGTAAAGTGCAGGGTTCAGGCCCTGCACTTCTGATTGGCCGATAATAGCGACATCAGATTGGTCCGTTCAGGAGAATCTGATTGGCTATTAACGAGCCTCTTCCATTGGTTAATGGAGCTAGCGCTCCCTGTGTTTTCATTGGTTAAATAAATTAAGAGTTGCCTATATAAAGGGGCCCATCGTGGCCATTGGTTGAGCTGTTTCACATGTAAATAAAGAGTTTGAAGTTCACTGTTTCACCGGCTCGTCTCCATCCTTGCACCCATGCTCAGAACATAACAACCTTATTCTGAAAAAAGCATCTGAGATAAATTGAGCTGCATCCCTAGGATGACTGCTTAAAGGAAATTTATTATGGCTGTTGATATTGATATGTCAACTTTGCTTTGCTTTCATCATAGTTTGTTAAATAGTAGCTTGCAAACCACAATAGCTGGAGATACTTTGCTACAGGCACAGCCTGGGCTTTGCCACTTGTTCTCTCCTCTGCCTTTCCCTTGGATTCCTGGGGTACAGGGTGACTCAGGACACAGGCCTAAAACATCCCATCCAATTGCCAAATCATTTCACATTTCATAATCATTGGGTGTGGCTGCCTTTTTAAGTGAAATTGGAGGTGGAGATCACATCCTGATTTCATTTGTGCAAAGCAGAATGCCCAGATTTTATTTCCGTCAGCCAAACACATAAAGAGGTAGCAGAGGTATGTCCCATGCTTGAACTATTTCTTTTTTGCTTTTTTATTCTCTGTGTTCTGGGAATGGAAGGGATGCCGTTTGCTTGAGAGAACATTTGGCTTCATTGTTTGGGACTAAGCAAGTCTCAGCTCTCAGTTCAGTTCCAGCCTACTGAGAGCCCTTTCATTTTAACCTGGGAATTAGAGTTTAAATAAGAAACAGGCACTCCCAATATTAATTAAAATTTGGATGGATTTGCATATAGAATTGTGATTTTTTTAAGAGAAGCAAAAGACACACACAATTTATAAAGTACTAGTGCTTTGCAAGTTGTGGTTATCTGTAATTTTATTTTTGGTCAATTTATCAGTTGTATGACAGTTCTAACTAATTTCCTGTTGTTTATGAATAATGAGTACATATTCATTTGAAGTTTTCAGAAGAACTAAAAAAACAGAACAGAACAGAAAAAAAAACAGATTGTCTGGAGGTGAATTAATGCATAAAGTGTTTAATTCCATATGGATTGAAGAAGTTTTATAGAATAAATGATAGTTTAATCTTTTCCACAAGGAAATACAGTACATGTAGGTTTATTGCCAAAGTAGCAAAGTTTCATTCCCCTTAAGCACTGGGTTGGGCTGCATTCCTCAGATTATTCAAGGTGCTAGAAGTAAATCAAAAAAATTCTGGGTTGTGGGCAGATTGATTTTCTCTCATCCAATAAAGGAAGATTTGAAAAATTTGTAACTTCTTGTTAGAATGTTTTTCCAAAATCTGGATGATGCAGCATTTCTACCAAGAGCAATGTACCAACCTGCTTTATCGTGTTTTTAATTCCTAGAATTTATGTAGTCAAATTGTGGGAAATACCAGTGCTGGGTCCTTCAGGATATCTGTGACACATTTCCTCCATTTGACGCTGGAGATATGAGTGAGATATTCTGGCTCAGAAACAGAGATGCTAAAATTTGAATAGTTAATTGCTTGAATGTGATTTGATGTCTCAAAATTTGTCCTGAATGGCAGATCTTTCACTGAAATATTACAGTTACAGCTAGGGATTTGTAGAAGAGCTATTTAATGTAAAACAGATGTAATTAAATGAAATACACATTTATTAAATTTGTATGCTACTTGGCTCCTAACAATTCTGGATGACTCATAAAGTAAATGCAATAACAAAGGTAAATAACAAATCAAAGTTGGCAAAGATGACAAGAACTGGACAGAAATGAAAAAAGGAAAAACACACCCAATCCAAGGGGCTTTAGTTACCCTCACCAAAGGCCTACACAAAGAGCCAAGTCACCAGAAGGTTGGACGGCATCCAGACCTTGGGTTGGAACCTCCTTCCAGAGGACAGGGGTTGCTATTAATTTCCAGTGTGTGTTTTTTTATTCTTACTTGAGTCCAAAATTTTGCACCATAGCACTGATATTTGTCCACCTGTACATTTTGACCTTTAAAATTTCTTATCTGCAAAATAAATATTTTAAATTTTTCAGCTTATAGGTGGAAAGATAAATTGGGACAAAACAGAAGCATAGTCAAACATTTATCTGAATAAGCAGTATAAGCACAAGCCAAGAAAAATGTTTTCCTGATGAGTCATTTAAACCTTCTCCTACCTTCAGGGACAGACTGAGAGTTAATTTGTTAAATTTTCTTTGTAGGCGTCATCCAAACTCATATACATTGTCAAAACACGGAGGTCTGTATGGAGGACATAAAGTTCATTGATTATAGGAGATTATAGGCATGACAGAGCCTGGGGTGAGGTCAAAAGTGGGATCAATCTAGAATCTCTACGTAGCCATAAATTTACTAAGTCCAGCCCACCATGAATTTCATTGACCCTTATCTCACGTCTCGGAGGTGTAGTTTCATGATCAATCTGCTCCAAAGAGCTTCAGCAGCATCTGGCCAGATTTAAACCAAGCAGGGAAACTAAAAGATAATTATTACTGACGATAAATTTATTTCTTTGTTTGCTTTTCTGGAATGAATGCATATATTTACCTACAAAGGCATATATTTACCTACAGTTTGGAATAATGCCAGAATCAACCAGAATGCTTTGCTATCTTTTTATGGCTGGTGAGTATAATTATGCATGACTGCTATAAAATTATTATTAAGTGCTTCCATAGCTGCCCCGTGAAAGACTAATCCAGATTCTACTTTCTGATTTAGCATCTTCTCCATTGAGATATGTGCATGCTAATGTTGATTATGCATCCTAGAAACAGGGGTTTCTAACCTTTTCCCATTACATCTCCCTTTAACACCATGCCTAAAAACACAAAATGAACACAAATGAACAATGAAAATGCAATGAAACTTTAGGGAAAGTGGATTTATTATAAATGTGTACAGCTAAAAGATTCTCCAGATTTTGTCTGCAGCTCCCCAAAGGAGCTCCTCCTCCTCATTTGGGAAACCTACTTTAGAGGAAAGGTAACTTTTATTCATGTCTTCCAAGTAAACACTGAACACAAAATGTTATCAGAAAACAAGAGCTACATATTTAAGCTACAGGTTTTGTTTATTATAATTTAAAATTGGTACAGCAAACAATACTCCACTTAATTGGCTTTGCAAAGAAAGGCAATCTTACTATACTTTCTCAATAAAACGTCTTTAAGATAAAACCCATTTCTTATATTTTAGGTTGTGTAATAATGTTCACTCCTAGTGGTGCACTGAAATCCCTGGTAAGTACTGTATTTCTGTTCAGCACTTATATTGCCAACAGACTTCTATATTTCTCTGGAATCTGTTTAGGATTCTTGATTTCTGGAATCAGAGAACCAAAGTGTGAGGTATTTGACTGTGCTTCTTTATTTATTTAAATTATGTATATGGGTGCCCATCTTAAACAGCTCTGAACAGCTCAGAACAACAATAAAACTAGAGAAACAATCAGATAAAAATTACTCTTAAACATTCCCTTAGGATGCCTCTCAGGAAGCTCCATTATCCTCATTCCATTTTTCCCATCTCATCCCATCCCTTTAGTATAAATCTTGATGTCTATGGAGCTTTCCAATCATCCAGGCCATGGTTGTCCCAAAAGTGCTTTACCAAAAGGCAACTGGACTTTCTTGGTTTTTCCTTGCAGATGTTTCACTTCACATCTAAGAAGCTTCTTCAAAAGAAACTTCTTGGATGAGAAGCAAAACATTTCCAAGGAAAAACCCAAGAAAGTCATTGCCTTTTAGTAAAGCAGCTTTGGACAGGTCTTGATGGTCTCTTGAAAGGGTGGGGACCTGCCCCATTGCTGGGCAGAAGGTGTTGTAAAAAGTAGGGGCATCCACAGAAAAGGCACACTTCCAAGGTTCCATTAATTGGCAAGATTTCAGGGAAGGGATCTGGAATGCACCTACCCTTTCTGACCTACTAAACAAGTGGATACTCTTAGGGAGAGGGAGTCTCACAAATAACTAGGACTTCTGCCATTCAGGACTGTAAATGTGATAACCAGTGCCATTAATTAAAATTCATTAAAATTCAATTATTTTAATTAATTTAAATTTTAATTAAAAATTTCATTAAAATGTAATTTAAGTAAAATTTAATTAGAATTAAAAACAGAAGAAATAGATGAACTTTTTGCTAATTAGTAAACAAAGGTATATAGAAAATACACCTCAATATGTTTTATTAACTACCCTAACATCATGGGAGACAAACTCTGCATCATGTGGATAGAACAAGTTCCTGACCAATCTAGGCGAGAACTTTGTTATTCAAAAGGAAGAGGAGGGAAGTAGGAGGACAATGGGAGCAAAATCCTGCCTCTCTTTACCATAATCAGTATGGGATTTCTGAAACCTTGTACTTTCTAACACCTAGTGTTCTTTCTTTCTGCAGAATATTTTAATGCCGTGGTTAGAAAACTCCATTCTCCATTCTGATCTGTCACAAAATCAGCTGGTTTTTAGGGAAAGCCTTAAATCCTCCAGAATAAAGCGTGGGATCGGTATGTAAAATGTGGAGTTGCTTCCTAATAGGGTGTCGGAACTGGTTCTCATACCGCAGCAGCAGATTGTCGGCAGAAGGCAGACTTAAGGGGGCAGATGAGATGAAAAAATCAAGATAGTGGCTCTGGCTGTGCGCTTGAATCCTCACCCCTTTTTCTGTGAGGGGTGGGGCTCCAGTCATGTGATCCTGACCACCATCTTAACATTTTTAACTGTCCTATGAATCCCACTGAAGTACATTCATTTTTATATTGTGAGGAATCATTTTTTATTTATTTGTTTGTTTGTTTTGAATAGTATGGTGGCCTACAGAGGGAGCTCTTGCCTCGCAATCAATAGGCTGTGAGTTGGATCCTAGGTAATGGCAGATATTTTTCTCTCCAAGCGCAAAGAGAAAATATCTGCTGCAAACTCTGCATAGGTATTAGGAAGGGCATCCAGCCAGTAAATGCTCAGCTGCATTCAGGCCCCACCCCAATGCAAGGGATTAAAGGCGTTAAAAGGGGGAAAAGGTCTTTGTTTATTTGTATCCCACCAGTAAATGCTCAGCTCCATCCAGTCACCCAGACTCTTCCCCGAATTAAGGAATTACAGGGTCGTAAAAAGAAAGGGTTTTTAATTGTATCCTGCCTTTATTATTTTTACAAATAACTCAAAGTGGCAAAAATATCCAGCACAGCTTCCTCCTATTTTTCTCACACAACAAGTCTGTGAGGTGGGTTGGCCTGAGGGAGAGGGACTCAAGATCACCCATATTTTTCCATGGCTGAGGCAGGACTTGAACTCACCATCCCCAGTTTTCTAGCCTGATGCCTTAAACACTAGATTATGGTTTCATGTACACACACCTGCCCTCCATCTGAAATCCAGAAAAGCATATTGTAATATGTTGGGTAAGAGGAATGGTGTGCGTTGTAATTTCAAAATTAAATATGACTGCCACCTAATTTTTTTAAGCATACCTGACTCCAGATTCACAATGAATGAACTTCTCAGTTCATCTCTCTTTTTAACTCCATTTTGAGGAAGATTTCTAATTTGGATTTTCTTTTCCATTTATTCTTTTTTAATAAATATAAATGATCAATAGAAACATTTGCCAAGGTATTTAGAAAAACATGTAGGCTTTCCTACTTCCATTCACACAATCTGAAGAGACCTGAAAATTCTATAACCATGGTTAACTTGTGAGTTTTCTCTCAGCAACGTGCCCAATGGACAAAGTCATCACAAAGGAGATACTAAATGATGACCTGATGGATCAGCTTCTAATTTATACTTCGATAGAATTGAAATTGTGCTTGACTAAGGAAAACTTAATGAACAATATTAGTGCATTCTCAGACTACCCTTTCACAGATGAACAGCTGAAAGCAGTCAAGGACAAACTGGATGAGGTAATAAACATATCATTTTTTTTAAATGGCGCTCTTAACTATTCATTCTTCATCTATTTATTGTTAAGATTTAAAAAGCTGCCCAACTTTAACAATGTTATTCAAAGGAAAAATTATATAAGTAAAAAAATCCAAATATAAATACAAAATATAAATATAAAAGGGCAGCCAAGCAACATGGTCATACAACCAAAAGGGTCCAATTGGCCCCTCATGGAGCCAAGTCTCCAAAGTTTTCCTAAAACAAGGAGAGTTTGGACCTGCCATATATTCCCATAAGGAGGATTTTTAAAAAGGTCCTATGAGGTGAGAGGGCCTAGGAGGACTCAACCAGTCCCTTCCCATCATCACTGATTAGAACAAGTCTCAGAGACACCACAAAAGGATGTCCTCTACTTCTTATCCCCTTAGCTAATTCTGAATAGTATTGAAGGACAGCAACAGATCAAGGAGAGCTAGGATTAACGCACAGCTCCCATCCCTAACTTGCCACCAAGGCTTCTTCATACTGCACTGAGGTCTTGATCCTGGCTAGAAAGGGTCCAGATAACCCACATCCTCCAGGCTCTCTGAAGCAGGAGGCCAATCTCCTTCTGAACAACCTTTCCTAAAACAGTCTAGATCAGCTGGATCAAAAGATGGCCTCATGAGGAAGGGATACGCTACTCACTCACTCTCTCTCAGAACCAGTTCTGCCTTTCATTCTTGCAACAGAAGACCTGTAGTGCTTAGTGGGTCAGAAAAATGGCAATAGCAGTCAAAAGTGTGATTGAAATTCCAACCTTTTTATATATGTCACAGCACATTCTAAAAGGAGCTGGGCTTCTAACTTAGCAGTCATGGTTATCAACTTGACTTATTTTATGCCCATCCCATCATCCTGATGACTACTAGAAATCCTTTTGCAGAAACCTTTTCATTAGGCCATACCAGGACCAGCTCCTGGATAAATGTTTGCATCAAAGAGGTAATACCAAGTTAACTTGCATTTTTATGGAGTTATTTGCTCCTTTCAGATATTTCCTGAGGGATATCCTCCTGCTGTATTCAGTAATCTTGGACTCATTGAAACACTAATAGATGAAAAGAATATTAAGCAATGGACTATTAATTCAACAAGCACAGTTCATGTTTTATTGGATTCTGTGTCCGATGATAAGCTGGTAATTATGAAGATAATATGGGGCTTTTAATATGAACATTATCATACACCCAGTCTATCTTTGCTTCTAAACCTAGTGCTTATAAACTAACATCATTTTTTTAAAAAAGAGAAACAGATTATAAAATCCTGGCCATTTTTCTTTCCTTGTTTCCACACATTGTGAGTGTATTATATTCTTTTTTTTAAAACAAGTTTTATTCAGTTTTTCACATGAATTACAAAACAAAAAAGCGCTTTTCAATGGACAACATATTTCTGGGTCACCACTTTTACATGCAAATATGACAATAGTTATATATTCATTTTTTACATTAAATCCTATCTTATCCAATTTTTATTTAATTCTATTATTACCTTTTCCATTCCAACTTTTACAGAAGAGAAGAACAAACAAAAAAATCCTGGTCTCTGATATTGATCTCAATCTAAACATCCTCTCATTTCATTTCAATTATTTCAAATATATTTCTTAAACATTAATATTTCTTTTAAAAATAAGAATAACAATATGCATTCACCTAATAAAAATTATAAATATCCCTCCTTCCTCTTAATAATCTATATTAACTGACTAATTTATAATTACAAATACTTTTATTGTTACCTTTTCCAAAACACTCTTTTCTCATTTAAATAGTTCTTTTATCTGTCAGATTTGCAATTTCCATAAGTTCTAAATTAGTACAAGCTTTTACACAAGAAAAAAAACATAAGTCTCCCCCCCTTTTACTAATTTGAGTGTGTAACCTCAGTGGTTAAAATATACCCTAATTCCCTCATTTTAGTTCCCAAAAAACATTTATTTTTAACTAATTATAATAATAGTCATTCCCTTAAAAAAACTACATATATATCTTTTCAATCAGATTCTGCAATGCATTTTCCCCCTTTAATTTCATAGAATTTATTTATAGTTTCAAAACAAAGATAAGAAAAAAAACAATTAGTCCATTTAACTAATCCTGGTCACTGATATTAATCTCATTTTTAAATATCCTCACAGTTCATTTTAATTATTTCAATTTATTTAATAAACATTAACATTTCTTTTAAAGATAAAAATATACATTCAGCTAGTAAAGAATATTAGTGTCCATCCCTTCTTTGATCATCTATATTTCCCTATTTTCTAAATATTTTATAATTGTAAATATATTCTTATTAACCCTCATCTCCATGCAGAATCCTCTTTTTTAAATTCATTAACCATTATCTCTATGTAAACAGTTTCTTTTCATTATTTTACAATTCCCATATTTCTTTATTTCCTGCTCCTGTTTCTCATTACCTCTCTTCCCCTTCATTTTCCCATATCTTTCCCTCTTCCAGTTTGTGTCCCTCTCCCTTTTTGTATCTTCTTTTCCCCTTTTCTGTTGCTCCTTTCTGCCTTTCCTATTTTCACAGGTATTCCCCTTTTTAGTTACCTTCTTTAGTCTTAAATTTTTAACCTCCCTTCTTTTTCCTCTTCTTTGTGGTGTTCTTTGTGTTAATTGTCTATTTAAGATGGCTTCTTCTTGAACTAACTCCTCCTTCTCTGAAGTTCTTTCTTCATGTTCTTCAATCACCATTTCCATAGCTTTTAAAACAGAGCCAAGTAATTTAATTCTTTCCTGTAGTAATTCTTTCATCTTATTAAGTTCCATTTTTAGTTCCCGAAGAGATATCATCATTGCACACCCTTATATCTTACAATTGTTGAAATCCACAAAAACTTTTATTTTTCTTCTTCAGGCTTTCTAGATTTGCAATTATTCCAACACTGGGTCTATACCAAAATCACGAATGAGTCCCGCAGTCAATCTTTTCTTACTTCTTTTATTCTAGTTCAATTTTTGCTTTCTAGGATTCTTGTTTTATTGTTTCAATATTTCTTTAACATTGTATCAACTCAAGTTCATAAAGTAATAGGATTTTCTCTTTTATTTTTAAATTTAAATTTTTCTCCACAAGATGGCACTCTCCGTTGTGTAAAGTCTTCACCTTTTTCCAGTTTTATTATTCAGGGCTTTTTGAGCTTCAATATTCTAATACAATCAAATCTCCAGTTTGTATATTTGCGCCCCCCCCCCCCCCCCCATTATTATTATTTTTTGACATTATTATTATTTTTATTTTAAGTCCAGGTTTAATTTATGCCTGTTTGTTGCCAAAATATTTTAATCCAATTTAGTTAAATATCTTATTCTGGCTTCTTCCTTTCCTGGTTTGAAGCCCCGTTTAGCTGTCAAAGTTATTTTTCTTTTTTTTGTTCCTTTCCTTTGTATTTCCGCCGCTTTCTTTTCTTATTTAGAAATTCATTGTTACATTAAACCCAGGGTACCTTTTATTTGGTTGTTGCGCCCAATTGTCCCGGCTCACATGCTATCCACCTCTTTCTTCACTCCTGCACCAACTTAGTCCAGACATTTAAGACCACTGCTTCAGTCGTCTTTGGGGGGTGGAATTGCCAAGCCCAGAGGGGGAGATGTGGCTCCCCTCAACCTGGCTGGTAGCTTCCCCTTTCTCCACCGCCCCTCCGAGGCAGCTTCAGCCCCTAATCACAATGATTGGGGCTCTCTGATGAAAGAGCATGGGTTGTACCCACGGACGATCACGATCTATGGCCTATCAGTGAGGAGGGCTCCGGAGTTAACCAAGTGTGTTATATTCTTGTCGTTTTACTTTAGGTGTCCTAGAATTTTCTAGGAAATGGGCTTGTGTTCTTTTAGAAGAATACCAGGAGCCACAAAAGCTGGGTGGGTGTGGCCAACTCGATGTCACTCACTCTCACCCAGTCACATGACCCTCTAGCTATCCCTACCCAGCCACAAAACCCTTCTCTCTCTCTTTCCCCTTCTCCCCCTTTCTCTGTATCTCTCCGCCCCCTCCCTATTTCCCATCCTCTCCTCTCTCTGTATCTCTTTCTCAGTATCTCTCTCTCCCCCTCTCCCTATCTTCCCCCTCTCTCCTCCCCCCTTATTCCTTTTTTGAAATCTGGGCTAGCCAGAGCCATGGCAGAAGCTTCCCTTTGGAGGACCCTCCTCTCCCTCCTTCTCCTCTCGTGGCCCCCCTGGCCTGCGCAGGGCAGGCAACCGCTCGCTTAAGGAGGGTCTCCCCGCATGTACATACCCTCCTGGCCTTGCCAGCCAGGGGTCATGAGAGGAGGAGGCGGGTCACACAAAGGGAAGCCTCCACCATGGCTGGCACTTGTTCCTCAGCCAGGAGAGAGGGAGGGAGGGAGGAGGAGGGAGGGAAGGAGGGGGACAGAGAGAGAGTGAGCTGGTAAGGTTCAGTGGGGCCAGCTCCCTTTACCCGCTGCCTTGAATTTCTTAAAGCCATGGCTGGGCGCTGCAGGCCTGTCCCCTTTCCATCGAGGGCCCAAAGAGCTGCAGGTTGCTGACACTCGATCTATCACTACAGTTCTATGAATTATAATGTTCAGAGTTCTTAGACAATGCCTCTGGAACTCAGCACACACAACACACACAAACACACACACAAACATTTGCTATTTCAACTTGAATGTGCAGTTGAAAAACAGCAACCCTTCCAGATATATGAAGCCAAGTTGCCACTCTTCAGATCTGTTGGTACTATAATTTCCAGCAATCCAGTGTATTCCCAAATTTTAGAAATGGCTGTTTTAGCACATTTGGAAGGTATAGGTTTGGGAAAGCTAAAGCAACATAAGATTGCAAGTGGCTTGTTTTCGACTCTGGAATTATTTGTTTTAGAGAATTGCAATTATTCAGCGTTACATTGAATTGAGAAAGCAAATTAATAGCGATTTTCTGGATGTGCTCGGGCCATACACTGCCTGTCTCCTGAATGAGGATCAGCTCAGCATGATAACTGAAAAGAGCATTGAGTGAGTGAATTCTTTTAACATCTATTTATTTATCTATTTCTTTGTATTCCACCTTTATTATTTTTACAACTAACCCAAGGCAGCAAATATTTCCAACAACAACCCTGTGAGGTGGGTTGGCTTGAGAGGAAGTGACTAGTCCAATGTCATCCAGCTGGCTATAAAGGACTGTAGAACGATATATAAGTCTAAGCACTATTGCTATATCTTATTGATGAAGCCCAAGCTATACAGATGAGGAAGAGCCCATCCCAAAGAAAGTGAAAATTAAGCTGAATATCTGATGTTGCTCCTTTCAGCTAGTTCTTCTGGTCATTAGCTTAGGTGTTACTAAAAGCATTATTTTTGAAAATCCTGTGGAGAAGTGAAATTGAGGCAAGAAGGAAGTATTGCGAGAGCTGGATCCCTTCCTTTTCCTTACCTTGCCTTTTCTTGGCAGGATGGCCACTCTCCTTGACCCATCCAATTGCTCCTCAGCCATCAAGGATCATCTATATCCCAAAGCCAAGCGGGCCTTTTCAGATCGTCACTATGAATACAGTGAATATTATAAACGGATCAGGCCATTTCTAGGTAAGCAGAAACATTGACTGAGGAAAGTCCACTTGAGGTTTAGAGCTTGTTGAACAACAATTTGAAATCAAGTCTTGAATTGCCTTTAAACTCCATCTGTGTAAACAATATAGTCCCCAGATTGGGGAGGGAGTATGTATGAAAACATTTGAATGAATGGATGAATCTATGTTAGTAAGGCCATGTTTAGCTTGATATGATGCATACAAAGGGAAGGCTAGGCTAAAACTGTCAGGTAGTTTGTGGTTCACAGAATTTTCTGAGAAAAAGCCATTGTCCTTATAGATTGGGTGAATTGAGTAATTAGATTAACTAATTCATGACTTGGGTTGCTCCTGAACATAGCCACTAAGCCTTAGAGTTGTGCATGCTATATGAATTACATCTAATTGAAGATGTTACATTTTTATTTATTTGTTAAATTTATTTGCTACATATCTTGCTGTGTGGCTACTCTAGGTGGCTTACAACCAGAGGTGGGATTCAAGCTGGTTCAAGGGAACCGATTGTTAACTTTTTGCAAAGTTTGGAGAATCGGCTGATTGCATCACTGACTGGTCCCACCCCTCCCAGCCACTCCTTATCTCACCTCACTTGCCTAGAATCATGCCCTGCAGCCCAGCTGTTCTCTCCTTTTTGGCCTATAATGAAGTAAAAAGGCCCTGATTTTCACACAGGGTAAGGGTAAGAGAAGGTGTCATGCCCCTGTTGGAGTCTGACTCTGAGGGAGAGATGGAACAGCTGACAGGGAGTGGAGTGCAAAGCGTGCATCCTTGCCTGCCATAGTAATAATAAGTCTTTATTGATTAGCCCTTGGGCCACATCAAAGTGCAAAGTTCCAGCAACAATTTGTTACTAAAATTTAATAAAAGCAATTCTAAATGAAATTTGATAAAATACTATTTAAAATGGAACTTAATAAAATACAATTTAAAATGGAATCTAGACAAAATACAATTTAAGATGTAATAGTAACAAAATACAACCCAAAATAAAATTGTAATAATGTAATGTACAATAATTTAAGTTATAGATAAAATATAATAACATATTTTGGAGTCACCCTTGCAATCTTCCCCAATTAATCCCACATATGCAGATCTCAACCGAATCATTTTGTTTAAATACTGTGCTACTTTAAATGTTATTTTCAAGTTCTGGCCGGACATAAGGTAAGTTATTTTGATATGGGTATCCCAATGGGTCATTAGTCTGATATATAGACCAAGATACCTATCCCTCATCCTCTTATACAGGCAACAGCCAAATAAGATGTGAGCCAGGTCCTCTACCTCTGTCACTCTGCAAATGCAGAGACTCTCATTGTGCGGTATTGCATAAACTCTCCCATATCTAACCATTGTGTCAAGCTGTTCAAATCTCGCTTTCGTGACTATCTCCCTAAGATGTTTTGGGAGTTGTGACTTCAAGTAGCTATCTACTTGGAAAGTACATTTGTATTCATTCAACCATTTCAAGTTACCAACCTTACTAAGGATAGCTACATCAGTTTGTGCATCTATATCCTTAATTCTTTGGGCAACTCTTTTTAGATTGTTCTCCTGTTCCACAAGAGATAGGAAGACCACAGCTTCTTATAAAATTTGTTAGTTTAATGATCCAGGATATTTGTGATTGTAATTCTATTTGCTCTAATAGGCATAATTTGGGTAGTCTATCAGTCTCCATTTTATTAACTTTGCACCAGGAGTTATAAGCTCGAATTTTAGATAATGCCTGAATTGTATAAATTCCCAGTTCAGCTCTAACTGCTGCAGCAGATGTTCTTGGGTCTACACCCAAAATACATTTCAAATGCTGGGACTGTGTTTGTTCTAGGACTGTAGTTGAGTAAAGACGCCAAATTTCTGCTCCATATAAGAGCATTGTGGTAACCTTAGCCTTATAAACCTTGATTAATGGGACTAGGGACCCTGGATAACTATGGTTTTTTAGTTTGAGCAATAAATTGAAACAGGCTTTTGCTCTAAATGTACTCCGTTCATGATGGCAGGCCCAAGATCCAGTCTTGAAAAAAATTACACCCAAATGTACAAGGGAATTAACCTGTCAATTGGTTCACCATCCAATTGCCACCTATGTCTCTGATGGTTTCTTCCAAACACCATTATTTTTTATTTAGATTTACTAATGATTAGAGAGTTATCCTGGCAATAATAGCTAAATCTTAATAGCCTATGTAATCCTACTTGTGTGTATGATAATAAAATCATATCACCAGCATAAAGCAAGCTGTTACAGTAAGTATTTAAGATCATCAGCATGTATACCATGGTATCCTTGCCTGCCGTAGTAATTCCTTCAGTGTGATGTGTTAGGTTTTTTATTTTGAATTAACTTTACTTTGGGTTTGGACTGCATTTACTCCCTCTGTAAGCTATTTTTTTTTTAAGAGTTTGATATCCAGCCCAGGATAATTGGACATTGGGGCCAAGTTGGAAACATTATAAAGGGACTTTCTTCTATTTTTGTGACTTGGTTATTTGTGTGTCACACCCTGAGTCATCACAGAAGGTTTTTTTGATGCTGGAGCATTGCTTGGGCGCACCCCTTGCCACCCATTTCACTGGGGGGAGGGAGAGAGGCAATCTCAGCTGCCTGGATCATCAGAGCGAGTGTCCATTTAAGCAAGCATCCATTGGTGCTGGTGCTTGGATCGCCTGCGTCCTCCATGTCTCTGCCTCTACCTTCTGCTGTTGCCACTGTGCAAGCCTCTCATGATCCTCCCATGAGGAAAAAGAGGGAAAAAGCGAATCAGCTGGCCGTGGAGATGCCTGCTTTGGGAAGTGGCCTAACAAACAGAAGCCCTGTGCCCAGAAAGAGACAGGCAAAAACCATTTTACACTAAGGGAGAGGCCGAACAAGCACAGGGCATTTGGATTGCCTGTCTGCTGATCTTGGCCGGTGGTGGTGCTGGACACAGGGCTTTTGTTTGTTGGCGTTGGGACAGCACTTGGACTGGCCAGCCAAGGACAGCGCCTTCTAGTGCCCCCCACCCTGGCAAAAGCAAAGCAGAAGCAGGCAGGGGCCATGTGGAACTCCTCCGGTGGCCTCCCCAGCCCTGGTGCTGCTTGGGGGTGGTTTCACAGGGGGTTGTGCGATGGCCATCTGTAGGCGAAGGTCTCAGAGTCTGCTCACCGGGCACAGTTGAAATCTGACTATCATTCCAACTGGCCATTCCTTTGTTTTACTTTCACACTCACACACACACACACAAACCTGCTTTCTGGCTCTGTTCTGCATGTGCAGGGCAAGAAAAGTTGCTTGTGGGACTACTTAAAAAATTTGTTCAGACTTTCCAACTTGTCATGGCAAAAAGGTCTGAATGATTTTTTTTACTGTAGTCCCACAAGCAACTTTTCTTCCCCTGCACGCATAGCGGAGAATGCAGCTGGAAAGCAGGTTAGGATGTGGCTGCTTTGGAAGGGGGTGAGGAACCCACACGAGTGATGTAGAGTTGGCGCCGCCCACCCAGCCAGTCATTAGGAAGAACCAGCTGTTAAATTGTTTGAATCCCACCACTGCTTACAACAATAAAAAGGAAGAAATGAAAAGAGTGCCAACAGAACAGAAGAATAATAAAAAGATGGGTGGATAGAAAGCAGACAAGGGGAGGGGGAGGGAACCTGGTGGGATGTCAGATGACCTTTTGCAGGGCTGAGCAGAGGAGTTTGTTTAGCACCTGTTGAACAAAGTCCCTTGGATCCATTCTTAGTTGGTCCGGGTAAGAGGCTCAGGGTGAGGCCTTTCCTTCTTATCTGGAAATGGTTTGATCCTGTTGGCCCTGATAAGTGGACCTCACCTGTCAGTTACATTTTTGTTCCTCCTGGATGGTGACTGGTGGGTGGCTCCAGACATTCAGTAATACGGCACTAGAGGAAGGGACATTTCCAGATGCCCTCAAGGAAGTCCTAGTGGATGATCAGTTATATATGAGCCAGCTGTTTGCGGCGGCAGCCAATCCGTTGAATAACAGAAGCATAGAATCAACATCACATGAAGTATTTAGTACCAATTTATAAAACCTTAGTAAGGCTACACCTGGAATACGGCATCCAGTTTTGATCACCATATTACAAAAAAATATGTTGAGACTTTGGAAAAAGTGCAAAGAAGAGCAACTAAAATGATTAAAGGCCTGGAGACGAAAACATGTGAAGAATGGCTGCAGGGTTTGGGTTTGGCCAGTCCAGAGAAAAGAAGGACTGGGGGGACCTGATAGTAGCATTCCAGTGTTTTGAGAGGCTGCCACAAAGAAGAGGAAGTCAACTTATTTTTTAAAGCAACTGAATTCTCAGGGGGGGCTGAGCTGGAGCTGTGGCTGACAGAGACTAAAGGGGTGGCTTTATTGGCTTTGGAGGAATGTGGGGAGGAGCAGGATGAGGCAGTCCCAGGCCCCTCTGGCTTGGGACAGCTTGCCAGCAGGGAGGAACAAGGCAAGACAACCAAGAAGGGGCAGGCAGTGGAAATGAGGAGAGCAAGGACCGCCCACTCCTGATCCTGGAGCACAAAGAGTGGAGAGGAGATGGGAACAGCACAGGCCAACCTGACAACTTGGCAGGAGAGCGCCCTGCCCCTCTTCACAAAGGCACACGGGGACTGAGACTTAAGGAGATGCTGTGGGGAGGGGTGTCAAGAACAATGCTGAATTGGTGGAGTTTTGGATGCCATTGCCGACATCTGACGTCTGCTTGCTTCTTCCTTGCTTCATGGATTCATTTCTTTGTTCCTTTGCCTTGCTGGACTTCTTTGAAGCCGTTGTACTAACAGTGTTCGCTGGACTGCTCGCAGCCAGAGGCTGCTGTGTGTGTCTGAGCGCTTTGCTCTGGGACTTGTGTAACACGTGAGTGTTTAGCAGGAGAGTTGGAGCATTAAACG
Source organism: Hydrophis major (assembly GCA_033807585.1). Classification (NCBI taxonomy): domain Eukaryota; kingdom Metazoa; phylum Chordata; class Lepidosauria; order Squamata; family Elapidae; genus Hydrophis; species Hydrophis major. The sequence continues at coordinate 318,625 of CM066340.1, forward strand.
GAAGTTTGAACTCTCCGCTAGTTGTGTGGCCTTCGTGCTTTGTCCTGGGTCATCATAGCACCAGATGGCAGGACAAGAAAACTAATTAGGGAGACACTGCCTAATAGTGAGGGCAATTAACCAGTGGAACAGCTTCCCTTCAGAAGTTGTGGGTGCTACATCACTGGAGGTTTTCAAGAAGAGACTGTGCATAGTCACTTGTCTGAAATGGTGTAGGACTCCTGCTTGAGTAGGGGGCTGGACTAGAGGACCTCCAAGGTCCCTTCCTATTCTATTCTGATTGGTCTCTAGTGAGAATGGCATGGGCATAGGGCAACCATCCTCACTCTCCTTGGCCTCTCAGTGGCTTTCTATACCATTGGCCATGGTATTTTGGGTCGACTGGGGGGACTGGGCAGCCCTGTTCTGCATTGATTCGGCTCCTTTCTCCATGGCTGGTATTGAGAGGAGGTCCAGCCCTCAGCTGCTGTTTTGTGGTCACCACAGGGCTCAATACTGCCTCTACTACTTTTATATGAATCTGTATGAAACTGCTAGGTAGGATCGTCCATCACCCTGGGTTGAGGTATTTGCTGATGATACCCAACTCTCTATTCGGTGACCCAAGTGATGCTGGGGTTGCCCTCTCACTGTGCCTGGTGGCTGTGGAGGCCTGGGTAGGGGAACCACAGGTTTGACTGAACTCTGGTTAGACCAAATGACTTTGGGTGCATGGGATTCCAAAACCTGGGATTTTGTCATCTTTGACTCTGAAATGGGGTGGCCCTGTCCTAGAAAGATCTAGTCCGCAACTTGGGGGTTCTCCTGGACTCGCAACTCCTGCTCAAGGAGTCATGGCTAGGAGAGCCTTTGCAACATGAAGTTTCATGTTGTGCAGAAGTTGCAGCCTTTCCTGGATCAGGATTCCTTGCACGCAGTCCTTCAGTCCCTGGAGGACTGAGTTTCATGGTTGAACTATTGTAATGCCCTCTGCATGAGCCTACCCTGGAAGAGCATTTGGAAGCTACAGGGTCTTGCCGCCTCTTCAATTCCCATGACAGATAATTCTTACAGATGAATTGTTGTTGCAGTTCTGGCTTAATGTCAAACCTGCCCTGACTTGGTCCCTTAGAAAGACCCTCAACTCCATTTGAAGTGAAAGTTATAAGTTTACTAAAAGTCAAGTAGATTACAATATAGCAAAGCCAGAACTGAAGTTCACATGCCAAAATTTCCTGGTTCACTTTTCCCGTCTGGTTCCTCTCCTCCTCTGGTTCCTTATTGTCCAATTATATTTGAATAAATTGTTTTGAGAACAGTTTCTTCAACGGCTGGTTGGCTGGTGAGCCATTGCATTCCATTCCCAGGCTCTGAACTTGTGTCTCTGGAAGGTATGATGAGCCAGTAGCTTTGCTCCCTCTCATCTCACTCCTCCCCCACAGTTCATGGTAGATTGACAGCTCACAAATGCAAAACTCAAGTGTAAGATGGCAACTCTGACAAACCTGTTTGCAAAAGTGAAGTGTACATTTGGAAATCAGACAGCGCTTTTGACATGTCAATAAGCATAACTATTTTGCCTCAAAGTCAATTTTATGAGTCCAAACAAATCTGTCAATTTCAATGTGTACTATACACTACATATATGCAGTATGTAGTGTCAATTCAGTGTGTTTATGTACTATATATATTTCTCTTAATGCGATATATGAACTGAAGCATGGACTTTTTCTGCCTAATGTATACATTTTTAATAGAAATAGTTTATCCAAATGTCATACACACTTATATATTAATTTTATGATTGCGCATTTGTACAGAGACTTTTCTTCGGTATCCTGAGGTACTCTGAACCAAGACAGGCAAATACAATGCTAAATTTGGAATGCAAACATGAATTGTGTTGCCATAGGTTAACTGAATTTGTTTATTTGGTTGAAAAAGATACAAGTATAGTAAGTCTAATTTGCATAGAGAATATAAATCAGATCAATTTCTACTCCATTTTTAATTTATATTGTTATATTCCATAAGTTATGTTTCCTCTTGTCCCATCATTTCTTTCATCTTTTTCCTTATGGCAAAATATCTGTTAAGGTGGCAAAAATTGAACTATTGCAAAATCTATTTTGATGGGTAGATTTAAGAGCTGTTGTCTGACCACCATCATTTCACATGGATTGGAAATTTACATTTTATGACTAACATTAGTTTAAATGAGTGTTTCCTTGACTTATAATGTCATATGAAGTAACCTGCAACTAGCCCCAAAATAGAGCTGTGAAACCCTGGAAGCTTACCATGGGTATTGGTTTGAAATAATTTAGAAAATGTGCAGCTATTAATAAAACCTATTGAAACTATTTCAAGAAAAAATTCCCATTGCTCTTTCATTCAAGATGACCAGTAAAGAATATCAGCTAAATTCTTCTCCTTGCTTTCAGGAGGTGCTCCAGGTGAAGATCTCAGGGCACTTAGTAAAAATGATGTCAACATGGACATTCAAACTTTTTTGGGCCTGAAAGGCAGCTCTCTAAAGGTGAGTGGACTTTAAAGTAAAAGGTGGATGAAATCAGTTTTCCCCAGCCATACTGCAGGTAATTATGGGAGCTTCTCCAAGAATCCTGAAGACAATCAACTTGGGTGGAGGGAAATGCTGATGAAAGTTAAAAGAATGTATGGGGGGACCAGATCAATGCTACATTTCTCAGGCTTTGAAGTTTTGTTTAGATTCCATGTTGAATATTTTGAATTTTAAAATATTTAAGATTTTAAAATTGTTAGTGTTTAAAATATCACCATGCCAGATCTGGTCAACCAACTCAACATTCTAATCAATGTTAATAGTCCACAATTGAGCCCCAAATTTATGTTGTTAACTGAGACATTTGTTAAGTGAATTTTGCTCCATTTTACTACATTTCTTGCCACAGTTTAGTAAATCACTGCAGTTGTTAAATTAGTGATATGATTGTTAAGTGAATCTGGCTTCCCCATTGATTTTGCTTGTCAGGTTGCAAAGCTGATCACATGATCCTGGGACATTGCAACCGTCATAAATATGAGACAGTTGCTAAGTATTTGAATTTTGATCATGTGACCATGGGAATGCTGTAATGGTCATAAATGTGAAAAATGGTCATATGTCATTTTTTTCAGTGCTCTTGTAACTCTCAGGATTCTGACCAATGCCCTAATTAAATCATGAGCCTCAAGCCAAGCTTCAAAAGAAATCCAATTATTTATTAGGAGCTTCTTGTTGGTATGGACCAAGTGAAGCCAACTCTGACCTCACTTAATCATGCTCCCTACCCTCACGGTGGGAGGGTAGGACATTGCACTTGGCCTTGCTGAACACTTCCGCAAATTATTTGGGGATCTATTGGGGAGCTCAACTTCAGCCACTTCAGGGACTTTTTTCCACCAATACTCATTTTAGTTGCTGAGACAGGCATCTCGGCTTTGATGCCCAGGAAGGGCTGCAATTTGATTCCAGTTGGGCTGCTGGTTCCTAGAGTTCTCTGGGTGGGAGCAAGTTCTACCCTGCTCTGGATTGCCTGGAGCAGACTCTCTTCGGATAGTCTGCCCTCTGCCATGGTAGCCTGAATGTCAGGGAGCGAATGGAGAGTCCAGGTAGGAGTGGGATTCTACCAGTTCGGGCCAGTTCAGGCAAACTGTATGTTAAAGTTACATCTGATTCACTGAATCGGTATTACAACCGACCGGCTGGCCTTGCCCCTCCCAGGACTCTCCACGCGGCCCATTTTCAATGGAGGTAAATGCAGGGTTTGCACAGAGGCTCTGGGAGGGGAGAAAATGGGCCTTCTGGAAGTCTGGAAATGGTCCTGTTTCCAGCTTCCAGTGGGCCTTCAGAGGCTGAGGGAGGCTGTTTTTGCCCTCCCAGAGGCCTGGGGGAGACCTCTGGACCCTTGGGAGGGCAAAAATGGCTTCCACCGGGTCTGGAGGCCCACCGGAAGCCAGAAACAGGAAGTTCTCATAGGCCCCACCCACCCAGCAACCGGGCAGCAAACCAGTTGCTGGGATTTTTTAATTCCCACCCGAGTCCAGGGCTCAGGAATCCAGGTGGTTTTAATTAGTTTTGAGAGAGTTGGCTTGTTGTCAGGGTTCTGACTGATGCCCTAATTAAATTATGAGCCTCAGATCTTGCACTTATTGGGATTATGAGCTGCTTCAGTGTGGATGTTCCTTTTATAATGGCTACCAAGCTCCAGCCGGAACTCCACGTTTTGCCCTTAAGTGGCTCCAGTTGTGCTCCCAAGCTAAGCTCCAGCGAGGGATAGACCAAGATGGGCTGCTTATCCTAACTTTTTTTATATATATAAAAAATTTATTTGGGTTTTTACAAAACATAATACAAGTAAAATTTCTTTTTTTGAGAATAGCATGGTCCCGGGTTATCACTTCTCCATACAGACACAAACTCAATTTCATATTCATCTTTGTGTTCTATTCCATATCTTATCACTATTTTAACATTTTCTCAATAATTTTTCCCTTCCCTTAGTTTTCTCAATCTTACTTTTAATTATCTCATTCCTTTCTAAATTTAATTATATATATCTTTTTCTAAGTTTCAATACCTTTCTAGTCATTATATTTATACTTTTGTCTGTCCTCTTTCAATTTCATATTTTCTTTTCTCATTAAACAAAATTTTAAGTCTCATTCATCATCTTCAGGCTTGGTCTTAACTGCTAGTGAGGATGTGACTTGACTGGAAGAATAAGAAGAATAAGTGCACGCATTGAAGAACATAAGAACTCATTCAAAAAGGAAGAACCGACCTCTTCCCTGGTCCAACACCTCAAAGCCACAGGACATGAGATTGACTTTAAAAATACCAGAACTATCGCCAAAACCAAACACTTCAGCAGCAGAATAATCAGAGAAGCCATAGAGATAGAAAAACACCCACACAGCATGAATAAATGAGATGATACCTCCTGCCTACCAGCCATTTGGAAACCCGCCCTCATGAACAGACGAGTACCTAACATGAAGAATGACACCAGACCCACACCCCTGAGAGCCACACAAGATGCCACCACCACACTCCCACGTAGAAAGCAGACTCACACCCACACAGAAGATGAGACATGACCACGGACCAGAAGCTGCACTGCAGCTGCATCACTACCCACCTCAAACCCCTCTGAGCCATACATGAAGCGAACTGACCCCCACCATGAAGATGCAGCACAACCATGAACTCGAAGCCAAACAGCAAGATCACAGCTCACCAGCTCAAATCCCCCAGCAACTAAGACTAACCTGAGCACAACCAAGCCCCCACCTGAACAGAACACGCCCCCAGCCAATCAGAACACAGCCAAACCCCCAACCAATGAGAACACACCCCCAGCCAATCAGAACACAGCCAAGCCCCCACCCAATCAAGTCACACCCCCACTAGCAGTTAAAAGGAAGAAGCAGCTGCAAGCTCACATCACTCTGAGAAGCACAGAGCTGAAGACCAAGCCTGAAGATGATGAATGAGACTTCATCGAAACGTTGCCTAGATACTTCCAATCTTACGCGGGAGAAAACCCGAATAACCAAAGATCCACATACAAATACCCGCGAGAACCTCAGAAAACATATATATGTTTTCTTAAGTTTTCGCGGGTACTTACATGTATGGCATTCAGCTTTGTTCGGGTATTTTCCCACGTCATAGTAGTGGTGCTTTTAAAGTTGTAGCAATGTTTCAGCAGAATCTCAGGCTTCATCAGGCTTCTGTATAGTGTTCGTCTGTGAGTTAGACTTTTACAGTGGTTTCAGATTTAAATTTGGGGCAGCCTATTGCTGTGCCAGAATGGTTTTTTTTCTTCATCCTGATTGGTTGAGAGTCTTGGTCTGTGTTTATTGGTCTTGGAGTTTGCTGTGTTCTGCTTCTAATATCTTCTGTCTGTTTTTTTGGCTCTTTTTGTATCTTGATTGGCTGGCAACATTGTGTTACTTTATTGGAGGCCTTTAGTGCAGCTTGGCTTCGGGTAAATGGATGGCTATCATTAGTTAGGAAGCTGGGTTTCATCTGGGTGCCTGGTTGGGGTGTGTTTGAGCTGGAGGTATCAGGGGGGATCTGTTTGTGCCCAGGTGTTTGCCTGGCTTGTGGTGTGGAGATTTTTTTGTTTGTGAGTGCAGGCTTCCAAATGATTGACAGCCTGGTGGAATCATCTCTTCTGTTCATGCTTTCTGATCTTTTTTCAATCTCTATGGCTTCTCTGATGATTCTGTGGCTGGGATTTTCTATAGTGGCTAGAGTTTTGGTGCCATTGAAGTTGATGCTATGACCTGTGGCTTCCATGTGTTGGACTAGTGAGGAAGTGTGTTCCAGCTTTTTGACTGCATTTTTGTGTTCATCCAGGCGGGTGCTTATTCTTCTATTGGTCTGTCCAATGTATGTGGCCGGGCATGATGCACAGGAGACTTCGTATATGCCTTGGTTTTCCAGGTCAATTTTGTCTTTGAGATTTCTGAGGATGGCTGCTATTTTTCTGTCTGTTTTGAAGGCAGTCTTGATGTGGTGTCTGTATAGTATCTTACTAATTTTGTCTGTAGTGCCTCTTGTGTAGGGCAGGACAGGACAGCTGTTCCATGGGTCTGTTCATCTTCTGGGTCTCTATTATGTCTCAGTGTGTTTTTGTGGATCAAGTTGGTGATTTTGCTTTTGTGGAAGCCGTTGGCTGTCAATATTTTAGTCAGGGTGCATAGTTCAGTCTTAATGTGTGTCTTGTCTGCCAGGCGTTTGGTTCTAGTAATTAGTGTTTTAGCCACGGAGTTTATCTGTGCTGGGTGGTGGTGGGATTGGGTGTTGAGGTAGCGGTTGGTGTGTGTTTTCTTCTGGTATATGGTGTGTCCTAGTGTGCCATCTGTTTTTTTGTAGATTAGTACATCTAGGAATGGTAGTTGTTTGTTTGTTTCTGTTTCCATGGTGAACTTGATTTTGGGGTGTGCACTATTTAGGTGTGTTAGGAAATTGTTTAGGTTTTCTTGTCCATGGGGCCAAATCACGAATGTGTCATCGATATATCTTAACCATAGTTTGGGTTTGAGGATGGCATTGGCCAAGGCTCTGGATTCGAATTCTTCCATGAACAGGTTTGCAATGACAGGTGACAGTGGTGATCCCATGGGGGCTCCTTCAATTTGTTTGTATCTTTGTCCTTTGTATATGAAATATGTGTTAGTTAAGCAGTGTTCTGTTAGTTCCATGAGGTGTTTAGCTGGTTGGTATTTATTTTTGATGATTTCAAGGGTCTCTTTTATTGGGACTTGAGTGAATAGTGAAACCACATCAAAACTTACAAGCAGATCTTCTTGCTCCACGTGTAGATCTTTGATCATTTCCAAGAAGTGGTATGAGTTTTGAACATGAGAAGCTGCTGTTTCAGCATGGGGCTGTAGCCCGATAAATAAAGTATTTTATAAATAAAATACTTATTCTATTCCAATTCAGCTCTATCATTAATGTTAGTTATAATTTTTGACATCTTTAACATTTCTTTTCAATAAGGTGTCATACTTCTAGGAACACTTATAATATTTCCATAATATTTTCATGTTTCTTTCATATTCCTCTTCACTTATTTTTTTATAACACATTTATAATAATTAAAATGTTCCCCTCTTTTCCTAATTTCATTCTCTCATTCTCTTTATTTCATTTATTTATTAAACATTCCATTCCATTACGATGAATGTTTTATCTATCATTTTAATCACACTTGTTTCATATTTTCAAAGTTCATTTCTATTTCTGATATAACAATACTATCTTATGTATCCTTGCAGAATCCCCCTTTCAATTAAGTTTTCACCCATTATCTCTGTGTCTTCTAAATAGGCTTATACCCTCAATCCTTGTACGTTTTCCCTGTTTCTCTATGTCCTGTTTCTGTCCTTTATAATTTCTTTTCCTTTCCCTCTTCCCCCTCTTCTTCTCCCTTCCCTTTTTGACCACTTCTCTCTCTAATTCTGATTCTCTCTTCTGTAATCCTTTCTTCTGTTTCTTCCTAATGTTATATTTACTTTTCAAACTATTCTTTTTTGGGGTTGTTTTTTCAACCCCCCCAAAAAATTTCCACTCCCTTTCCCCCCTTTCCTTTCTTTTCCCCACATAGAAATACTTGGTCATTGAAGATGGCTTCTTCTTTGTCCCGCCCTTCTTGTTCTACAGGCATTTCTTGTTGTTTCTCATAGTTCAGGATCTCCATTTCTAAAAATTGAAATACGAAGCCAAAAGAGCCTCTTCCTTCTTGTGCATCTTCTTTCTGTTTTTTAAGTTCCATTCTCAATTCTTCCAAGAGTGATACCATTTTAAAAACTTTTAAACAACCACCCGATTAATTTTAATCCTTTAGATCCAATAGCTAAAATCCAAAAATCACCAAGTAATCCAAATAATCCAAAACTGTTTCTTCTTGCTTCTTTTTCCCCACTTTCTCTTCCTGGGGTTCTCTTATCTTGTTACAAAGTTTCAGTTAAAATACATCTTTTAGGAATCTTGTTAAAGTTTCACTGTTAATTCCTTTCACTTCCAGGTGGTCTCCTCCATTTTTCCAGATCCCACCCTTTGTTTTTTTTCCTTCTTTTAAAAGTTTTTGAGAATCCAGAAATCTTTATTATCCCTTTGACATTTTATTTGCAGCTTAAATACCTGTTAATGTCAAAGTGGATTTTTGCCGGTTTCTTGCTTAAATCTCTTAGTTGTCAATATAGGGAAGAAAAGAAAAAAAACCCAAATCCTTTCCCTTCCCTCTCTCACTTTCTGCTTCAAAGTCTTCTTTGGGAACAATGTTGTTCTTTATAATTCAAATTCCAGGGTACCTTCTATTGTTGCTTTTTTAGTTCGACCCGGTCAGCCAAAACTTTCTCTTCTTATCTTCCTCCTGCGCATTCTTTTCCGGTCAAGTTCTTCTTTGAGGTGGCCATGTCTGACCACCGCTGCAACCGCCTTCGGGAAAGGGAGTAATGGCCAGCTGGGGAGGAGAGATGCGACTCTCCTCGACCTTGCTGGCAGTCTCCCCCCTCTTCACCACTTCTACGGGGTGGCTTAGCCCTGAAACCAGCTGGTTCAGGGCGCTCCAGCGGCAAGCACAGATCGAAACTGCAGATGATCGCAGGTTTCGGTCTATCACCTAAAAAGCTCAAACCGGAAGCTGGCTGCTTACCCTGACTTATGGCTTAGCAGTTGGGTATCAGTCTATTTGGTTGCCTTTCAATGGAAACTTACCCAGAGGTCAATCTCACCTCACCTCATCTTCACCTGCTCACTCCACACACTCCAGCTGCTTTCCCTTTTCAAAGCTGAGGGTATGGGCGGGAGATGTGTGCCACCTTGTCTGCCTATGGGTATTGGCTGAAAAGAACAAGATGGGACTCAACTAGCCAGCTGGGTGCAGCCAAATAATGACCTGGGAAAGGGGCATAGATACCTGTAGGTGAGTCTGTGCTGATTGGTTCCTCTCCCTCTGGGAGCAGGCTGGGAGAATTGGGCATTTCTCCTCTCAGGGTTACAATCATTGTGGGGTGAAATGTGGGAAAAGCAGAAGCATTTCTGCTCACTTTCAGTGACTTCAACCAAGGGCAATGTTCACTTCACCCCTTCCCTGAAGCAAGTCAAACGTATCTCTTATATGCGGGTGGTGGTGGTGGTGGTGGTGGTTGGGAAAGCAGCAAAGTGAAGATTGTTCCTGATTGGTTTTGTTCTATTTATTCTGTAGGAATTAACCCCTGAAAATGTAAAAGGCCTGCTGGGCACAAATCTAAACAACTTGAGGGACAATCAGAATGTGCCACTTGTACGAGAGTGGATCCAGAGGCAGAAGCAATCTGATCTGAACAGCCTTGGTTTGGGACTCCAAGGTGGCCTTCCCGAAGGGTTTATTATTCTTAAAAGTAAGACCATGCATGCCACTACTTTGAGATTAATAGCATAGAAGGAAGATACTGGATATCAGGGAGGAACAAAAGGAAAACGCCTTCCGGTGGCAGGGAGTGGTGCACATTTTTATGCAGGTGTTCATTCTGCTTTTGTATGCTACGCTTCTGGTAAGATGGTCAGGATAGCTGCAAGTTTCACATTAGTGCTAACTAGCTCATGGAAGGTGGAAAGGGAAACAACAGAGAGATAAAAGTGAAACTGTGTGGAATTGAGGTGGGTATGTTAGTTTAGGGGTAATCATTCCACTTCCAGGAATCTTGGAACTTAAGCTTTATGTTGCTTCTTTTCTTCTCGGGGCCCATTGACACCACCAATTGTGTGGTGCCAATTGTTTTCCTCCAGGTCATATCTGCCCAGCCATTCTCCTGCCCTTGCTATCAATTTGATTCTTTTTCTGAAACTCTCCTGCTCCTAAAGACAATAATGTGGGGTTCCAGGTAAGCTTTCTGCTAGACTTTTCTATCAAGGCTCAGGTCTGTCAGCAGCAGGGAGAAGTGTTAGCAGAATGTATTGATACTCTGGAGACTCTGTCTATATCCTTTCCAATCAAGGTGCTGCTTCAAGCATAGCTGAAACTTTATTCTTAATAAGCATGGAGAAGGAAAAGGAATCAAATCACAGGGCAGAAATATTCTAGTCCAACCACTTGATCAAGACAGGAGTAGTTCTACCATCCTGGTCAAATGGCTGCCCATATAGTTTTGAAAATCTCCAGTTGTCCAGTTACCCAGAAGACAAGTTGTTCCATTGGTTAATTGTTCTCACTGTCAGAAAATTTCTCCTGACTTCTAGATGGGTTCTCTCTTTCTCCTTTCTTCTCCTTTTAGGTTGGATCTCTCTTTAATAAGTTTCCACTCATTACTTCTTGTCCTGCCTTCAAATGCTTTGTAGAATAAATCATTCACCTCTTCTCTGACAACCACTCAAGCAATGAAAGACAGTTATCATGTCCCTCCGATCCTTGTCTTCAATAGGCTAAATCCCTCAAATGTTCATCAGCTCAAGTTTAGCTTCCAAACCCTTATCTTTGATGTTCTACAATACTACACTGCTCAAAAAAATAAAGGGAATACAAAAATAAGACATCCTAGATCTGAATAAATGAAATATTCTTATGAAATACTTTATTACATAGTTGGATGTGCTGACAACAAAATCACACAAAAATTATCAATGGAAATCAAATTTAGCAACCCACGGAGGGCTGGATTTGGAATTATACTCAAAATTAAAGTGGAAAAAAACACTACAGGCTGATCCAACTTTGATGTAATGTCCTTAAAACAAGTCAAAATGAGGCTCAGTAATGTGTGTGGCCTCCATGTACCTGTATGACCTCCCTACAACATCTGGGCATGCTCCTGATGAGGTGGTGGATGGTCTCCTGAGGGATCGCCTCCCACACCTGGACTAAAGCATCCCCCAACTCCTGGACAGTCTGTGGTGCAACGTGGCATTGATGGATGGAGCGAGACATGATGTCCCAGATGTGCTCAATTGGATTCAGGTCTGGGGAACGGGCGGGCCAGTCCATAGAATCAATGCCTTCATCTTGCAGGAACTGCTGACACACTCCAGCCACATGAGGTCTAGCATTGTCGCGCATTAGGAGGAACCCAGGGCCAATCGCACCAGCATATGGTCTCACAAGGGGTCTGAGGATCTCATCTTGGTACCTAATGGCAGTCAGACTACCTCTGGCGAGCACATGGAGGGCTGTGCGGCCCCCTAAAGAAATTCCACCCCACACCATTACTGACCCACTGCCAAACCGGTCATGCTGGAGGATGTTGCAGGCAGCAGAACGTTCTCCACGGCGTCTCCAGACCCTGTCACGTCTGTCACATGTGCTCAGTGTGAACCTGCTTTCATCTGTGAAGAGCACAGGGCGCCAGTGGCAAATTTGCCAATCTTGGTGTTCTCTGACAAATGTCAAATGTCCTGCACAGTGTTGGGCTGTAAGCACAACCCCCACCTGTGGATGTTGGTCCTCATACCACCCTCATGGAGTCTGTTTCTGACCGTTTGAGCAGTCACATGCACATTTGTGACTCACTGGAGGTCATTTTGCAGGGCTCTGGCAGTGCTCCTCCTGTCCCTCCTTTCACAAAGGCGGAGGTAGCAGTCCTGATGCTGGGTTGTTGCCCTCCTACGGCCTCCTCCACATCCCCTGATGTACTAGCTTCTCCTGGTAGCGCCTCCATGCTCTGGACACTACGCTGACAAACACAGCAAACCTTCTTGCCACAGCTCGCATTGATGTGCCATCCTGGATGAGCTGCACTACCTGAGCCACATGTGTGGGTTGTAGACTCCGTCTCATGCTACCACTAGAGTGAAAGCACCACCAGCATTCAAAAGTGACCAAACCATCAGCCAGAAAGCATAGGAACTGAGAAGTGATCTGTGGTCACCACCTGCAGAACCACTCCTTTATTGGGGATGTCTTGCTAACTGCCTCTGCTTTCCACCTGTTGTCTATTCCATTTGCACAACAGCATGTGAAATGGATTGTCAATCAGTGCTGCTACCTAAGTGGACAGTTTGATTTCACAGAAGTGTGATTGACTTGGAGTTACATTGTGTTGTTTAAGTGTTCCCTTTATTTTTTTGAGCAGTGTACATTTGATTTTTTTGGGGGGGGGGCAGCTGTAATTACATTCCTGACTCATATTTAACTGGTAGTCCACTACCCATGTTTCCCCCAAAATAAAAGCCTGCCTTGTATTTTTTTGGCCACCAAAAAAGGCACCAAATCTTATTTTCAGGGGGCATCATTCACTGACTAACCCCACTTGCATGTGTTGCCCCCGGCCACCTTTTCGTGGTCAGAGGCCTTCAGGAACTTCTGCTGCTGTGGCCAGCAAGGCTTTTCTGAAGGATCAATCCAGAGCTTTGTTATCAGCTCCTGAGGCCTTCAGGAAAGCCTTGCCAGACTTGCTGCAGAAGAAATGGCAGATGTTGGGGTGTGCAAGGCCTGGTTACAACTGTCCAAAGTGAAGTAATAGGGCAGCTCCATTCCCCCCCACGCCCCTAGCTTAATTTTTGCCCATGCACTGTGGAGTGGGCGGGTTCTTAATTATGGCTTATTTTGGGGGGTAGGGCTTATATTGGGCACACATGTGAAAATCAAGCTAAGACTTTTTTTCAGGGTAAGTTGTATTTTCAGGGAAACAGAATAAGACAGGGGTCTTATGTGACGCTCCATCCATGCAAGTGGAGGGTGCATGAATGCATCACTTGCACAAATGGAGCCATGTGTGCGTGCATGTATACGCCAGCCACTCACATGCCATTGCCGCCCACACTGGGTTAAACTGCCAAGTTGGGAATGTTGAGGACCGCTCCACTAAGACACCTAGATCTCTCACAGTTAGTACTATAGAGCCAAGTTGCCACCTATTCTGTACCAACACATTTGATTTTTCCAGACTATCTGCAGAACCTTAATTTCCTCACCACCAAACTGCATCTTGTTGCTCAAATCTGTCAAAATTCTTGAGTCTGTTTTCCAAAGTGTTAGCAATTCCCAACAGTTTCTGTCATCTGCAAATTTGATGAGCTGAAGACCCAAGACAAAACATTGGGATACCCCCTGCATACTTTCCTCCATGTAGGGTGTAGCTTCATTAAAGCCTACACACTGAGTCCAATTGGTCAGCCAATTATGAATCCATCCGGTGATGGAATTCTCTATCTCACATTTTTTAATCTTATCAAGAAGTAGACTATGGGTCCAATACTTTACTGAAGTCCAAGTACAGACACACAGCATTTCATTTGTCTATGACTTCAAAAAAGAATATATGGCTTGTCTGGCATAATCTGTTTTTAACAAACCCATGCTGGTTTCTAGTAATCTGGTAACCTTGTTCATTTCTAGGTACTCACAAATTCTCTGCTTGATTATCTTTTTCAGAATTTTGACAGTTATTGATTTCAATCTGATTGGCCTATAATTTCCTGGATCCATTGTTTTCCTTTTTGAAGATTTGAACTACATCAACTGTTTTCCAATCCTCTCTGAAAGATTACACTCAGTGGCTCCGAGATAACGTCTGTCAGCTCCTTCAGAACCCTGGGATGGAAACCATCTGGTCCAGGGTAGATAGGTTGGGCTATTTCTTCCTTTTGTGTAAAAACAGATGCAAAGAAGGAATTAAGCAGTCCTGCTTTCTCTCTGCTGCCGGTCACCTTCATGCCCTCTGCTGCCATTAGTGGACTTACTGTTTCCTTGACTTCCTTCTTGTGCCTTACATATTAAAAGAATGACTTTGTTATAGAGGGATCTTGGAGTCTTAGTGGACAACCAGTTAAATTCGTGTGCAGCAGCAGCCAAAAAAGCCAATACAATCCTAAGTTGTATTAACAAAGAAATACAATCAAGATCAAGGGAGGTACTAATACCATTCTATAAAGCCTTTGTAAGACCACACCTAGAGTACTGCATCCGGTTTTGGTCACTACACTATAAAAAAAGATGTTGAGGCTATAGAAAAAGTACAGAGAAGAGCAACCAGGATGATGAGGGGACTGGAGACTAAAACATATGAAGAACGGTTACAGAAACTGGGCTTGGCTAGTCTAGTAAAGAGAAGGACCAGGGGAGACATGATAGCAGTCTTCCAATATTTGAGGGGCTGCACAGAGAGGAGGGGGTCAAGCTATTTTCTAAAGCGCCTGTAGGCCAGACAAGGAATAATGGATGAAAACTGATCAAGGAGAGATTCAACCTGGAAATAAGGAGAAACTTTCTGACAATGAGGACAATCAACCAATGGAACAGCTTGCCCTTGGAAGTTGTGGGAGCACCATCACTTGAGACTTTCAAGAAGAGATTGGACTGCCATTTGTCAGAAATGGTGTAGGGTCTTCCGCTTGGGCAGGAGGTTGGACTAGATGACCTATAAGGTCCCTTCCAACTCTGTTATTTTTGGCATTAATTGCAAACTTAGCTTATTCAGGACTTTAGCTTTCCCGACTCCCTCTTTGCAGATTTGGGCTATTTGTTGGTGTTCTGTTTTAATTATGTGCCTCTCTTTCCATTTTTTGTATTTGACCTTTTTGTCCATTTGTCAGAGAGCTCTTTGTGCAACCATGGTGGTCTTGTGTAGTTTCCCCCCCCCCCAAACTCTGTTTCAAGTGGGAGATTGAACAGATTCCTGACCAACTTACCTTTGTCATCCAAAAGGCAAAACAGGGAACTAGAGCATTAGCTATTCTAGTCCTAATATAGAAGAAATGATAGAGAGGGATGAAGTTGCAGGAACTTTGGATGAGAATGACCATATTACATTGGAATTCAATTGACACATGCAATAGAACATAATCAAACCAGCATCTTACTTTGCAAGGGCTGATTTCAACAAAATTAGAAAGAGCTTTGGGAAGGATTCCACAGGTGAAAATTTTAAGGAGGAAAACAAAGAAGCCTGGGAAACTGAAAATTTTGATTATAAAAGCCCAGGCCAACACAATACTACAGAAAAAGAAAAATAAATCCAAAAAGAAACCAGCATGGTTGTGCAAAGAACTTTATGATTAACTGAAAGACAAAAAGTTATCCTTATATATACTAAAATGGAAAGAGGGACACATAACTAAGGCAGAATACCAGCATATAGCCTAAATCTGCAAGGATGAAGTCAGGAAAGCTAAGGCTCAGAATGAACTAAGGCTGGCAACAAATGTCAAAATAACAATAAAAAAGTTTCTTTCAACATGTAAAAAAAAAGAAAAAAGTCAAGAAAACAATATTTTCATTAATGGGAAAAGATGGAAAGGAAGTGATGGGGAGGAGGGAGGAAGCAGAGCTGCTTAATTTTTCATGCAAAAAGAAAAAATAGCCCAACCTACCAGAAAAAGACAAGACTGGAATAAATTAAAATAAGAAAATGGTAAGAGAACCCCTGTCCATCTGGAGGTTCAAATCACCAGGAACAGATGGATTAGGCTCTTGGAAACATTGAACCGTATCTTTCAAAGATCCTGGAACACCAACCAGAGGACTGGAAAAGAGCTGATGTGATTTTCATCTTCATAAAAAGGAAGAACTAGATCCAGGGAACTACCGATCACTCAGTCTGACATCAATAACTGGGAAGATCCTGGAAAATTAAGCAACAGATCTGTGAACACCTAGAACAGGAGTCAGCAACCTTAAACACTCAAAGATCCATTTGGACCCGTTTCCCACAGAAAAAACCGGGAGCCACAAAACCTGGGTGGACGTGGCCAACTCAACATCTCTCCCACCTAGTCACATGTCCCCCCAGCCACATCTATCCAGGTTTTGTGGGTCTCTCTCTCTCTACCTCCCTCCCATTTGTTTTTCTTGGTCCCCTCCCTCTCCCTTTTTCTTTCTCTCCCCCGTCTCATTTGTATTCCTCTCTTGCCCCCTCTCTCCCTCCAGTTCTCTCTTATTTCTGTCTCCCTCTCCCTGTCTCACTTCTCTCTCTCTCGTTTCTTTTTCCTCTCATTTCTCTCCCTCCATCATTCTCATTTCTTTTTCTCCCCTTTTCTTATTTCTCTCCCTCTCCCCCATTTTTTCCTTTCATTCTCTCCCAACATTTTCTCATCTTTCTTTTTCTCCCCATTTCTCTCATATCTCATTCCTCTCGCTCTCCCTCTCCTTCTCTCCCATATCTTTTTCCTCTCCTTCTCTCCCTCCATCATTTTCTAATTTCTCCTTTTCCTTTTCTCCTTTTTTCTCTCCCTTCTCTCCCTCTATCTGTATCTCTCTCCCCCCTCTCCCTATCTTCCTCCCTCTCTGTATCTCTCTCTCTCTCTGTCTCTGCATCTCTTCTCTCTCTTTTGGAAAGCCAAGGCTGGGCCAAGCTGGTGAGCTCTCCTTGGGGCTCTTCGCTACTCCTTTTCTTTTTTCTTGACAACTTTTTGGAAATCCAGGCTGACTGAAGAACGAGTGCAAGCCGAGGCGAAGGCTTCCCTTCAAGTGACACTCCTCCCCTCCTTCTCCTCTCACGACCCCCTGTGCACATGTGTGGGGAGACCCTCCTCAAATGAACGGCCTGGCTTGGCCAGATGGATTCGTAACTGGATGACAAATTGCAATCAACATGTAATCCTTAATAGACATGGAGGTCTACATGGAGGAAAATAAGCAATGAGGTACCCCAAGGTTCTGTCACTACTCTTCAATAAGTTCACAAACAATTTAGATAAGAAAACAGAAGGGGAACTCATCAAATTTGCAGATGACACCAAGCTGGCAGGAATAGCCAACACCCCAGAAGAAAAGCTCAAGATCCAGAAGAATCTCCACAGACATTAACACTGGGCTCTAGCTAACAAAATGAAATTCAATGGTGAGAAAAAATATAGTTTTTCACTTAGACAATGAAAAAACGAATAAAATAGATGGAGCCTGGCTCAATACCGGTAACAGTGAGAGGAATCTTGGTGTCCCAGGAGCCAGTAGTGTGTGGCAACAGTCAAAAAAGCCAAAACAACTTCAGGCTGCATTAACACAAGAATAGAACCAAGGTCACCTGAAGTATTTGTACCACCTTATAATGCTTTAGTAGGACTACACTTGGAATGCTGCATCCAGTTTTGATCACCACAACATAAAAAAGATATTGAGACTCTGGAAAGAGTGCAGAGAAGTGCAACAGGAGCAGGGCGACAGGATAGCAGTGTTCCAATATTTTGAGGTGCTACCACAAAGAAGGGGGGGGGTGTCAACCTATTCTCCAAAGCACCAGAAGGCAGGACAAGAAGCAACAGATGGAAACTAGTCAAGGAGGGATGCAACCTGGAACTAAGGAGAAATTTCCTGACAGGGAGAACAATTAACAGAGAGCAGCTTTATTCCAGAAATTGTGGGTGCTCCATTGCTGGAGGTTTTGTAAAAAGAGATTGGACAGCAGATTGCTTGAACAGGGAATTGGACTAGAAGACCTCCTAGGTCCCTTCCAACTCTGTTATTCTGTTATTCCTTCCAACAAGAATTCCTTCTGTGAAATGTATCCTTATAGTGGATGTTTAATGCCAAACTCCCAACCGGAAAGCCAGGTTTATTCAAATCTACTTCATGGATCCTCAAGGTAGTGTAGAATTAACAATGACTATACTTTCCAATGATGGAATTCGATATAAGATTGTTGAATTATTGGAGAAATTATTATGACAATGAAAGTCAATAGTCAAGAGTTTTCTTATTTTTTTGGTCCAAATGTCCATTTCAGTCAGAGAATAATTTCAGCAAGGTATTGTATCATAGGTATGGCCCAAGTATTGTTAGCTTTGATTTATTTTTAGCACTTTTCTCACTCTTTGGATATATTCTTTACTAATCACAATATTAACTTGTCCATGCTTGATGTTATCCAACAGTAAAATGCCCAGGTATTTGTAGGCTTCATCCCATTCGCTCCTGGGGATTTGGCCACTCAGCATCTCAATTCCATTATTGTTCATGAGTTTACCATGCTTTATTGCTGCTGTAGCCCATTTCTCTAGGCTAATTTCCAGAGCTGTACTAAAAATGCATACAGTATTTGTCAATGACCAGATTTTTATTTCTGATATTATTTGTTTCTGCAAGGGCTTAAGAAATAAGGCTGAGCGCTGAATGTGCACCTTCTGCTACGTGACGGTTTGGCTTCTTGTTTCAACTGGGCACCACCTATTCGAGTTCATCTCTGCAAGTGAAGAGCTACTTGTGCAAACAAAAGTGAATAAATCTATTGTTTGAGGATGTTTGATCTTACTTTTTTTAATCTCCAAAATAGAAGCACATACTCACAGATGCCGTTTTGGAGGGTTAACTTTATGAGGAGAAAATGGAGACATCTACACAATAAATTCTTATTGTAAATTTACCTAGACAGGTAGAGAGGTAAACAAGAAAGAGACAGCCTTAGCTACTATTACCCTTAACAGAGATAAGAACATGGTGTCCTAGGGCAGGGGGCTACTAATAGGCATTTAGCTATTTGGAAGTGGGGCACAGAAATGGTGGGTGAGTGTGTGTCCATGCTCTCCATTTGGCAGTGTGCCTGCATGTCCGCCACTTGTGCAAATGCAGCTGCATGCACATGTGTGTGTGCATGCCATCCCCTCCCCCCATCCCCAGCTGGCCCGCAAAGCCAGAAAGATTGAGGAGCTCTGTCCTAGGGTTACCAGGCATCTGAACAAGCAAAGGAGGATGTGGACAGTTGGAAAGAAAGACAAATGGAGGGAAAGAATACACTAAGTATTGAACTTTCTTGGCAACAATGACAAAAATTATTTAAGTCTTCATAGATATATATGGTATTGCTTTTCCAGTATCTGAATTTGGTTTTTCTCTATCACAATATTTTTCCAACCAGTTTTTGTTTTCAAGAACATACACTAGGGATAATGCAGAATTGACAATAACCTTCAACAAACAAAACAGTTGCAGATGGGTCTGGAACTTGCCAGGCAGGCTAACAGATGGGATGGGGGTGGGATAGCTGGAAGGGACCTTGGAAATCTTCTAATCCAGCCCACTGTTCAAGCAGGAGATCCTATGCCATTTCAGATAAGTGACTGTCTAGTTTCTTCTTTAAAACCTGCAGAGATGAAGCATCCACAACTTCTGAAGGCAACTTCCGTTCCACTGATTAATTGTCCTCCCTGTTAGGAAGTTTCTCTTTAATGCCAGGTTGCTTCTCTCTTTGTCCTGCCCTCCGGGGCTTTGGAGAATAATTTGACACACACCCCTTCTTTGTGGCAGCCCCTCAAATAATGGAATACAGCCACCATGTCACCCATACTCCTTTTCTCTAGACTAGCCATAGTCAAATCCTGCAGCTGTTCTTCATCTATTTAGGTCTCCAGACCTTTGATTATCTTAGCTGCTGTTCTCTTAACTTGAGATAGAGAAAGAGAGACTGAGTCATACAAATTAAGATTAATAGTTAACCATGAATAGATATGTTTTACTCTGACAAAGGTGTCATGCAAATACAGTCATTACTCTTTGAGACATTCTTCATGTAGAAATTCCCTTGGCACTAATCTCATTTCCATAGGCTTTTTCTGAATGCCATTCCATTGGCTCTCTGAAGTGGCTCTCTATCATATCTCTTGGGACAGCCTCATCAATACAAAGGACATTTGATCAACCTAGAAGTTCTAACAAATCATTCCAGCAAATAGGGAAGTATAAACTTTAAATCCAATCACCAATATAAAGATTAATATAACATTTATAAGTCACAAGTGCGAATGATTTAGGAAGAGGGAAATCTGGGAGCCTAGCAGCCAGTAAAGTGAGATTAAATGGTTTACTATAAATCCCATAAATGCACAGCTTCCAGGTGCATAACTAAAACCATCTGATTGGCAGATTTTTGTGAGAAAATGCTATTTCAGTATATGGAATTTGTGGGAAACACCCATTCCTGCCTCCCCTCACTCCCAATCCATTTCATGTTAACCAAACTTCATTTTCATGAGGATCAGATCCTTCCTGTGATGCACAATCAAATGCACAATCTTTGGGGATGCAGAAGGGAGTATCTGAGCATGCATTTGGACTTTGAGTGACAGACACATTAGGGACTCTACTTAAGATGAGTGGGCAGGGCCAGAATATGGCTAAATGATTTAAAATGTAAGCTTAGTGAAATAAAAATAATTGAATCTATCTTATACAACTATTCCATATATATTTAAGAACATTTCTTTTCTCTTGCCAAAACATACAATTTTATCATAACCTGAATAGGGCAGGCAGTTCCAGGGCTTTGCAGTCTGCAGCCATGATTTAACTAAACTCTAATTACTTAATTGCAAGATGAAAAGTTCTGTTTAAATTCTTCTGTGATGATGCAAAATTCAGAGGATACGAATGATTGCTTCCAGATCAACTTGAGAAAAATAACTGGTTTGAAATTTGAAACTAGTAAATGGCAAGGGACATCCGAGGAGATATCATCAGAGCACTAAAAGCCAGAGAATTGTGGTGTCAAATAATCCCAGCCCTCAAATACTTGGGCAATCTTCTTTTCCGCATATACCTTATGAAACAGCAGGACCACAGCTGGCTGTGACATAACATTCTGCTGAGAGGCTAAGCATTTTCTCAACATGGACAAACCAGAAGTGTTCATAAAAGAGATAAAGCAAACAATCTCAAAATCAAATACTGGACTAGATGTTCATAAGGGAGATGTGCATTTGCTTAGATCTTTGGCAGTACAGATACTCCTTGATTTACAACAGTTCATTTAGTGACCATTCAAAGGTACAACAACACTGAAAAAAGTAACTTATGACAATTTTTCACACTTATCTTTGTAGCACCCCCAGGAACATGTGATCCAAATTCAGGTGCTTGGCAACTGATTCATGCTTATGACCGTTGCTGTGTCCAGGATCATGGGATCCTCTTCTGACAAGCAAAGTCAATGGGGAAACCAGATTCATTTAACAACCAGGTTACTAACTTATCAACTGCAGTGATTCACTTAATAATTATGGCAACAAAGATCATAAAATGGGGCAAAATTCACTTAACAAATGTCTCACTTAACAACAGAGATTTTGGGCTCAATTGTGGCCATAAGTCAAGGACCACCTGCAATTATTGAAGCCAGTCTCCAACGCAGGATACAGTCAGTTGGTACATCTAGAAAATCCATCTGAATTGATAGTCCTTTTCTTCTCTTTTCTGGGAATCAAATAGTTTTGCTGCTGCTGCTAAACTCCAGGTGCCAAGACAGATGCTGAAAAAATAAATTTCAAGTTGCTTCCACTCAGAACTGAGAAACTCCAGTGGAAAGGTAGCATCTCCATGCATTGGAAATATGACCATGTTATGTTCAACTAATATAACCAATTAGGGCACAGGAAAGGAACAATAAATGCAATTTCATCTTCAAGCAATAATGGTGCAATGATTTTCTATATTGACACCTGTCCACCTGTCTACGTAGCGCTGATATCTTTCCAAGAGTCCTTATGGCTTTTGCAGTAGAATTTTGAAAGTATTACGGATACCATCACCAATAATTGTTAAGGTGGGGTTGAGATAACCATATTTTTAGAGAAACTTCTGAATTGGGATTCCAATGGTGAGAGACACTGCCAGAACTGTCCAACTGAGTAATGTGTTTAAAGCTGATGCTGCATAGAGAAAAAAAGAGGAATCAAGATCTGTTCCTTGCATTTTAAGGGACTTAAGCTCTTTTAAGACTATTACTCAATACAAGCTCAGATTCAAGAACAATGGTTAGATCATGTTCACAGTACAAATAATATAAAAAGTTACTGTGGCTGGATTCATAGATCATGTGGAGTCATTATGTGG
Source organism: Hydrophis major (assembly GCA_033807585.1). Classification (NCBI taxonomy): domain Eukaryota; kingdom Metazoa; phylum Chordata; class Lepidosauria; order Squamata; family Elapidae; genus Hydrophis; species Hydrophis major. The sequence goes on from CM066340.1 coordinate 340,875, forward strand.
TTTGTTTCTTTGGGTTTAATGCAGTAAATGAACTGATCGTTGAAGTTTGCAGCTCATTGTTTATGGATAAGCATGATGTCTGAAGTCATCCAAACATAATTTATCAACAAATTATAATTAACATCTGTGGTTTAGTGCAATGAACCAGGCAGCATTATGGCTATGATTAGCTAAATCCATGCCTGGCATCTTGGATTTTAAAGCAATAGCATGTCTTACCCCCTCTCAATTTTAACCAAGATGAAGGTCTTGTCCCAAAAAAGTGAGGGAGAAGTACATCTTTGATCCATAGTCATGCCTCCTCCTGTATATTTTCTCAGTTATTTTTTAATATCCCATTACAACCTAATCTTTGCCTTCCGACTGTATGGAGGAGGAACAAAGTACAGGGCAGTCCCAGTAAGCATATGGCTAAACTTTTTGGGCTCCTATGCCAAAAATTGCTCACGCATGCACACTTATGTGCTAGCACCCAGAAGGCAATGCGTGCGCCCCCCCAAGGACCCTGCGCATGCATGCGCAATTCCCCCCACCCACCCGCACTGTACCTCCCAGCTGATTTTTGGCGTGTTTGCTTTTTCGGCCTTCCAGAAACTCGAGGGAAGCCTCTGCAGCCTTTGGAGGCCAAAAAATAGGCTTGTTTCATCACTTCCGGTATTTCCAGAAATACAGGAAGTGACAAAATAGACCTGGTTTTTGGCCTCCAAAGACTGCAGAGGCTTGAGCTTCTGGGAGGCCAAAAATCAGGTGGGAGGCACACACGTGTGGCGAGGTAAGTTTGCCTGGGGCTCACGTGCCTACACAAATGGCTCTGCATGCCACCTGTGGCATACGTGCCATAGGTTTGCCATCACGCATATATCTTTATTGCTATCCATTCTCAAGGCCTCACATGAGCTCAGCCACAAGAAGGCAATGTGAACAATGAACAAGCTTTTCTACTTACCTGCATGTCAAGAGGCACCTGTCAACACTGAAATATCTCTTTAGCCATTTGCCTCCAGGGTCTCCTCTGCAAATCTTGGAGGTGATGTATAGTTAACTTTTAATGAAATTGAATGGTTCTTCGTCCAGCTAATATACCCAGAATAATAATGGAAGCCTTATTTTTCAGAGCTATTTCCATAGCATAGAACAGGGGTGGGCAAACATTTTGGCTCGGGGGCCTCATTGACTTTTAAAATTTGACAGACGGGCCATCACCTGGTGTTGAAATGCCTGTCATTACAAGTCAAAATCAAATGAATGCAATCATTCAATCATTCACATCAAACCTTAATTCTGTACCAATCTTCGGCGGGCTGGATTAAAAAGATCAACAGGCCAGATGTGGCTCACGGGCCGTAGTTTGCCCACCCCTGGCATAGAAGCTCTAAACACAGCATCTCTGTTGTCCTGAGGAAAATCTATTTACTTTCATCTCAGATCTCATGCCAGAATTACTCCATTTTCTCTACTGAAAAGTTTCACCCTCCTGTAAAACAAAGGCAACTTGAGAAATAATTAAACACAAATACATACCACTTAGTGGTTTCACATTAATGTAGCCATTTGGAGTTGGATACGAAGGTGGTTTTGTTGGTAGATCTGCTCTGCTGCTGCTGCTGTTTCTCTGGATAGCTGTAGCCGCCTTTGAGGTTGTTCGATTTGGGGAGGATAGTGGAGGAATAGCTGTCTTGGGAGAGGTTTCTTGAGAATGGAAAGTCATTTTGCTTGATGCAGTTGGCTGTTTGTCTGTAATTGTTATGGGTTTTTTGCTGCCCAACGCTGGGTTTGTAGCCAGTGTGTGCTTAGGTGGTGTTGAAAGCCGCTCAGAAGATGTTCTGGTTATACTGGACATGACAGAGGTGAAGTAAGTTCTGGGTGTGCTTGTATTTGCACCAAGAGTGAAGTTTATGACAACAGAGGGTGAGGGAGAAACAGTTACATTGAGACCATCAGTTCCATATCCAACTATAACAGGGCTAGGAAATGCTGGGTCATTGTTTGTGGTGTTGCCATCAGAAGCTACCGTTGTTTCAACAGAAGGGATCGCATTGCTACTTGTTGCATTATAAGGGAAAAGAGTGTCTTTGATGGTATAATTTGAAGTTACTGAAACATTATAAGAAATAGCTCTGGTTTTGGAGATAACAACTGTGGTGGAATCTAAGAGAGTGGTAGTAACAACTGGGGCACTGACTGTGCTACTGTTAGAATCAGTTACTAGTTTACTCAAGAAGGTTGCGTTGAGATATCTTGCAGGGCTATGGAATAATGTTCCATCTGAAACAGCTGTGACATTTAAGGAAGTGGTGGGGACAACAGTGACCGAGTCTGTTGGTACAAAAGGAAGGACTGTTCTACTGGCTGTGCTGCTATTGAAATCGGTGGCAATGGTAGAGATGGGAGGGACTGGTATGCCACCGGTTTCATTGAAAGCAGCAGTGATGTTCAAAGAGGGAACTACAATTTCAGAGGACTTCGTGGGGACGGAAGGTGCGGCTGTGCTATTACTGGTGACATTGCTAGAATTTATGATATGTTTGTTAGAGGTCGTTGCGTTGACCCCTCTTGCAATGAAAGGGGCTGGGATTCCACTTACAGGAAAGTCTGTTCTGTTGGTTGTGGTATTGTTGGAATCTATTGTAATTTCAGTGGGGACAAGTGTATTTCTTCTCCCATCCATAGTATCAGCTCTAAAGCTGGAAGAGATATTAGTGGGGAAAGCATCTTTAGGCATTGTATCAGAAAAAGTTGTCTGGGTATTGTTAATGGAAGGAGAGATTTCATTAGTCATAAGAGTGATTTTGAAGACAGGAGTTGAATAGGACTCAGTAGCACCTCTAGAAATGAATGGGTTCAAATCCGAGGAGGCAGAACGAGTGCTAGGGGTGGTAACACTGATGTTGCCTGGGCTAGATAAGGTTGATTCCATGATCGGGATAACAGGGGAGGTGGCAGTGAATGCATCATCAGAATTTGTACTAAGAGATATACTTGACACAGTGCTGCCCATAGAAGTGGAGAACACAGACGCTCTCCTGCCTCCAACCAGGCCAATTCCAAGGGAATCCAGTTCAGACTGAAAGTTGTTCTTGATCCACATGGCAACAGAAGGGTGGTTTTCAACTTCTTTTAAGTCAGGCAAATTAACACCAAGCAGATCTTGCACATCCTGGACACGGAGTTTCTGCAATAGAGTTGCAATACCTTTGCTGATTCAGGAAGTAGCATCACAGCCAGCTTTTCTGTTAATGATTATTTCTTTCCCCAAATATTCTACATTCCTTTTATCCAAAAAGCATTATAAATACAGCTCTCATTTACATAATACACTTGTGAAATTTCAAACACTTTTAACAGCCTTTCCTATTCTACCTTGGATGCTAATAATTTTCTGAAACCGCTTGATAAAATAAATTGCACCAAGGAACAAATTAGGGAAATATCCTCACAATAGGTTCATATCATCCTCCACATCCAGAAGCCCTTCAAAGATGCTGGATATGTTTTTGTGTGACACTTACAACAGTTTAGTCTGTTCATGAAAATACGTGCAAGGCCCTCAGGATAATATTGCCCCCAAATTTTATGATTTTAGACAGATCTTTTGGGGGGATGGGGGACTGGGGGGGGCGGCTTGCTAACCTTGATGTTGCCTTATATTCAATATATGACACAATGTCAGAACTAACCTTCACTTCTTCCGGATTTAAATTAATAAATATATCAATATCCATTCCAACATGAGATCTAGCCAGCTTTTTCAGCTCTTCAACAGGAGCTCCCCCTTTAAAAGGCAAAAAAAGAGTTAGATTTCTGTGGGAAAGGTAACATCATATCCTTCTTGATAATCCTTCTTGAATTCAAGCTGATTTAAGTAAAAAATGGTTAAAGTTGGGGTGGAAGATGATGTGTCTAGATAAGTTACTCTTTCCATCATGTAAACAAGAACTTTCTACACCCCTCTTCCAAAACCTGTAAGATTCTACATTTAATAATGTTGATATAATTAACATTGAAATGTTAATAAATCTATGCATGTTAATCCATTATTCCCATCATATTTTCTTCTTGTCTAATCAATTTCCTATTCCCATATTCTCAGAGTTTGATTTGATCATTGTTATTATCCATTTTACTCCTTTTGAAATGGTTCTAGAATAGTATTGGATGAAAGACAATGGAAGCCCAGTCACAAAAGTTGTTAGAGATAAACAATGGATTTTTGTAGGAAAATAGGGCCTGAAAGACATTTTGGAGAAGGCATCATATAATTTGTGAATAGTATGGATATCATGCTAATGGGGGTAAAATGATCTTTAGATGTGCCCCCATTTCAGATTATTAAAGATAAAGTAGGTGAATTAATTCTGGAGGAAACAGCAAGCATGGAAGCACCTTAATAGCCTATCAAATGTACCTAGATATGGCTGGATAAGAGGATAATAGGCACGTGTTTCTTCTTGGTTGGCAAATGCAGTGTGGGCCTTTTGGTACAGGATATCCTTCTTCTCTTGAGCACAAGTGGAAATATCTAACCTCTCAGCACTCCTAAGGAATTTAACATGTAAGAGATCAGACTTAATCAATGAGATTCTACAAAAAAATCCAGGAACCTTTCCGAAATATTTATTTATTCGTTTTAGTATATGTTTTATTTTTATTCATAAACATTTTGAATGCAGTGTATTGTCAGGGCATATCATTTTATTTTTATTTGTTATTTATTTATTTTATTTGGTTTGTCAATAGCTTACAAGATAATAGGTATAAGTAAAAACAAAGTTATGAATACATGGATACATATAAGAAAAATAAAAGAAACAATAGGACAGGGACGGTAGGCATGTTGGTGCACTTATGCATTATTTACGAAAAAGCAAGAGAAAAATAACAGAAGTATCAACATATATACACATAACAATAATGATAGTGTAGCAAAATAATTTTCACTAAATTTGTTTGTATTAGCTTATAGTTCTGTTAGTAATATCAACATGCTTATAATAATTAACCCTCTTTGTATTTAATTCATAGATAACAATAATCTTTCTTCACCTAATTTCTACCTCTTATCTCTAACCACTCATAAATCTGTTCCATGTTGTAATATTCTGTGTCTTCTTTGTCCTTTATTTTTAATGTCAATCTATCCATCTCTGCACAGTCTAGTATTTTCCGAATTACATCCTCATCTTATGGGATGTTCTCATTTTCCAACATTGTGCAAATACAATCCTTGCAGCTGTCAATACATGCAAAACTAAGTATACAGTCCCTTTATCATATCCTTCTGGCATTATACCCAACAAAAATACTTCTGGTTTCAAATCTATGTGTTCCTTAAACATCTTTTCCAACCATGTGTGTATTTTCATCCAATATTTTCTAGCTTTCATACAAGTCCACCACATATGTTAATAAGTACCTGCAATATTCATAATTTGGGGACTTGTTCGTAAATGCTAGGGGCCGTTTATCATGTAACTTCAAACGTTCGCTAAGGGAACTCTCATAACCCAGGGATTTCCTGCATAACCATGTTGAAAGGTGTCAAAATGCCTTTCCTTCGAGGATTCGATTTTCCCACTGGTAGAGCTCTGGCGCAAGGATACGGACAACTGCTTGAAAGCTGGATCTTTTTATGTTTCAGGAAGGCAAGGGACAGTGAGAAGTCTGCGTTCCTGGGCTAGCTAGCTTCTTATGGTAAGTCCCTGGTTTTTTATACCCTTTTCTCCCTTTGTGAGTTGATTTCGTGTGAATGTTTGTATTTGTGCTTAATGTGTCAAATCCTGTTTGAGTTTGTCTTTATTCCTGCCCAGGACAAACTCCGCGGGGTGCGGAAGGCAAATTAGGTTGTACTATCGGTTAGATTGTATTATCAGTTTTTTTCCTAATCTCTTTTAGCTTTATAATGGATTTTCATATTTGTCTTGTGGCAATCTCCTGTCTGTCTCTTTTGTAATTTATATTTTTTGTGTCTTTTGTCTGTTTGTTTTGCTTATTTGGTATGTCCTGTGTTTGTAAGGGTTTTCTAAATTATCTTTTGTTTCCTTTTCCTATTTGTCTAGTTTTCTTAATTACTTAGGCTTTTGTCTATAGGGATTCTTTAATACTTTTTATATGATTCCTTTTCCTATGTAAGTTTGTTTTCTGACTGACCTGATGTTCCCCTTGGGCTTTTCCTGTTTGAGTGACACTACTGTCTTCGTGAAGTTCCCTTTCCACACCATATTTATCATTTCTATCATGAAGTTCTATCTTCTTAGAATAATGAAGAATAAGGACAGCCATATGTTGGCAATCACTCAGAAGAAAAATAGTAGGATAGATGAACTTTTAGTAGTAGTAATGCTATTGTGTTTTTGCTTTGTATTGGTATGTTTTATATTGTATTTTTTCTATGAGAGTAGCCATCAGCTATATTTACTAATTAATCTCCTCAGGATACGTGTTCCTCACTTGAGTCATGCTTCTTTAGAATAGAATAGAATGAGCTAGAAGGGTCCTTGGAGGTCTTCCAGTCCAGCCCCCTGCTTAAGCAGGAGAAGCTATACCATTTTAGATAAGTAACTTTCTAATTACTAATAAGTGGACAATTCTACTTGCTTGTTCCCCAATCATCTTCCATTGTCATTACCAGACTGGGCCCAGGAGTCATTTCCTCCTCCTTTAGTTAACACCCACCCACCCACCCAACAGCAATGTACCTAATGGATGCTGGGTTGATTTCCTGCAGCTCTTCTTCATCCAGAAAACACAGGTATTTGCCTCCCAGCATGTCCAATAGGGGACCAGTGAGTGAGCCTCCCAGTTCCATATATCTTGAAACCAGTCGCCTGAGCTGCAAGAAAATAAGTTACATTTTAAGAAAGGATGCGTGTCCATAGCAGTGACAAGAGGTGAGGCTGGTAAATATCTAGGAAAAAATGCTGAAGAATCTATGTGGTCTAAGAAATGAGATAAAATTAAATTTTGATATATATTTTTCATTCAGACTGACACATGTAATCTACAGAGCAGGAGGAATCTAAAGACCATTTAACATTTGCATATCTGTAATATGCATCCATATAAGAATGCCACATTTTTGTGTAAAAAGGTAAAGGAGGTAGTCAGAAAAGTGGTATACTTAAAATAACATTCAGTACACCTCTGGCTTAAAATGAAAAGAAAAGAAAAAGCCTTCATTGTTACTAGTTCACAGCAATTCTATTTGGCCATTAGATGCCCCTGCTAAAGAGACCCTTTGGATACACTACCTGTGGCATCTCCCAGGCACCATCGTTTGGATTCAGAAGAGCAGCCAGGGTGTCACTGGAAGTGAGGTTCCAACTGCCAATCTCATCTGTGCTGTACTGACGTGAGAGGAAGCCAAGCAATCTCAACTGATCTTCTGGAATCCCATCTGGGTAGCTCTAAGAAAGGGGAGGGGGCCTTCATTAGAAAAAGGTTTCATTAATGACCATAAAAGGGGTGTGTGTGATGCTCTGTGGATGTGAAAATTGGATTTTGAAGAAGTGGGATCAAAAGATGATCAAGGCTTTTGAATTTTGGTGCTGGTGAATCATAGATATCAGGAAACCAAACAAATGGATCATAGAATAGTCCAAAAATCCCATGTGGCACAAATGACCAGACATTAATTCCCCTGCTTTGGACACATTATGCAAAGACTCAGTTTCTCTGAGGAGTCTATATAATGCTGGAAAAAGAGGAGAAAAGAATGACCAGCAGCAAGGTGGAAGGGCTTGATTAAAACTTCAAGAAATGTGCTATTGAGACACTTCAAAGCCCAGGTTGAGAGCAGATCTTCTAGAAAATATGTATTTAGTTGCTAAGAGTTGATGGAGTTGATTAATCATCATGGTAGAAAAAGGAGCACATGGCAAGAATGCTCTTCACACTTTGGGGGCGGGGAGAGAACCCTGGGGGAGGACTACAAAAGTAAAGTAGATGTTTCAAAACAGGACCAAGGACAGATTGATGTGTCAATGTTGTCTGCTTAAAGTCTCTGTTAAAGTTTGTAGTAAAGAAACTGAAGCAATTCAGCAAATGTGCCTTAAGAAACCAACTAATAGTTGAGGACTGAGTGAGGACTTACTCACTTTCTAAGATTCTACACCCTGAGCCCCTTTGTCCTGGCATTAAACCCAATTACTGTATTGAAACCCCAGGGGCCTGTTAGTTGGATGAGTTTCTGTGCTTAGGAAACAGACAGACTTCCTTCTCCCTTCAAGGAAGAGTGTGGGTGGGAATGAAGCTTTTCTATGTTCTCTTCAAATATGATGAACCTATTAGCCAAACTGCAACCAAGACAGCGTAATTTTGTTCTCCATTCTGCTGCTTGATGCTTCAGTAGACTTTCAAGCACTCTATTGAAACCTACTTCTGCTGTGAATCTCCAACACGTGATTCTTCTTCCCTTGAAGCCCATTATTTTAGATATTAAAACAAGAACTGTATTCATTTTATACCTGAGTATACCTGAGTTCTAAAATGGTTTTAAAATGTTATTTTAAAGTGAATATAGTAGAATTTTGAAAAATCATGTTTTAAATCTTATTGGCTTATTTATTGTTTGCTATGTGACTATCTTGATAGCAATTTTAATTTAAATATTAATTTAAAAATATTCTTTACATTTTCTTCTTAAGCTTAAGCTTTACCACCAGATTCAACACTAGGGACCAGGGTGCCCCGGGGTGTGTCTGTGTCAAAAACACGGGGGCTGAGACCATGCAACCTAAGGCCTCACCCTTTCCTTGTATGCATCAGGTATGCAAAGCATGAAAAAGTGGGGTGAATGTGTCAATCATACAATGTCAGCTACCGTTTCAATTTTTGAGATCCCTCTGAAGACACCCCTAGTATACTTCAGCCCCTCCTAAGTCCTTGGGCCTCTCACCTTGTCTAACTTCTTTTTAACTATGGCCACGTAGTCATTCGGGAGGGGTTGTTCAAGCAGGAGAGCCAGGTTGGCCTTCACGACTTCATCACTCAGGCATGCATCCAACTGCTGGGCACTGTCATAGAGAATTATGAAAAGTGGATCTTCTAGGTTGCTGCTGGTGATGGGAGCAGACCGGCAAGCTGTGGGCAGAAGTTACAGGGAAGAAGTCATTTCTTTTTGAACAGATTTTGGGAAAGGAAGACTTCTGAAAGCCAAAACTTTTTGGCTCTGTTGCCCCACCTTCCAATTCTCTGTCGCTCTCCTCCTGTCTCAATGTCTCACCTTTTCTTCAAGTCACCCAAACATTTCCTCCTCCTCACTCATACTTTCCCACCAATTCCCTTTTCTTTGGCTGCCCTTCCTCTGAATTTTAATGTATATGGTAAGTAACAACAAACCGTGTATGCTACAAAAATGATAGATTAACACTGTAATTGATCACATGATGTTTTGAGAGATTTTTATTATCCAACTGTAGCACCAGCTAAGCCAAGTTTTACAACTGACCTCCCCAAAATTTTTAAGGAAATACCTACTTATGGTAAAGATACCAGGAAGTGGGGGGGATTTTAAAAGTCAAAATAGGGGCAACAACTGAATAACAGAAACTCAGTTCCTTTTTGCATGCATTGCACATAAAGAAGGAGGGTTTTGATTGCACAATTGCAGTCACCACCTTGACTTTTTTTGTGGATGTCCCTCCTACAGTTCTCCCACTCCTTTTGCCTTACTAGCTCTTGATCTATTGTTAAAATCTGTTAATATAATTTCCCTGGTCTCCTCTATCCTTCTCTTTGCCCAGCACAGCAGCTGGTCCTGGCTTTTTCCTGAGGGATATCATCCTCCATATTTCATTTTCCTGCATCTATTCTGTCCCAGCGGCCCTGCTTCTGACATCCTGCTGAGGGAGTGAGGCTGACTACAGGTTTCTACCCATAATATTGACAAGATGTTAAAAAGCTATCTGACTGCAAGAAAAAATAGTAACGCTAGCAAAATATTGAAGAATATGCTGAATGACAAAATGATATGAGTTCACTATACTATATAACCAGAATATTACTGTACATCTTTTTTACTTAGACTATTCAAGCCCCCTATTTTCCAAGAGAATACTTTTAAATTCAGTGCATTTTAATTGCTTATGCATTTATTTTTATACTGTGCTTCCAACTCTCATAGGATTATCTCCCATTCTTGTCTATATGTGTGTGTGTGCATGTACAACAGACCAAGAGGCCAATTTTTGTTCCCTTACTTTCAGTTGCCCGTTTAGTTCTAGGAGTGGAAGCAGCCTTAGATCCAACCAATTTTAAGAAGAGGATTGCTTTTGCCTTTGGAAAAGCTCTTTGGCTATTGTATCCATCCATCACCTTTTTGAAGAAGATCATCCTTTCTTCCTGAGGAACAGAACATCCATTGGGACAATACATCACTTTTTTTAAATGAAGAGAGATGGTTTGATGTAAAGGCTAATGTACCAGGCTAAAAACCTGGAGACTGTGAGTTCTTGTCCCACCCTCGGCATGGAGCCAGTTGAATGGCCTTGTACCACTTATTCTCTTCAGCCCTGAGAGAATAGAGATTAAGATGGTGACCACTTCAGTTTCACAATTGTGGCTGCCATCTTGACTTCAGGGCGGAAGCACAGCACGCAGGTTCATCTGCTCCTCCTACCTTGTTAATGGAATCCCAGATCGTGTGATTTATGTAGAAAGCAAGAGGCCCAAGGTTTTCAAGGGTTGTTTCATCCCAGGAGGCAGGAGATCTGTGTCACATGAAAATAGGTGTCACATGAAGATAGTGTAATATTATTGTACAGGATACAGCTCATGGCCAGCAAAGCAAAATTAATAATTAGGTAAATGTGCAATTCTGACTCTGAAGACATTTTGAAAGATCTACTTTTTAACATTTTATAATTTGAAGAAATCTATAAAAATAAACTTCGATCTATGCTCCCTTCCCATTAATTCAATGGTACTGCTAATTATCATCTTTGTGCATCCCTGTATTTCATGGCAGTAAGTTACAGTCTTAAGTTACAGTCTTTGACCAGCATAACCCCATATTGATAAATACATATAAACTTAAATGGTAACTAAGCAGGACTTCCATTCATTTCTGTTTTCCATATTCCTTTCTATCCACTCAAAAGCTAACTAATAATGTTTTCGTGTCCACTATGAGCTGTTTCCATAATATATTTTGTGAACCTAGGGGTGGGGTGTTCTGCAAACCTGCAGAATTCCGAAGGGCTATTTCTTTTTTCTTTTCTTTTTGCCTTTGTATGAGTGCTGGCTCTTGGTGACTGCCAAGAACCTGCAGGTTCTTCAAGAGATTTCCGAAGAGGTTTGCCGTTGCCTCCCTCTTGGGAGTGAGAGAGAGTGCTGTGGGTGAAGCCTGCCCTGCTAGTTTGGTGTTCAGGGGAGAATAGAAGTCTAGGTCGCCTGCAACCCTGACTTTCAAAGAGCCAGGCCCCTTGTCTCTATAGATATTGCCAGTTAGACAAAATAAGAAGAAAACAGAACAGAATAACAGAGTTGGAGGGAACCCAGGAGGTCTTCTAGTCAAACCCGCTGCTCAAGCAGGAGACCTGTGGTGGCGAACCTATGGCATACATGTCACATGTGACACACAGTGTTGTAGTTCACCAGCAGCAGGTGCAAACAGCAGAGGTGTCGGACAGTGAGGACGAAAGGGAACCAGTCAGGGGTCTGGAGAGGACTCGGATGAGGGTCCTCCATCCGATGTAGGGATGGGGCTAGGACCATCTGGAAGTGGGATGCTGCCTTCGGAGTCTGACAGCAGTGAAGCAGAGGACTCCAGGGCGCGTGTGCACAGAGTGGTGCCTGTTCCCAGTGCGCGTGTGCACAGAGCTGCTAGAAGGTGAGAGCAGCTGAAGCAGAACGGGCAACTCGGGAGTAAGGCTGGGAGGTGATTGCCCCTCCCCTGCGGGATAAAAATCAGTGATGAAAAGCTTTTCAGGAAACGAAGCAGTTCAGTAATTTCCAAATCTGTCTTGAAGCTCTGTACTCTGGTCGTTTTTTTCTGGGTTTTTAGGTTGGTTTAAGTTAAGCTTTAACTGGACATCTGTTTGTTGGCAGCATTCTACAGCACTGAAAAGCGTGCTCTTATCTGGATGAACTGTGTATAATTAGTTTTGGCTGGGAATGCAAGTAATTCCCAGCATTTCATTAAAATAGGTTTTACTTTTAAAATCAGTTTGTGTTTTATTAAGTTTGACAAAGCCTGGGTCAAAACACGCGGAGCCATTTGTGCAGGCACACGAATCCCAGCCAAACTTACCTGCATTGCGCATGCACGTGCCTCCCAGCTGATTTTCAGGCCGTTTGAGGCTATTTTCACCCTTACTGAGACTTGAGGGAAGCCTCTGCAGCCTTGGGAGGCCGAAAAACAAGCCTTCCAGAAATACCAGAAATGCCAAAATGGGCCCGTTTTCAGCCTCCCAAGGCTCCAGAGGCTTCCCTCGAGCCTTCAGCAGGGCGAAAACGGCCACTCGCAGGCTCCAGAGGCCCTCCGGAGGCTGAAGATGGGCACTTCCAGTATTTCTGGAAGGCCCATTTTTTGGCCTTCCAAGGCTGCAGAGGCTTCCCTCGAGCCTCCAGGAGGGTGAAAACTGCCTCAAACTAGCTGAAAATCAGCTGGGAGGCATGTGCATGCGCAATGCAGGTAAGGGGGTGGGGTGGGGGTGTTGTGAGTATATGCATATGGGGGGGCACATTGCATTGTGGTGCTGGCACACACATATGTTTTTGGCACACCACAATAAACAGGTTCACCATCACTGCCTTATACTATTCCAGTCAAGTGGTTGTTCTGTCTCTTTTTAAAAGCCTCCGGTGATGGAGCATCCCTGGATAATTGTTCTCAGGAAATTTCTCCTTAGTTCTCTTGATTAGCTTCCATCCTTTGATCTTGTCTTGCCTTCGGGTGCTTTGGAAAATAGGTTGGCCCTCTCTTCTTTGTGGCAGCACCTCAAGTATTGTAACCAGGGGTGGGATTCAAATTTTCGAACAACCAGTTATGTAGGTGTGGCTTAGTGGTCATGTGATTGGGTGGACGTGGCTTGGTGGTCATGTTATTGGCTGGGCGTGGCCAACTCAACATCACTCACATCGAGGCACGCTTCACCTCGCCTGGCCTCTCATGACTGTGGGGGTGCTGCAACAGTCGTAAATGAAAAATGGTCATAAGGGGAGAAGTCGGAGCTTCGTTTCGGCGATACAGCTGCGATCTTGGGGCTCTGAGATCGCAGCCGATATTTTCGCCCCTGGTTGGTCCCAACAGACCTAAACCGTCCTGTAGAGATGGGGATAGAGAAGGGTACTGTCCCAGGATCCCAGAGATACCGCAAAATCTCTGGTTTGATCCGGAAGAAGCCCTTTTGCTGGCGGCAGAGAGGCAGCCTCCATAGCTGCTGAAGTCGGGACAGCTCCAGAAAGAAAGTGGCTGGAAAGAAGTGTGACGGTTGGGTGAGAAAAACTCTTTTGTGTTGTAAATTCGCTGAGGTTGGAAAGGGCATCCTGAACAAAGAAGAAATCTGTGAGACTTTTTTTTTTTGACTGAAACTGTCTGAGCGGCGTTTTTTAAAGTGATGTCAAATTGAGGCTTGGGTTTTTTTTTTCTTTTTTCTATATTTTTTGGGGGGGACTTCAGTGTGACTTTGTAGGTAACCGGATTGAATTTTCTCTTATATATATTTTTATGCTCCCTTTGATTTTTTAACTTTCTTTAGGATAGAGACTCCCTTTGGCTATTTTTTTTCTTTTTTTCTGTATATATTGCTCCTTTTTTCTGGCTGGGGGGGAGGAAGAGCATTAAGAAACTTTGCAACACTGCCAACTAGAGGCTTGAAAGTATTTTATTTGAATTGGAGAGAATTGCAAAAAGACCTCATCTCAAGGACTTTTTAACGTGATAAGATAGAGGGAGAGCACAGCAAAATATTATTGCAGGTGCTTTCCTGGACTGTTATCAATATTTCAACACTTGAGGTTTGGCTTTGAAGCTGCTGGAGAAGAGAGTCATAACAAGAGCCTTGGATAAATAAATAAAGTGCAGTGTGCTTTCTTATATATATATATATATATATATATATATATATACCCCATTCGCCAGCCTTTTTCTAAATTTCAATTCTAGTAATATTCTTATTTCTGCCTTTTACTTTAAAGGGAAAGCCTCAGAGTTTTTTCTTTATTTTTCTTCTTTTTCTTTTTCTTTTTATTGGGACTCTTTTGCTTTTTCCATCCATGTTTTTGGACCACTTTGTTTTTCTTTTTTGATTATTGAGACTTCTCAACTGGACTAAGGTGTGAAGAACCTGAAGGAACTTTTTGTTTTTTCTCTTTTTGCTTTTCTTTGCTCTTAATCAATATTATTATTTTTGGGTTTGTTTGTTTTTCTCCTTTCTATTTTTTCTTTTTTATGGTGGACTACTTCGTAATTGGATTAGGGTCTAGAAGAACCTGAAGATCCTTCTTCTTCCTTTTTTCCTGTTTCTTTTTTGGTTTCGTGCCTTTTACTATTGGAGTTTTCCATTTTGGATTAAAATTGGCTGCTCTACCAGTTGGATTAAAAGTCAAAAAGAATTTGAAGCTTTGGAAGCATTGAAATCAGCAGGGAACCAATACCATCTGGCATTTCTACTTCTACCTCTGCTTCCCCACCAGCTGGAGGACAACATTTAATTCAGACAATGTTGAAGCAAGATAAGAAACAAGAAAGAGTAACTTTACAGATGATTATGCAAGGAATCCAAGATCTCAAGACAAAATCAGACATCATTGAACAAAGAACAGGAAATATTGAACAAAGAACAGAAAATATTGAACAAAGAACAGAGAAGACTGACGAAAAAGTGGAAAACATTAAACAGATGATGGTCAAGTATGAGGAGAGATTCCAAAAAATTGAGGAAGAAGGAAAACAAAGAGAGAAGATTGGAAATATTGACAGTAGATTAACAGCGGTTGAACAAGAAAAAAGTGGGATGTTGAGGTGGGAGATGGAAAGGTCAGAATTTTACCTTAGATTTCAAAATATAGAAGAGGAAAAAGGAGAAAATTTAGCAGCGATAATGATAGAAATTTTGGCAGATGCTTTGGAAACTACAGAGGAAAAGATGATGGATGGAATAGATGAGGTATATCGAGTCTATAAAAGGTATGCGATGAGAAATAAATTACCCAAGGAAGTCCATATTAGATTTACCAAAAAATCCATTAAAGCGCAAATATTACAAGTGGTAAGAGAGAAAACATTGAAATACAAAGGTAAAGAGGTTGTGGTTTTAAAACAAATACCCAGAAGAGTGAGAGAGATGAGAAGAGAATATCGATTTCTGACCAAAATGCTACTGGAAAATGAAGTGAATTATAGATGGCTAATTCCAGAAGGACTAATGTTTAGGTGGCAAGAGCAGAGACATAGAATTGATTCAATTGAGAAAGCAGAACTTTTCCATGCAGAATTTTTTGGAGGAAGAAGAGAGGAGGCAGAGAAAGAGGTCTCATTAATTGAGTTTCAAGAGGAACAACTGGAGACTGAAAAAGAGAAAGGAGCAGTAGGGGGACAGGTGGATAGCAAAGAACAGCGTGAAGTGAGATCTACGAGAGCGGTTAGACCTAAATATAAAGCATAATCATGGAAGTAAAAAAACTGATTACAATGAATATATATGGACTTAATTCAGCTGTTAAAAGAAGGAAAACTTTTCATAAATTAGAGAAATTAAAATTTGATATAATTTGTCTACAAGAAGTTCATATTAAAAAACAACATGAACAATTGTTAGTACAGCCAAAATTGGGGAAAATATTTACTTCTTTGACTCAATGTAAGAAAAGAGGAGTGGTTCTATATATTAAAGAGGCTATCCCAGCAAAATTGATCTACACGGATGAATATGGAAGAGTATTAATGGTAGAAATAATAGATAATAATATAAAAATACTCTTGATTGCAATTTATGCTCCGAATGATAAACAAGAAGAGTTTTATAAAAAGCTACACATGAAAATAATTGGACTGGACTATGTTAATATAATTATGATGGGAGATTTTAATGGAATTGTGGACAATAAATTGGACTATATAGCAACAACAACAAAGCAAAATAGAAAGACTCTCCCTAAATCCTTTTTTAAAATGACAGATGAATTAACTTTAAAAGATATTTGGAGAGAAAGAAATGTTAAAGCTAAACAATATACTTTTTATTCAAATAGACATTTATCATGGTCCAGATTAGATATGATTTGGATCTCAACAGAATTAATATCCAATATTCAAGAAACAAATATTGAAACAAGTACTTGGGCAGATCATAGCCCAATGACAATTAAATGGAAGGGACAAAAAAAAAAAAGATCGAGATGGACATTAAATAATACTATTTTAAAGGAAAAAGATTTTATACAATGGATGGAGAAGGAATTGGCTTTTTTCTTCAGAGAAAATAAAAAAGAAGATACTTCAATGCTGAATGTGTGGGATACAATGAAGGCATACGCTAGAGGTTTGATAATAGATTATATAACAAAAAAGAATATTAGGAAAAGGCAAGCTTCTAAGGCCTTGGAAGACGAGTATAAAAGTCTTGAAAAAAGAATTACAGAAAATGCCACAGAAAAAGGATATTAAATTGAAGCTGGATGTAATCAAACATAAAATGGAATTAATAGAGAAAGAAGAATTGGCACAGAAAATCAGAAACTCTAAACAGAATTATTTTGAAGATGCAAATAAACCAGGTAGATGGCTAGCATATAAATTGAAAAAAGAGAAGGAATCAAGAAAAATATTGAAGTTAATAGATGAACAAGGCCAAGTTTGTTATGGGAATAAGGAGAAAAAAGAAATTATACGAGATTTTTATGGGCAACTATATAAACAAGAGAATATTGATGAGGAAAAAGTCAAACAGTATTTACAGGAAGCTAATTTACCGAAGATATCTAAAGAAACTGAAGAAATGCTAGAAAGCAATATAACAATGATGGAACTAAATGAAGCATTTAAGAGACAAAATAATGGGAAAGCACCGGGTCCAGATGGACTTCCAGCAGAATTCTATAAAACATTTCAAGAATCATTGAGCATCCCATTGTTAGAAGTTATGAATGAAGTTATGTTAAAAAAGATGATACCCAAAACATGGTCAGAGGCTTATATTACGCTTATACCGAAAGAAGAGATTGACCCACTGCAAATTAAGAATTATAGACCTATTTCTTTATTGAATGCAGACTATAAAATCTTTGCTTCAATTTTAGCAGAAAGACTTAAAAAATATTTAAATAATTTTATTCACCCAGATCAAAATGGATTTCTGCCAAAGAGACAAATTAGAGACAATATGAGAGTAATCTTGGACACTTTAGAATACTATCAGGCTCATCCTGAAAAGCAAATGGCTTTGATATTCCTAGATGCTCAAAAGGCATTTGACAACGTGAACTGGAGATTTATGTTATTACTATTGGAGCAGATGGGTTTTGCTAAAAAATTTATTCAAGCAATAGAAGCCATATATAATAAACAGGCAGCAAGGGTAATGATGGAGGGGGAACTTACAGATTTTATTAATATAAGGAAAGGCACAAGACAAGGATGTCCCCTATCTCCTTTGCTATTTGTGTTGACCTTGGAAGTGTTGAATAGAAATATTAGGGATGATAAAAGCATAAAAGGAATGAAAATTAAGAAGGAAGAATTTAAGTTACAAGCTTTTGCTGATGATTTAGCTTTTATTCTGGAAGACCCGCTAGAAACAGCTCCAAAGTTATTGGAAAGGATAGAGACATATGGAGAGGTGGCTGGTTTGAAAATAAATAAAGATAAAACAAAGATTTTGTCAAAGAACATGCTATTGAGACAGAGAGAAGAACTGGCAGATCTTTTGAAAATTCAAGTTACAAATAAGGTTAAGTATCTGGGGATATATTTGACAACAAGATGTAGCACATTAAAGGAGAATAATTATATTAAACTTAAACAACAGATAACTACAGATTTGAAGAAGTGGGAAAACTTGCAATTGTTATTAATAGGGAGAATTTCAACAATTAAGATGAATATTTTACCTAGAATTTTATTTTTGTTTCAAACAATACCAATTAGGCTTGGAAAAGACTATTTTGAAGATTTAAATAAAATTATGTTGAAGTTTATATGGCAAGGTAAAAAAGCGAGAATAAAGCTAAAGCTTTTGCAAGATGCTAGAATTAGAGGAGGTTTTGGCCTGCCTAATTGGGAATTGTATTATCAAGCTGCAAGTTTGATGTGGGTCAAAGAATGGATAACATTAAGAAAACATAGGTTGTTGACATTAGAAGGGCATGAATTGCTGTTGGGCTGGCATGCTTTTTTATGGTATAAGGGAACTAAAACACAGGGTTATTTTAGAAGACATTATGTACGGGAGTCTTTGTGGTTAAATTGGGAGAAGATAAAAAGACAATGTTATTTGAAAATTCCAGTTTGGTTATCGACTATTGAAGCATTTTCCTATCCTATAATTTACAAGAAGGAACAAACAGTTAGATATGGGGAACTTTTGGATGAAAAGGGTGAACTTAAATCGATCCAAAACTTAGAGGAACAAGGTATGAGGATGAATTGGTTTTCATATGCGCAAATACATTCAAGGTATGATGAAGATTTTAAAATGGAGGGATTTTATGATAAGCAGACTGATTTAGATAAGATCTAAATTGTGGTCTCAAAATTATAAAATGACAATGTCAACAGCATATAAAGAAAACTTGTATAAGATGTTTTACAGGTGGCACTTTCCTCCAACAAGAATAGCAAGAATGTTTAAGAACAAATCTGAAAAATGTTGGAAATGTCATCAGATACCCGGCTCATATTACCATATGTGGTGGACTTGTGAGGATGCTAGAAAATATTAGACTAAAATTCGCATGTGGTTGGAAAAAATGACAAAGAAACATATAGACTTGAAACTAGAGATCTTCTTATTGGGAATTTTACCTGATATATATAGTAAAGATTTGAAATACTTGATTGTAAATGTATTAACAGCGGCCAGGATTGTATTTGCTAAAAATTGGAAGAATGAGAAAATACCATTAGAGGAAGAAATTATTAAGAAAATATTGGAATGTGCTGAGATGAGCAGATTAACATTTGAAATTAGAGAGCAAGAGGATAAATAATTTTATGAAATTTGGGGTCTTTTTTACAAGTGGCTAGATGATAAAATACGATAATAGAATATTTGGAATGCTAGATAGTAAGAAATATCTTTATTTTGCTATTTTGCTATTATTTTGTTATTTGATATTATATTTATAAAGGGTTTTTTAGGATCGATTTGGTATGATTATATGATTTGTTGAATAACCTGGTTAAAGTATTGTTAGCTCATAAAGCATGAATGATTAAAAGTATAGTGAAAAATTTCTTTTTTTTTTAGTGATATTAGTATATATATGTTTGGATTGATAATATGATTTGTTATGTAACATAACTGTAACTGGGACTACAGAATGAATGCACAAAAATGATGAACCAACTGACACACTGGATGTACATACGAGAGTCGAATGTTTTAATGTTTTGTTTGTCTTGTTTGTTTGTAGAAAATTAATAAAATCTTTTTTCAAAAAAAAAAAGAAAAATGGTCATAAGTCACTTTTTTCAGTGCCACTTAACTTTGAATGGTCACTCCACATAAGCAAAGTACCAGCAAAGGGGGGGTGGGAAACTCCAGAGACGTTCCTGAGACAGGAAGTCTAGTCCTTCCAAGAATGTTAATAAGGGTTAACAGAGAGGCAATTTCTGTAAGCAATACCGGAATGTTTCCTTCTTGCCTTCCTTGCAGGATTAGGCCAGTAATTTCTAACAACTGGTTCTGCAAACTGCTTAGAATGTTAAGGATGAATAGGTGAGAACTGGTAGAATCCCACCCCGATTGTAACACTGCTATCATGTTTCCTGCAGTCATTCTTTTCACTAGACTAGCCATGCCCAATTCCTGCAACTGTTCTTCATGTATTTTAGGCTCCTACTCCCTAACCATCTTTTTTGCTCTTCTCTGCACTCTTTCGGGAGTCTCAACATGTTTTTTATAATATGGTGACCAAAACTGGATACGGTATTCCAAGTGTGGTCTTACTAAGGTTTTATAAAGAGATACTAACATTTCATGTAATCTCGAGTCTATCTCTTCGTTAACCTAAGATTGCATTGGCTTTTCTGGCTGCTGTCACACACTGATGGCTCATATTTAAGTGATTTTGAGAATTTCCTGTTTGTGTGATAAAAAATGGATTTTTTTTCTATTTTTATTTTATTCAGAAAAATTTAGAATATAGAACTCCCAAAACATTTAAGAGAAACAAAGAAAAAAACACAAAACATTAAAAAGGTGTATTCAAAAACTTAGTCATTGATATGTTTATAAAAAATTGAATTCTTGCATTAAAATTAGAGACAATGTGTCATCCCCTGCCCCGGTCTTTTAATTGCCCTTTTAAAACAGTCCTTTTTCATTCTTAAGGGACTCTCACTCACCCATATAAGGTGTTCCCACTGGCTAGGAGCATCCTGAGGGCTGTAATCTGAGCAGCTGTGAGATCTGGACACTCTTTCAAATTCTCCAGGATTGCCAGGTCGGAGTCTGTGATGGTGGATGGCTTCATGTCACACACAAAGACTCCCAGCTTTTGGAGCTGTTCTTTGTTGAGTGAAGTATTTTTTACTCCCTTGTAAAACAGAGATTGAGCTTAATATCTGATCCAGGAGTTTTGCCTGGCTAAGGGCAGCCAGAATTTTGCACTTCTCTTTCAATACCTGATCAATCTTTAATCTGCATTTGGATGAATGCCAAGTTGAGAGCCATGCTTGCTAAGAACAGAGCAATGCTTTGAGTCAAGAGGAGAGTAATGTTTGAGGGTTTTTTTTTTGGGGGGGGGGTAGGATTTCCTGTGTGATCGTAAACCAGAAGCATTAAAATCCAGACCGGGATTACCATGAACAAGTGGAATTCTGAGCCAACCAGACAAGGGATTGATTGGATCCAACCACCCTTTTATTTCTCTCTGTGCCTCTGATCTACCATCTTCTGGAGGAATTGTAGCGGCTTAGAATATCCACAGAGGCCAATCAGAACCTGTTGCATCCAAATCTAGAGCCCCAACTCCTTGGCTGTGAGCCATTCAGAACTGGGCCACGGAAGTGTCAGGCAAGTGTGTGCGTGCGCACAGCCTCACTTGTGCAAGCAGCAAGGGAGTGCTTGTGCTCCATTTGTACGAGTGGTGGGTGCATGCTATATAATGTACATGTACTATTATATTAAAATATGTACATTATAAAACATATCCCCAAAATGAAACTAGAAAAGGCAGTATAAATCAGTATTCTAACCTATCTTCTCACATCTGAATGAATCATCTTGTGCACTTCTTGAGATGTGCACATCCTGGTTTAGAAAGCCTGCTCTGTAAAACACAAAAGTCAGCCAGGAAAAGAGAAGGAGGGAGAGGGAGTCATCACTCACAAAACAATGCAATGCATTCTCCAAAAGTCTGGTCCGCTGGGATGATCCATTGGCCAATAAACTTAGGTTCCCTTGGAAAGCCAAAGTGTAAAACATTTCACAGCTTTGATGTTCTACTTTACTAACGCTGGAAAAAAACAACAGATTTTTCATCATTTAAGATGCCCCACCCTCCATAGCTAGATTTTGAGTAATTGTATAAATATTTCAAATCATGTCATAAAGATCATTGTTGCTCCTGGGACTCGTCTTTTGGACAGTTGTTGGAGAAGGTTAAAATTGTTAGAACCAAAAGAGAGCCAGAAGAAAAGCTGTAAAGGTAACTTGAAAGAGGCAAAAAAGCCCCTTCCTTCTGCTGGAAAGTCCACTTCAGAACTACTCACGGGAAAAAAAGCAGAACATCTGCTGGGTAGCTGCTGAGATTTGTGGTCAGGTTGCTTTTGATGAGAAGTCTGGCCATGCAGGAGAGCTGATGGGGAAAAAAATAAGACATTGCTGTCACAATAAGCAAAAAAAGAATTATATGTTTATCATTCACTGAAGGTCGATAAACTTTTCAACCATGTGGCCACCTGCATGGCTGCACTTCAGCCCATCTAATCTCCATCAGCATGATTAAAATCCAGGTGGGCAGGCAGAAGGTGTCTTAGGGAGTCTTCTGGAGAGTTCTGGGGAATTGGGTGGGGCTCAAACACCCAGAAGTTACATGACTGGGAAAGACTAAAATCAAAATTTTAACAGATTTTGTATAATTAAAACTATGGCTTGCTAATTTTTTAACTTAATGCTAAGCAGAACATTAAAGGTCATTGTTATTAATCATGTGCATTCTGGTTCCAGTTCACTTATGGTACCAGAAAAGGCTTCTTTCAGCTGGAGATCATAGTTTAATTCTTCCTGAGAAGACTACAGAACTGTCAACAAAGCAAAATGGAAGAGAGAAATCACCCACAAATTTTTCAGATAAACTAACATATATTTTAGAGGCATTATTGAACCCCACATCTGCCAGTGTAGACGTGAAACAGTGCATAAACAGTCAGAAATAAAATCTAATGGGACATTAAAAGTGGAATGAATGGGGAAATCAGGTCTTTGGCTGACTCCTTGCACTATTTCCTCCAAGAATTGGTATCTGTCGTGTCCGCAAAAAGACGACCAGAGTCGGTGACTTTCATTCAAAGCTCTTTATTAACACTGGGAGAACCGAACCAGCGAAAGGCAAAAAGCCCGCGGCTTTTATACCTTTCGCAGCGGCAGCCGCGGCCAATAGCAGCGATTCAAGTCTCCCGCTCTTGGTTTGCACCAATCGCGGGAGACTTCAATCGGGCCAATCAGCGCGGCTCGCCTGGCCAATCAGAAATCCCCGCGCCTTAGCCAATCAAGGCTCGGGGATTTCGAGTATACCAATTCAAGACATAACACCCCTCCCCTCTTGGTGTGGTCCATCACGTGGTGTAGTCACGCAGGTAGGCGGGGCTCCGTCGAGTCCTAGTTGACCTGCGCAACTCACTTGCTTGCTGTAGCTCGGCCGGAGCGGTCATCTTTTTGGCTGCTCCTGCCTCTGTGCGAACCGGCTGGATGATCGGGCCGGTTCTTTCGCCGTGGCTCCCGCCTGGGCCTACCGGGTCGGTTGAGTCACGGATTTCGCCGCTCCCGCTTGGCTTCTCCGAGTCGGTAGAGCTGGCCAGACTGCTCTTCTCCGGCGGGGACTCGCGATGGCTGTGTTCTGGTGAGTATTTCTGTTTTATTTTTTCCTGCGATTGTCTTTCCGGGTATTCCCTCCCCCCTTGGTTCGTGTCTTGGGGGTTGAGGTCAGTCGCTGTTCGTGACCTGAGCTGGTCGATATGTCGCTTCCAGGCTCGCCCGTCGATGGTTTGGAGCCGGTACGACCGTGGACCAGTGACTTGAGTTATGACGGCTGGGATCCATAGGGGGTCCCCCGTCATGTTTTTCGCATAGACTAGGTCACCTGGGTTAAATGTCCGGTACCTGGAGCTGGAGTCTGGGGGCCGCTCCGGGTTATAAGTCGGGTGCAGTCTGTCGAGTGGGGACCTCAGCTTTCTGCCCATCAGAAGCTCTGCAGGACTCTTGTTGGTTGTAGTATTGGGAGTTATGTGCTGTATGAAGAGCAGTCGGTTGATTTTGTCGCTGATCTCCCCGTGGTCCATTTTCCGGAGGGTCTTTTTCGTAAACTGGACCATCCGTTCCGCCCTACCGTTCGCCGCCGGATGCGCCGGTGCTGTTAATGCGTGGCGGATACCCCTTTCTGCCAGGAACCGTTCAAAGTCGATGGAAGTGAACTGGGGCCCGTTGTCCGAGACGACGACGTCTGGGAGGCCGTGTGTGGAAAACAGTTTACACAGTTCTTTTACGACGGCCTCTGTGGTAGTGGACTTCATGTCGCTAACTTCTAACCAATTGGAGTACACGTCTACCGTGATCAAAAAAGTATGTCCATTTGTGGGGCCAGCAAAGTCAAGATGGATTCTGGACCAGGGCCCCCGTGGTGTTTCCCAGTCCCGGATAGGTGCTGCGGGTGGGCTGGATCTGGTCTCCTGGCACCGGTGGCATTTGGCGACCCATGCCTCAATTTGTTTGTCCATTCCTGGCCACCAAGCATAGCTTCTGGCCAGGGCTTTAGTCCTGACAATGCCAGGATGACCCTCATGTAGCATCTCCAAGACCCTTTCTTGCAATCTGTCCGGAATCACCACCCGGTCACCCCATAGGATACACCCTCTCAGTAGTGAAAGTTCAGTCTGGTGCTGGCGGAATGTTTTAAAAGTCTCGTCATTGTCTTTTTCCGGCCAGCCTTTTTCTAACCAGTGTAAGATTCGTGCCAGGCGCCTGTCCTTAATGGTTTCTCTGGCAATGTCAGATCAGTAATAGGTAAGCTCTCGATACTTAGGGTGTTTGTTGTTGGTGCTGGGTCAGGTTCAGTGTCAGGTAGAGCCGAGCGGCTTAAAGCGTCCGCGTGCGAAATTTTCTTACCTGGCTTGTGTAGCAGTTCGTAACTGTAGGCTGCCAGGAATTCAGACCATCTTGTCATCCGGGGTGACAAGATGTTTGGCGTGGCTTGGTTTCCGGCGAGGATGCCCAGCAATGGCTTGTGATCCGTCACGATGGTGAACGGGCGGCCATACAGGTATTCGTGAAAACGTTTAACGGCGGCAACTATAGCCAAAGCTTCTTTGTCCAGCTGGCTATAGTTCCGCTCCGGTTTGGTCAGAGTCCTGGAGAAAAAAGCGATGGGTGCTTCTCTCTGGTCTGGGAGGGTGTGGCTGAGGACAGCGCCGACGCCGAAGGGTGATGCGTCGCAAGTGACAGCTAAGGGCAGGGTCTCACTGAATTGCATTAGGACAGCGTCGGAGGTGAGGAGGTCTTTGGTTCTTTGAAAAGCGGCTTGTTCTCGTCTCCCCCAAGTCCAGGCTGCCCTCTTGTCTAGGAGTCTATGTAAAGGCTCCGCCGCCGTTGCCTTTTGAGGTAGGAAAACATTATAAAAATTTAGTAAGCCTAGGAACGCTTGTAGTTCCGTTTTGGACTTTGGGGTGGGGGCTTCCTTGATGGCTTTTACTTTTTTAGTCGTAGGGTGAATGCCATGCTGGTCTAGGAGATAGCCCAAAAACTCTACTTGCTTTGTACATAGTTTGCATTTTTCTCGTTTGACTTTAAGTCCTGTTTCTTTAAATTTCGTCAAGACTTGTCTGAGTCTGTTTTCTAATTCCGCTTCGTTTGGCGCCGCTACTAATACGTCATCAAAATAGGGCACCACCCCCTTGATGCCCTGTAGCAAACGTTCCATCAGGCTTTGAAAGATGCCTGGTGCTACGCTGACTCCGAATTGGAGCCGGTTACACTTGAAAGCCCCCCGATGGGTCACTATTGTTTGGGCTTCCGCCGTTTTCTCGTCCACAGGTAGCTGCTGATATGCCTGGGCGAGGTCGAGCTTGGCAAAGACTTTGCCCCCTCCTAGTGAGTGCAGTAAATGTTGCACTATTGGGACTGGGTAGGCGCTTTGTTGTAACGCGCAATTTAGGGTGGCCTTATAGTCCCCGCAGATTCTCACGGACCCGTCTGGCTTTATTGGGGTCACTATAGGGGTTTCCCATCTGGCATGGTCTATCGGCTGCAATACCCCTTGTTTGACGAGCTTGTCGAGCTGCTCGTCGATTTTAGGTCTTAATGCAAATGGTACCCTTCTAGGTTTAAGCCGCTTAGGGGGAACCCTTGGGTCTAGGTCAAACGAGATAAGGGGCCCCTGGTACTTGCCCAAGCCTCCATCGAACACCTCCTGGAACTCCTGGGCTAGCCGCTGTTCCCAAGCTTCGATGGTGACTTGGTTGACACCTGTCAGCGCGATGTTAAGCGGGGCGAACCATTGTAAACCCAGTAGGCTTGGGCGGTCGCGATCGACGATTGTAAGTGGCAGTTGTTCGGTGTGGCCTTTGTAAGTTATATTAAAGTTCTTGGTGCCCACTATGGGAATGCGATTCCCTTGGTAGTCTTTAATGATGACTTTTTGGGCATGCACGTTTCTCTTTTGCAGTGTAGGCACCAGTCTTTTGATTTCGCGCCATGCAATCATGGAAAGGTAGGACCAGAGTCCACTTCCATTTTGCATGGCTGACCTTCGATATGTACTTCTACATGTACCTTTCTGGCGCCGTCGGAGATGGCGTGGCCGATGGTCACCGTCTGGTGGGTTTCTTCTTTTCACCGACCGTCGCCGCTTCTTTGAGATCGTTGAGTGCGGTCCCACCGACCGTCTGGCTGACGCTCTTTGGTTCTGGGCGGGGAGTTTTCTCTCCGTCTGTCATGCTGTTCCCATTTGGGCGGGCTGCGGGTCTTCTTTTGGCGGCAAACTCGGGCGATGTGACCCCGTCGTTCACAATGCCTACAGATAGAGTCAAAAAATCGGCATTCTGACCTGGGGTGATCGCTGCCGCACCCGGCACAGTTGGTCCTCGACCTGCGACCTTTTCGGCTTCGTTGATCGCCGCGTCCTGTCTGCACTCGGTGTATGTCCTCCTCGTCTTCTGACGTGCTGGAGTTTGATTGGTATTCACCGTAGTGTGCGGTTGCTTCGTTTCTTGTGTCGGCCGACCTTGCCGGGTTGTTGTTTCCGCCCTTCGCGTCAGATCTTCGCATGCTGTCTGCCGACGTGCGGGTCGCTTCAGCGGCTGCGGCTGCTGTAAGGGCATCGGCTAGGCTGATGTCGCCCTTGGCCATAAGTCGGCTCTGGAGTGTAGGATCCCATAAACCGAGTACGAAGCGGTCTCTTATGAGACTGTTCAGACCTTCGAACTCACAGAGTCCTCCTAGGCGCTGTAGTTCTGCGACGAAGTCGCTCAATTTTTCGTCTGGTTTCTGGTTTCGGCGGTAGAACTCGTTGCGCCGTATCAGGATGGGGACTTCGGGGGCGTAATGGCGCCGCAATATGGGTTCAAGGACGTCCCAGTCCATGGCGGTTGCGTCTGCCGGTTTGGCCAAGGCTTTGGCCATCTGGAAAACCTCTGGTCCGCAGTGCGTAAGAAAGACGGCGCGTTTTAGCGGGGCCGGGGCGTCCTTCATTCCGGCGCATTTCAGGTACATCCGGAACCGATCCGAGTATGATTCCCAATCCTCGGTGGCGGGGTTGAACGGGGCGGGCGGTGCTATCTTCGCCATCTCTGCGCTGGAGCTGGTTCTTGAGTGGACACGGGGTTCGGTTCAGGGGCGAGATCCCACCTTCGTCGCCAGTGTCGTGTCCGCAAAAAGATGACCAGAGTCGGTGACTTTCATTCAAAGCTCTTTATTAACACTGGGAGAACCGAACCAGCGAAAGGCAAAAAGCCCGCGGCTTTTATACCTTTCGCAGCGGCGGCCGCGGCCAATGGCAGCGATTCAAGTCTCCCGCTCTTGGTTTGCACCAATCGCGGGAGACTTCAATCGGGCCAATCAGCGCGGCTCGCCTGGCCAATCAGAAATCCCCGCGCCTTAGCCAATCAAGGCTCGGGGATTTCGAGTATACCAATTCAAGACATAACAGTATCTATGGTGTGTTATTCAGACAGAAAACCCACATGTTCATGACTTATCAAGAAGAAAAGAGAGTTGGAGCTGTTTTTCTGCTATAAGAAGGAAATTCTACATAATCCTGAAGTAAATAGGTGGGTTGATGGTTTCACCAGCTTTAGGAAACCTGTTAGGGATACACACCCTAGCAGAACGTGCAACGGCAGTCTAGCAGGCAGGCAAATGATGTGAGATAAACGTTGTAGTTTACACTCAGTAAGACAGATACACTATGCCAGTTAAATAGTTTTTATTCCAGCAAGAGTTATAGCATAGTCAAAACAGTCCATATGTTATACACTAGTTCAGTCCATCCAGGGATTAATCAGTTGCAAAGTCCAGTGTTGAAAATAGAGATCAGTAAACTTACAAATGATCAGTCCAGCAATATATCTCTTTTGCAGTCAGAGATATGAAGAAAATCAAACCCCTTTTCTTCGTTTCAGCAACAGCAGGGAAACACACACAGTTATCACCATCAATCCAACATTGTCAGCTACTACAGTAAAAGCCAGCTAACAGTGAGCTCTCTTGCTCCCTCTTATGGTGATTTTACAACCGCACCCAAAATACATGTTTTGCAGTTAAAGTGATACATACACTTAAACTCACTAACATAGTTTATATATTATTTTTACCCAAACTAAGTTAGGTAACCAATGTTATCCCTAACAAAACCACAATAAATTAATTACCCAGCTATCCTTTAATATCCAGTCAGCCAATGTCAGGCTTGTCTCAGCCAATTCTGGATGTGTTATAAGCAAATGTTCTAAGACAAAGGTCTTGAGAGGTGAGTTTTATGGTAAATACTAGAAAAGCCATTAATGAAAAAAGCCAATTTATAGATGATGGCTGGATAACACATAGAATTCAAATGTTATCCTGTTTCATAGCAATCTGCCAGGCCCCTGCTTTGGACAGGAACAGGGCCTGGGCCTTTTTTCTTGCCGCTGACATCACAAACTCCTGGCTTCTGCCCCACTGTATGCAGCCCTTGCCCTCTTTCTACCTTGAACCTGGGTTTGATCTGAACCTGGTCCAAGAGATCTCCTTACCTGTTCTTCACTCAAATTGGCCTTTTGACGCCTCACTTCTTGGACTAAGGAGGAGAGCTGCCCAGGTATCAGTTTACTTGCCACATCACACTGAAAGCCTTGCAAGATGAATGGAGAAAGCCTGAAAGCCACAGAGATACACTGATTGAAAGCCACAGTCTTAAAGGATAATTACACCAGATTTCAATAAGGGCCTTGTTCTCTCACAAAAGAAATGGATGATCAGATATGGCTGTCAAAAAAACAAAGATCGCAGCCAAGAATCTACAGAGTTATCAAAATTCTGTCCCTGCTATAGAGGCTATAAATGATGCACAAGCTGCTGAGAGTCATTTGCTTGAGACGGGGCCTATAGAAATCAAATAAAAGATATAAAATTTTAAGAGGCAAAAATGTGATCAGTCATAGCTCCCATCTTGACTTTCCTGGCCCCCTTTGTAGAAGTTCATGTTGAATATCTCAAGTATAAGTAGTCCTTGCATTACTGTCATTGATTTAATGACTGCTTAACAAGTGCAAAATTGGGCATGTCTATTAACTACCACATTGCTTAGCAATGGAAGTTCTGGTCTCAACTGTGGTGGGAAGCTGAGGGCTACTTTAGACAGAGGCTCAAACTGAAATGTTGAGAGCTTGTTAGGTCTCCCAGGAATGTAACACATGCTTTGCTAGTTTGAAAAATAAAATTATTACTGTATGTATGTACAACATGCTCAACCCATTTCTGCAGGTTCAGAACATACTAAATCACAAAGTAACCAAATGGGCATTTAAGTTCAAGCATACACACCCTAGATATGTTGTGAAGAAGCAAGCTGCTTAAGCATGATTATGTCATCATTCCCCATACAGTTTATAATTGAAATATCTTACACTATTTGAAGGACAAATAGATAAATAAATTCCATCTGTAGCTGCTTTATCTTGGTTTTCTCCTTCTTACCATAACATCCTCCCTTACTCTACTATTATGAGCCCAGAACTCACATTGTGTAGTTCTCAATTCTGGTGAAGGTATCTCCAAACATGACTGCTGCCTGGAAGGAGAAGAGCACATCAAAGCAAGAAATGCAAGAGTCTCCCTGGTTCAGTCAGCAAATATGCCCAGAGCCATACCTGTTGTGGAGACCACAGTTTCTCATTGATTTTGTGGAGATCTGGAATCTGGCCTCCAAACACCAGCAGTGAATTGGGAACAAATTCAATTAAATCATCTGGAACATTATTTAAGATGTCATCAAGAGAGGAGGAACTTGAGAGGATCTGCAAATGGCCCAAAGAAAGTCAGAGGACCTGCTCCAACCAGCAGGTTTTAAAAGGTGCATGTAGAATATTGGTTTAAAGGCAGGGGACCAAACCCTGGAAAACTAGTGGAAGGGAAGGGGACCCATTTCTGCACGTTTGGATCCTTTCTGCAAGGTCATAATCCCCAATGACCAATGAAGGACTCATAGAATCATAGGACTGGATGGGCCCTTGGAGGTCTTCTAGTCCAACCCCCTGCTCAAGACCAAAGTCCTTATACCATCCTGGACAAATGACTGTCCAATCTTTTCTTGAAAACCTCTAGCAATGGAGCATCCACAACTCCAGGATGCAAGCAGTTCCATTGATTAATTACCCCGTCAGGAAATGCTTCCTTAATTCCAGATTGAATCACCCTCTGACAAGCTTCCACCCATTGCTTCTTGTCCTACCCTCAGGTGCTGTGGAGAATAAATGCTGCTCTTTTCCTGGGATGGCCTTCAAGTATTAGAAGACAGCTGTTGTGTCCCCCTAACCCTTCTCTTCATTAGGCTAAACCAGGGGTGTCAAACTTGCATCATCACGGCGGCACCATGTGACATCTTGGGATTTTTTTCCCCCTTTGCTAAACCAGGCATGGCATGATACATCCAGTCCACAGGCCACCAGTTTGACAACCCTGGGCTAAACATACCTAGTTCCCTGAGCTGTTCGTGATTTAGCTTCCAGACCCCTTATCCTTTTTGTTGTTCTCTGAACTCTTTCTAGGACCTTGGCATCTTTTTAAATTGTAGTGACCAGAATTGGACACCGTATTCCAAGTATAGTCTCACCAGTGCTGTATAAGGCACAGTACTACCCACTTCCCATGATCTTGATGCTATTCCGCTGTTGATGCAGCCAGGACTGCATTGGCTTTTTGGGCAGCTGCAGTAGATTCTTGACCCACATTTGAGTGGTGATCCACCACAGACTTGCAGATCTCTCTCACAATTACTGCCGTTGAGCCAGGTACTGCCTATTCTATACCTGTGGATTTGGTTTTTTTCTGCCTAAGTGCAGGACTGTCATGCCCCTGTCAGAATCTGATTCAGAGGAGGAGGCTGAAGAGCTGACAGGGAATGGAAGTGTGGCTCCGTTGTCTATGGAAGAAACTGGGGAAGGGCAAAGTCTAGCTGGGCAGAGCAGAGGAGAGGTAGGGCAAGGCAGAGGGAATTCAGAGGCCCAACCCCTCTTCATCCTAGGGCACACAGGGAGGAACGGAGAAGAGAGCAACATGAGTTGCATGGCTTATGGGGGAGGAAAGGGGCCTGATCCCCTTCATTAGCTGCAGCTAGGAAAACTGTTTAAAAAGGGAAGTTGCGCACAGCAAACTGTTGGGAGCAAATTGTGAGTTATCTGGTATCGTCGAGGCTTATCTAGGTTCCTGGTGTCTTCCCAACTGTATGTGTTTTGCTGGACTTTCAAGTCTGCAATTCCTTCTCCTGCCCTGTCAAGGTAATTACTGCAGCATGGTTTGTGTGGATTTTTATTTACACTTTGTATGTACTTTGTTTTCGGACTGAATTTCCTCCACTTAAAGGCTGTTCTTGGGAGAGTTTTTTCTCTCCAGCCAAAAGTAACTCGAGTACCTCCAACTAGGGGCAAAGTTGGAGGTATTAAAGGGACTTTTCTTACTTATGTGACTATGTTCCCTTTGTGCCACGCCCCTTTAGGTCATCACAAGGACCTTCCTTTTTTAATCACTGTATACTGCAACTTGTTGGATGGCCCCATTGTTCAAGTCTATCAAGATCCTTCTGAATCTTGAATCTATCCCCCAAAAGACTTGCAATTCCCCTCAGCTTGGTGTCCTCTACAAATTTGATCAGTTCCCCTTCTATTCCCTCAAGTACATCATTCATGAAGTTATTGAAAAGTCCTGGGCCTAAGGGAGAACCTTAAGGTACCCCACTGTGGGTGCTTTCCTCCATGTAGATGTAGCTCTATTGAGGACTACATGCTTGAGTGCAGTTGATCAGTCAGTTAGGAATCCATCTGGTCTGAAACTGTCTATCCCACATTGTTCTATCTTACCAAGAAGTAGGTTGTATCTACTTTATCAAATGCATAACTTAATACGTTTATATGCAATTAAGAACTTTTATAACTCAGTGGTTGCTTTTAGGAGAGCTGTTCTCCTGAAAGGGAGTTATAATAATTGTACAAAATAAATCAGAAATGTAATGACAAATTTCAATATCTATTCCCAATTCGGCTGGAAGGCAGGGAAGCAATAGCTGTACATAGCACTGTACATAGCACTGTAAAGCTGTACACAGCACTGCAACTTTCTTCATCAGCAGCTGACAGAAGCAAGAAAGATGCAACCGCAAGATTGGCCAACTTTGATACCTACAGAAAAGGCAAGAGCCAGAGGGGGGCTCCCCTTATCACTCTTGGTCTCCAACCAAAGGCTAACTGCCAAGGAGGCTTTAATCAGCCTTCCTGCAGCAAGCAAGGAGTGGCCTAGATGCTGCAAAGACCTTCCAGCTCTCATATTCTTTGATTTGTAGCAGATGTAGCTTGTTGAAACTTGTTGATTCATTCATTTATCTAAGCAATCCTAAAGGGACCCACCTCTTTCCCAACATTTCTTATAGTCACTTTTTCTCCTCTTACCTTGCTGACAAAGGCCTTCTTCACATGATCAGGACTTTTTCTGAAAGCTGTCTGAAAGCTCACATTCTTGGCCAGCTTAACTACAAAACTGACTGTCATGGTGTCAAAACTGTTACCCGGCAAGCCTTCTGCCAGGGTACCGAGAAGCACAAATTTCTCAACTGTGTCCAGCTGCAGGAAGAATGAGGTAGATGGTCAAGGCATAAATCTCCTCTGCCAGGATTGGCTTAGATTTGAGGGGGTGGAAGTCAAATGCCCTTGATTGGGTCAACCACCCTGCTCATTACCCAACCTCTTCCTCTGATCCCCTCTGTCCATCGCCCTGGAAGAAGAGGGGATTCCAAGAGAATTGAGGCTAATTGTTTCCCTTGCAACTTTGCCTCTTCCAGAATGTTTTTTCTCTGGTTGGGGAGAGGAGAGCAAGAGCAAACAGTCCTGCATGTTTGGTTAGCAATACCAGACCCAACATGTCCATTTTCAATGGAAATCTATTGGGAAAGAATTGAGGACAAGGGGGGAATTAGCTTTCCACATCCATCCTTTGTCTCAGTATACAAAATGGGCACACATTTCAGAAGATGACCATGTCACTTCATCTCCTTCTCTTCTCTCACCCTCTTGATTCCTTCTTTATCTCTTTGTTCATGTGGTGGTATTGTGAACAGGCAAAATGAATACACAGAAGGCCTTCTCTTTTGGTCAGTTCAACTGCCAAAGACATTTTCTTACATTATTTCCTTTCCCAGCATTAGTAAAGTTAAGTTTCAAGCTCCACAGGTGCCAGCTCAAACCATTATAGAGAAGATCTATTCAGAACTTAATGTCACCTTTGGCAGACATTCTTTTGTAAGCCACAATGGTTACATTCAAAGCAGGATGTAGGGCTTTACAGGGGAATTTAAAAAGTTAAAATCATAACTGTGACTGCAATTTTGACTTTTTAAAACTTCCTCATGGGTGCCCTGGCAGGACATGCATTAATGGGAGAGTGAGGGTGATAGCAGACAAGAAACTATTCTAGAGACAGGAGGGAAAAACATGACTGAGGTCTGTTTCCTGATTTGTATATCTGCAGTGGGCTGGAATTCTCTTTCCATTATGATTTTTCTTCAAAAACTAAAATTAAAAATATATCTTATTGTATCACAATTACACCAGTTGAAAACTGATGACACACACTGATATTAACAGATCACAAATGGGAAGTCACAAGATTTACCTTGTAATTGAGCAGGATCTTGTTTACCAGAATCTGGGATTGTCCTCTGTTCCAGCCCTTGACCTGGCCAAGTGATTCCAAAACCTTGTGATCTACTAGGTCTTGTGCTGTTAGATTTGAAATTTGACCCATGGTGAGCCCCATTGCTTGCTGCCCCAAAGCTATCAAGGTCTGTTTATCAAATGTCTTGACTTGAGCCACAAGCATATGAGCAAGCTACAAAAGAAAAGATGGAAATTATTTAAAGTTGAGATATTTGAAATACCAAAATGACTTGGAGAAAATTCCATGTCAACATTTGACTTGTTTATGTATATATTTGTTCAAAGGCCCTGCCCTTGATCCTTAGAAACTTTGGTACAACTCCCAAGTCATCATTTGATTTTGATTTTGATTTTGCTGCTCAGGCCAAGGAATTGGAGGGCAAATGGATCTCCTTTAAAATCTTGACTTACTCTTATTTTGATGAGACATATTTTGAGCATTTACAAGCCTAGAGTTCCATATGGCTTCCGCTTAGCACAGGACAAGCATGTCCTGGGAGCCACTTTTGAACACTATATCCTCCTGATATGCATTTGAGTGAGTGATGGAATTTATGTGCCCCCGCTTCATCCAGAGATATTGCCTTGCTCTCAATCCCAGCCCACAACTGAGGAAGCAGAATGTTACCTTGACTTGCTCCACATTTTAAACAGACAGTTTAACAAACAGTTCCCTTTTCTCTCAACACAATTTTTGTCATGTCATGCACAAGGATGCAGCTGACAGTGTGGAGAGGGACTAAGTCCTGCACCATTCCTATTGGCTGCCTGGGAGCTGTAGCCACACCCTCTCCCCTCCAGTCCCTCGCCCATGTCTCTAAGATAATTCTGATTTTGACAGTCTTTTACATTGGTCTTTGTTCCTGTTTCAACAGAACCCAAGCTGATCCCAAATTAAGAAACAATCCAAACAACAGCTGATTACTAGCAGCAAGACAGGGTTCAGGGGAGGGGACCCTGCAGAACAAAAGGTGACAGAGATGGTTATAAAGTTGATGAACATGTGGTTGAAGATTGGCATGTTACATTGTTGGAATTGGTTTCTGAATAAGAAAACATCTGTAAATCAAAAGAAAGAATCCATGTCCCAGCCCCCCTCCATGCCTGTGATATGAAAAAGGCTATTTCCCAGGCCACTCCTCCTAGGCAAATCCTTTCCAGGACAAGGTCTCCAATCAGTCCCGTGGGATCACAGTAAAGGACTACCTGCCATCTCTCCCTACTTCTACATTCTCTCTTACTTTATCAGGCAGCACCTGCCACCTTTTACATCAAAGGCAGGAGGGGAGAAAGACCCCCCTTCTCTGTACATTTCCCATGATACCAACTTGATTCTATTCATTGTGGAATGGGCCCACATTAGCATATATAAGCATATTTCTCTGTTCTAGTCTCTGGTGAAGAACAGTGTCCAGCTGAGAACAGAACTGTGACCCCTTCCCCCAGAAAAAATATTGGGCTTTCAAAGGGCATGACAAAGAAAGACAGATAAACAATTGGCATGTTTAGACTGCATATTTAACCAAAGAACAAATGCTAATAAACTGTAGTCTATTTTTTGATTTAGACTGTTCAGAACAGATACCTGGAAAGCAAGCTGTCCCAGTCCTCTTTCGCCTCCCAATCCAAGCAGTGCCCATGAATAAGCTTCAATATGTACTATGAATTTAGGACTATCATTTTCTGAGCAACATGTGCAAATAGAAAAACTGAGTGAGTTCACCTGGCGGTCAGAGGCGGATGGGTTGGAAGAGCTGCAATGTTGGTTGACCCGGGCAATGAAGCTCAAGGCCTCTGCAGGGCTCAGACGAGAGATCAAGATGGAGTGTTGCGCAAAACAAGTGAGTTGATCTGGAAGGCTGAGAAGAAAGCAAAGCCCAACAGCTGCTTCAGTTTTATCCGAGACTCATATCCTGGAAGGTTTGGCTTAATTCTAGGCAGCTGCTGGTGTTCCTTGAATGGATGCTCTGCTATAGCTACTGTTTGAGGTACAGCTCCTATTTTCCATGGATGCCTTTGAAGTGGCTCTATGGTGATGCATGCAGGTGGAAGGAGAGCACTCACAGCAAAAGGCCTTGTTGGCCTTCAGTAGAGGGCAAATGTACAGGTGAAAGCTTCCTTTGAGTTGGGCTTTGCTCCTAATGACTTCACAGACCCATTTATGGGGGAGGGGGATAACAATGCAGATTTACTGTCTATCTATAAATACAGTTTGCCTTTGTCTTCACCTTTTTTTTAGTTTACATATTCTAGACTGCCTGGGATTTCCTGCTGGTCCTCCATCCAAGTATTGATCAGATATGAGCCTGCTTAGCTTTTTCAGACTCAAGCAAGATTAACTAACTAGTGTTGCACAAGTTACAATTTGCTTCATCAAGTGGCTGTTTTAGGCTGAAGTGAAGAGCTTTCCAGGACGCTGAGAGATCAACAAAGAGAGCTAAGGTAGTTAGAGTCAGATTGGATACCCCAACTCTGTTTCTCCTCCCCATTCCATGCACTCCACAGAACTGGAAATTTTCATCTCCACAAAATGGAAATGTTTTTTTCAACTACATAATTATGCAGATTTTCTTGTCATGTGATGAAAATTTCTCACATGTATTTTTGAAATATCAGCATTCAAATACTTTTCCTTGAATTTCTTTTCTTACCTGTCTTATTTATAGCTACAAAAGGTTTGCTTATCCACCAAACTCCTTTCCCCTAACTGTTATAGTTACTGGGAATATAATTAAAATATCTTAATAACACCAAAATACATTTCCACTCACCTGTCAAGATTGAAATCCAAGTCAACCATAAATAACGCTGTAGCATACATTTCTGCCAAATCTTTACTGATTTTATTTCTATTGATCAGCTCCAGATTGTTTCGGTTAAAAGCAAGATCTTGAAACTAAAAAAAAATACAAATCTGCTGAGGACTTTCAGGTATGAAAGCAGCAACCAGCAATTTTATGTTAGAATAGAGCTAGAAGGGACCTTGGAGGTCTTCTAGTCCATCCCCTTGTTCAAGCAGGAGAACCTGTATCATTTCAGACAAGTGACTGTCCAGCCTCTTCTTACAAACCTCCAGGGATGAAGAACCCACAACTTCTGGAGGCAACTTCTGTCCCACTGGTTAATTGCCCTCATTGTTAGAATGTTTCTCCTAAATTCTAGGTTGCTTCTCTCCTTTTTTAGTTTTCATCCATTGTTTCTTGTTCTTCCCTCTGGTGCTTTGGAAAATAAATTGACCCCTTCCTCTCTGTGGCAG
This sequence comes from Hydrophis major, assembly GCA_033807585.1. Lineage (NCBI taxonomy): Eukaryota > Metazoa > Chordata > Lepidosauria > Squamata > Elapidae > Hydrophis > Hydrophis major. Next base: position 377,906 of record CM066340.1, read on the forward strand.
CTCCTCAAATATTGGAATACTGCTATCATGTCCCCCCTAGTCATCTAGACAAACAAAACCCAATCCTGCAACTGTTCTTCATATATGTTAGTTTCCAGGCCATCAACATGACTGACAACTGCAATAGCTCAGTTCTCACATCATATTAAAATAAGATAAATCATGGTGAAATTCTACGAACAGATTTTATATCTTCTCAATTTTTCGCCTCATACCATCAGTCAGCTGAACACATAATCCTCACAGTACTGTCTTATGTCTAGGTATATTCAGCCATGCTATAAGGTTGTTGTATTATTATGATCCATCTCATCTTCTCTACTATCCCCCTCTTATTAGCATCAGATTACCGTTATTATTACTCTGTTGCTTTACATGTACACTGAGAGATTCTGCACCATAGACAAATTCCTTATGTCTTTAATCACACTTGGCCAAATGAAACCTGTTCTATTCTATTTTATTTTAATTCCCACTCTATTCTTCTGTTCTGTTCTATCATAAATAATAAACTTAATAATAAACTTAACCAAGAAAAAGTTCAGAGGTGGCCTTCAGCCGGTTCTGACCAGTTCTGGAGAACCGGTAGCAGAAATTTTGAGTAGTTCAGAGAACCAGCAAATCCCACCTCTGACTGGCCTCACCCCACATCTCTTCTCTGCCTCCCATTGATCGGCTAGGGTCTTCTTTGGTTGCCCTGCACAGGAGAATGGAGCTGGAAAGTAGGCTAGTGGGGTGGGGAGGGAAGGGGGATTTTGCAGTAACTTTCCCCTGCCACGCCCACTAAACACGCCCACCAAGACGCACCAGAACCAGTAGTAAAAAAATTTGAATCCCACCCCTTTAAAAAATCGTACACAAAATATTTTGAATATTGTCTATTTATTCACATAGGGGAAAAAAAGGTGGCAACTATGGCTGTGCAATCAAAATTCTGCCTGTCACAATTGCTATCTTAGCATTTCTGACCCATTGATCATCCCATTGTTCTAACCAATAGGATGTTATCCCCATGGGTTGAATAAAAATTAACAATAAGCGTATCAGGCATAAGTTGTTATTTTCTAAAGAGAATTTGTGCCGACCTCAGTCTTTCCAACAGGTTTTGTTTAAAACAATTCCAGCAGCAATACATACTATGGCAGCACTTTTGTTTGTGAATAAGCGCATGTCTCTGGCACTGCTATAACAAATATAGTTCCCAAGATACATCGCAAGCCAACTGGACCTCTCTGGATTGCTGGGATTGTAGCATCGGGGTCTGCTTTTGCTTGCTGTAGGAAAAATAATTCTAGTTACTTTTAAAGAAACCTAGTTCCAGACACTGGTCTCTTTGAAAGATTTTTATCCTGAATTTTGTTTTACAATTTTGTAAGTATTTTAAAGCACTTGTATTTTTAACAGCACTAGAAGATGCTATGAACAAACTAGCTAATATTAACACAATGCTCAGAATTAGGAGTTAGCAATGTTATGGGATCAAGACAGATGGCAATTCCTGGTATCGTTTTCTTTCTGAATGTTCCTGGCAGAAAACCAGCAGGACCAGTCTGTGGTCAGCTCAACTCTTAAGACTTGAGAACAAGACAGATGTTATATCACACTGTCATAGTGACACATAAGTAAGGGATTTCTACTACAGCAAGCAGTTTGAGATAGATGTGTGACTTTTTCTTCCTCCTTTAAACTTGTGAGGGAAGCTTTACATGCCGGACTTTTCACAGGCCTTTTTACATGAGGACTCCAGCTTAGATGGACATCTGCTTGTGTAAGCCAACCTATTTCAAAACTACATTTAAGATTTGTAGAGACTGAATGTGAAGGTCCTTGTGCCATGTTCTGACCCGAGAAGGTGTTATGTATGTATGGTTAGATGTTGGGCCTATAGTCAGCTCTATATGCAACACCTCCTGCGAAGGAAACAGAAAGAGAATTTCGCCCATGACCTTACCAGTCAGATAAGCTTTGATGGAAAAGTACATTTCTTTTTCCTTGCCTTTGAACATCACAATATTTTCATTCAGTTTGTTCACTCTGCAGAAAGAGAGGTATGGAGTAAGTATTGGCCAATAGAGAGAGAGAAAATTTCAGAGAAGCAGAACTTCTTTCTTGCAAACTCATTAACTTTACTACTTGACCACCATCCAGCCAAACTATTAGATACACATAAAAACAATCTTTTTGCCTCAGATTTCAAAATCTTATTGGCTGTAATACAAGTTCCAACAAGCAGAACATAAATAAAATGTTAAATGGAAGAAGCTAGAGAAGAGACATCTTTAACAGATTAAAAGAGTTAGAAGGGACCTTGTAGGTCATCTAGTCCAACTCCCCCCGCCCAAGCAGGAGACCGTACACCATTTCTGACAAATTGCAGTCCAGTCTCTTCTTGAAAGCCTCCAGGGATGAAGCTCCCACAACTTGCAAAGGAAACTTCTGTTCCATGGGCTGATTGTTCTCCCTGTCAGGAAATCCCTCCTTATTTCCAGGTTGAATCTCCCCTTGTTCAGTTTCCATCCATTATTCCTTGCCTGGCCTTCAGGTGCATTGGAAAATAGCTTGACCCCCTCCTCCAGTGGCAGCCCCTCAAATATTCCAATATCCTATCTCCCTTGGTCCTTCTCTTCACTAGACTAGCCAGGCCCAGTTTCTGCAACTGTTCTTCATGTTTTAGCCTCCACTCTCCTAACCATCCTGGTTGCTCTTCTTTGCACTCTTTTTAGAGTCTCAGTATCTTTTTTATAGTGTGGTGACCAAAACTGGATACTGTATTCTAGCCTTACTAAGCCTTACTAAGGCTTTATAGAGTGGTATTAGTACCTCACTTGATCTTGATTACATTCCTCTGTGAATGCAAGTTAGGACTACATTGGCTTTTTTGGCTGTTGCTGCACACTGTTGGATCATATTTAACTGGTTGTCCATTAAGACTCTAAGATCCCTCTCACAGTTACTGCTCTTGAGCCTGGTTTCACCCAGTGTATCAATGATAGGAAAGAAAACTGCTTATCGCAGTAGCAATAACACTTAGATTTCTATACTACTCCACAGTGCTTTACATCCCTCTCTAAGCAGTTTATAAAGTCAGCTTCTTGCCCCCAGCAATCTGGGTCCCTCTTTTAATAACTTCGGAAGGATGGAAGTCTGGGTCAACTTTGAGCCAGTCAGGATTGAACTCCTGGTTGTGGGCAGTTGCCCTGCAACACTGTATTCGAATCACTGTGCTGCCGCCAGTATAATTGCTGATAGAAAGCAATTATTTTTTTAAAATGATAAGGAGTGGGCTTCAGGGAACATGAGGCAGAATTGTTATGGATTCTGAATTAGATCTATTTGTTTCCCAAAAAGGTGTCCAGCTCTGGCTCCTCCACTCCTATTTCCCATAGTTAGAAACTGCAGTGCCGTCTATCTGGAGAGTTCCAAACTGAGGTAGGGCTCCATATTGACATGGCCACATACTTACATTTTTTGGAATATCCCACAGCTGGTGTTCAAAGTCTCACTAGCATTCAACATGTCACCATTAAGAAACATGAAGGAATGAGCCAAGCGGCTATCCAGCCACAAGGACACCTCAGTCTTTTGGCCGCTAGAAACCACGCTGGGCCAGAGCCCAGCCAAAAGAGCCACCTTGGTGCCATTTGGAAGAATGTCCTGCAAGAGGAAAGTCGTAGAACTAAGATGTGAGTGCTAGAAATCTAACCAGGGATGAGAACAATCCAAAACCAACAATGCCCAGATACATCTTGTGTGCCAATTCTGCCCTTTCCTCGACTGGGAGGACTTGTAGGTGGTCAGTCATGTTCTAGTCACCTAGGAATTGGACAATGCCACCGTTTCCAATGAGGCTGCCCTTCAAGGCCATCTGCAACAGGGTTTCTCAACCACAGCAACTTTAAGACATGTGGACTTCAATTCTCAGCCAGCACTGAGGTTGAGAAAGACTGTTCTGGAAGTTCAAAATGGTTCAAAATGCAGCAGGGTGAGCAGCAACGGGCACTTCTGTTATGCCAATGTGTCACTGCTGTGCCATGAGTGCAATTCAAGGTGCTGGTACTTAAACTTTAAAGGCTTTCATGGCATAAGACCTGAGACTGCCTGTCTCCCCCCACCTCTTTTTTTTTGTACATTTCTGTTAAATGTTGTCACAGGTTTGTTTTATTGGCTGTTTTTAGTTCAGCCTGCCTTTTAAAATGTTTATTTCTGTAATTGTTTAATTTAGTATTACATTTTGTAAGTTATCCAGAATCCCTGGAATGGGCAGCTATATTAAATCTAATGAATAATAATGTTTATACTGTACATATATATTATACTTAAAGTTCACTTTTTAATGGTTTGTTAAATAAGTCATAATTGTTTCTTACAATAATATTTTTCTGGTTAAGTCTGTCAATAAATAAACCAGTTTTATTATAGATCTTTAACACAGCAGTCAAGAAAGGATCATCATCAATGAATCCCTCTCTAGAAAACAGATCAGCCAGATCATCTGCTGGAACTGTATTCACAATCTGGAAAAAAGGAAAAGAATAGAAAATCAGCATCCAAATAAGACTAGAAGCTGCTTAGCATAGTGAGGTAACAAGGAGGATTCGTGCCTTGATTGTACAGGAGCAAAGATAATTGGGGAGGGGGCAGATGCAGCTCCCCAGGTATTAGCTATTCGGTGCTGGCTAACTGGGATATTTTTCATGGGACATTCCTACACGAATGATTGAGAGCCAATTTGGACCACTGGTTAAGGAACTGGGCTAGAAACCGGGAGATTGTGACTCCTAGTTCTGGCTTAGGAAAGAACATCAGCTGGGCCAGCCCCTCTCTCTTAGCCCACAACCTCAGGCTCAGTCAACAGGCCAGCCAATCAATTCATGTCACAACTAATAGATCAACACTCCATTGATCTTAAAAAAGCAGGAAAATTATTAGGAAGGAAAAAAATATGCATGAATATATTAGATATAAGATATAATTTTGATGTCAGTGAATAACAACACTACCTTTTGGAGGTCAGAGGAGGGAATCAAAGTTTCCAGATCCTTCAAAGTCAGGAAGTCAATAAAACCCTGAAAGGTCTCTTCTAGAAACACCCAAAAATTGGTGTTTGAAGTATAGCATTGAAGAGAGGAGGCTGAAGAAGTCAAGGAAGGGAGGTAAAAAGATATTTCAATAAAAATCAAATAAGGTCATTTGACAATTTTTAAATTTCTCAAGTAAAAACATTATCAGGATGTTTAATTTTTGAAACATCAAACTTGATTTTTCCAAAATGAAAAATTTATCCTTAAGATTTAAACATTACCTTTACTGAGGATGAAAGCAAACCCTGCATCCTTAGTAATAATCATATTCACATTTATTTAAAATATTGACAATACCCGTTCTTCTCTACAAAACTATGTGGTCAGGCTTAGTTTTTGGGGAGGAAAATAAGGATAATTTTTTTTTGCCTCTGCCTACCAGCATTCATCAGTATTATCCAGCTAGCGTCCTGTCAGTGTGCGAGAGAGTTGAGGGCTGTTTGGAAACTGAAGCAGTATTTGCTGTGCAAGCAAGGAGACAGCAAGGAGCCTGGGCGTGGCTTAGCTCAACTGTTCTGTACTAAATGCTGCTTGGTGCTGTGAAACTAAAACTGAAACTCCTCTGCTTGTGTTTTGCATTTGGAACAAATTTCTTTTCAGGTGGGGAGGAGGAGTAGAACTCCTTAGCATTAGAGAATGTTAATAATAATGCTAGGAAAAGCTAATGCTCTGGTGGTCGTTTCAAAAAAACCTTTCTTAGCACCAAATTTGGAACATACGTGCCAAATTTCAAGTTTGTAGGCTTTACGGTTCTGGAGATTTTGTGATGATGCGTGAGTGGTACTTCACTTTTATATATATAGAAAACGTGAAGTTCCTCTTATATATCATTTTAACAGTCATTACAAGAATCTGTAAAAGGTAAATCAACATTCTGAACCCTATTGGAGGATCCAACGCAGAGGAATGTAGACACGGGGGAACAGGGCCTCCAAAGGCATCTAATGAAGTCAGCTGGATGGGGTTCTTGTGATAGTGTCCTTCTGGTCCCTGCTGTTCTGCCCCTCCATCCAAAATGCCGCACAGCAGCCTTTTGCTTGGGGCAGCATAAAGCACTGGGACTGCTCTGGTTGTTGGTTACCTGAGATCACCCTAAGGATGGCTTCGAAAACCTTCTGTCGCGTCCCATTGTCAAATTGACCAAGAGAGCCATTTAACAGAGTTACTCTGTAATACAGGAAAAGTATTATTACTCCCAACCATTCGGAAAAAATCCAAAGTGCCCACAAAGTGCTGATGTGCAAGTCAGACAGGCGCAGGTGCCATCAAGGCTCTTGCCTACTTATCTAGCTTAGGTCCAAGTGTGTTGTGCAATAAGGCAACAAAGAATATAAAGGCCAGGAAAAAACAAAGAATCCCTCTGAGCTTAGGAAAGCCAATTGTCTCGCATCTCCTCTACACTCCGGTCTGTAATGTATAACATCACATAATATAATAAAATATATTTACTAAGTCACATTATTAGTTGGACAGCCTTATAAATCCAGTAGGTAGATATGGTGTGTGTGTGTGTGTGTGTGGAGAGAGAGAGAGAGAGTGAAAGTGACATATATGACATGAAATATGACATTATCTATAACAATAACAATTAATATGGCACTCAAAAACTAGCAGAATTTGAAATGCAATAATTGTAAAGAAGTAAAAGCGCTCATACACAGCATTGAGAGCAGAACAATTTCTGGTATCCAGATCCTCAAATAAGAGTGGAACAAGTGAACTGTTTATTCCTGATATCAGCTTTGGGAGGTACTGCATCATCCAAAGTGTCAACTCCACATCTTCTGCCTTTTGAAGGATGGGCTGGGCAGCCACCAGCAAGTGCTTCAGGAGGCTGGCTTGGATCTCCTTTGGCAGGCTAACGTTGTCCTTGAAAAGGAAGACCAAGCAGAAAAATGTGACTGAATGGTTGTATTATTTCTTGAGAGAGGTATTAGATGAAAGTAGAAATTAGATGTTTGGGTGCCAGGTGGCCTCTCTGATAATCAGATGAGACTTTGACAAAAGCTTTGTGATTGTGCATATGCCTGATATCCATCCAAGGATTTCCCTTGATGGATGCACTTCTGTTTCAAGGGGTCTGTTCTGCCTGAAACAGCCTTAGAATGAAACAATCACATCCTGCTAATGAACTCTAATCAGTGTATCTCCTCCTCACTCCATACACTTCAAAATACTTCAAAACGACGCTAGAGAGCACTGCACTCCAGAACAACTAGACACAAGGACAGTTTTCCCCCAAACGCCATCACTCTGCTAAACAATTAATTCCTGCAACACTGTCCAACTAAGTTATTTACAAGTCTGCACTACTATTACTATTAAACTATTACTATTACTATTAAACTCCTTATCACCCATCCCCTCCCACTTGTGACTATATGACTGCAACCTTTTGGCTTGTGTCCTTATGATTTATATGGACTGTTTCCTAGTATGATTTGATTGCTTATTGTACCCTAGGACTATCATTAAGTGTTGCATCTTATGCTTCTTGACTCTTGATGAATGTATCTTTTCTTTTATGTACACTGAGTCCATATTCACCATTTTTGTGTCCAATCACACTTGGTCAATAAAGAATTCTATCTATCTATCTATCTATCTATCTATCTATCTATCTATCTATCTATCTATCCTCATATAAAGTTGTAAGGAAGGAAAGATGAGGAATAGAACCCCCGTTTTTTTAAGGATGTGTCAGCTTTGGAAGCCATATTAGCACCAGAAGCTTCCACACTGCCACATTTTTGAGCCTGGGAAAATGGGAGGGGAGAATTTTGGAGAGCATATATGGTTAGACATAATAGCATTCTTCTTTAGAGTCAAGGTCATGTTATTCGTGCACCTGTCTGAGGAATGGTTGAGGGGAAGTCTCAAATTGGGACGGATAGTGATTGGGGCATGTGATGCAATGAGGGGTTCAGTGGGTAGATTTGTAATATTTTACTTATTGGAGGGAAACCCAGAACTTTCAGATTCAGGATTTCTCAGATGTGCCAGTTTACTACTCCAATAAAAGGAAACTTTGAGAACATGTCTATCTCCGGGTTATCTATTGGAGTTGAGGTCTTCTGGAACGCTGACAGGATGTATTTTATACCTGAATCAAGACTCAAAAATGGAAAAGCAAGTTTTCCAATGTGCCCAGAAAAAATGAATGATACATAATTGAGGACTATATTATATGGACTCTAAGTATGATTTTGGGCTAGTCTCTCAGGGCAGCTTCCTCACAGGGTTATTGTTGTAGGAAAATAGGAGGAAGATGTGTGGGAAATGCTTGTTATTTGTAAAAATAAAAAGGTTGGCTAAATAAAATATATGAAATTATGCATGTGAACCAAACAAATAAATAAATTAGTTGCAGAACAGAAAGCTACCTCCATGTCTTAGTGAGACTTGGAAAAATAATAATTCAGCCCCATATAAGAAAGACAAAACCGGGAGGACACAGAAAATAAATAGTTGGAAGCCATCTTGTTCAAATAAAATTCTCAAATAAAATAATTAGTTACTGATTCTTAGCCTACTGGCTCATCCCCCAGTGTCCTAACTGTGACTCAAAGATGCTCCATGAAGTGTTCTTTTGGGACCCAGTCCCATGAGGCCATGGTAATGCAGTGTTTCCATCTCCTCCCAAAACAAGTCTTGCTTATGCATGATTTGTGGAGCCTGGTGACAACCACAAATTTGTCAGCCACATTTTAGCCCTATGTGTGTAAATAGTTTGTGGTTGAGTATGTCATACAAACCTGGAAGATTTGAGGGAATTGCAAAATCATAATTTAAGGCAGCCTAATGGTTGCAATAATTTCATAAAATGTAATGCCACCTGATCTGCTGTCATACCTGTCTGCTGAATTCGTTAATGTATTCTGTCAGTGTAGATGTTGTTATGAGATGCATCACATTCTCAACATCTTTGGGTGTCTTCAGAGCTCCATCACTGGCAGAAAACTGTGCAAGTTGCCTCACTGTTAATTTCTTGAGAACAAACAACTAAGAAGGAAAACAGGCAAGTCAGTGGAAAAATGAGAACTGTGATAAAACTACAGCTTTTTGGCCTATATATTCAAATATGTCTAGTAGTCTTTTTTAAAATGCTCCTATATTTCACTTTTTTTATTTACAGAGAAATCCTAAACTTATGAAATATTTTCATGGCACAATTGATTCACAAATAAGAGGTCTATATTCAGTAAAGCTCCCTTTTAATGAGTTTACCAGGTTTTACAGAAATATTTCACTGAAGATTTAATTCAATGTTGAAAAAGTGATATAGATAATGCACATTTATTCTATGTTCTGCAATACAATCAGCATGGCCACAGTAGTCCCAAAGGGGCTTTTCAAAAGGCAACTTGGTTTTCTTGGGCTTTTTTCTTGAAAACGATTCACTTCTCACTCATTACTTGGATGATTGAAAATCTCCATAGACATACTTCTAACAAGCAGTTTGGTTTCAAGAAAAAATTGTCCTATAATCTGCAACTCCTACAATGCAGAAACATTTGGACCATATATCTAGACCAGGGTAAAGCAATAGATGCAATTTACATAGACTTCTTCAAAACCTTTGATTCAGTGGTGCATGACAAACTACTGCTGAAACTTGGTTCTTACGGCATCGCCAGAACTCTGCACAAGTGGATAGCCACATTCCTGTCAAACAGGCAACAAATGGTCAAAATAGGGAAGGCCCTATCAAATCCAGCACCAGTTAATAGCGGTGTCCCCCAAGGCAGTGTCTTAGGACCCACACTCTTTCTGCTTTACATCAATGACCTATGTGACAACATTAAAGCAGCTGCGTTCTCTTTGCCAATGATGTAAAATTATTTAACACCACCAACAATGCTGCTGCCCTGCAAAGCAACCTTGACTATGTGTCAGAATGTGTCACATAACTGGCAACTCCAAATTTCAACGACCAAATGCTCTGTCCTACACATTGGCAAAAAAAATCAGAACACCAAATACAAGTTAGGCGGAAGCGATCTCGTAGACGACCCTCACTCTGTCAAGGACCTAGGAGTACTTATCGCAAACAATCTAAGCCCCAGAGCTCACTATAACAGCATTGCCAAAAAGGTTTTAAGACAGTGGTGGGATTCAATTTTTTTTTGCTACCGGTTCTGTGGGTGTTGCTTGGTAGGCGTGGCAAGGAAAGGATACTGCAAAAATCTCCAGTCAGAGGTGGGATTTGCCGGTTCTCTGAACTACTCAAAATTTCCACTACCGGTTCTCCGTTCAGAACCTGCTGAATACCACCTCTGCTTTAAAAGTTGTTAACCTTATTTTGTGAAGCTTTTCTCCAGCAACATTGAATTGTTAACTAGGGCATACAAAACCTTTGCCAGATCAATTCTCGAATACAGCTCATTCATCTGGAACCCACACTGTATATTGGACATTAACACAATTGAGCGGGTTCAAAGGTATTTCTCAAGAAAACTATTCCACTCCTCTACTCACCATAGAATTCCCTTTGCCTCCAGGCTCAAAATTTTGGGCCTGGACAATCTGGAACTGCACCCCCTGAGGTCTGATCTAAATTGTCTAAATTAGTTCCCAAAATTGTCTACTACAATGTCTTGCCTGTCAATGACTTCAGCTTCAATCTCAATAATAGATAGGCAAACAACCAATACAAACTCAATGTAAACTCTCTAAACTTGATTGCAGAAAATACAACTTCAGCCACAGAATGGTCAACACCTGGAACGCCCTACCCGACTCTGTGGTTACAGCCTCAACCCCTCACAGCTTCAACCTCAAACTGTCTACCATGGACCACACCCCCTTCCTAAGAGGTCCTTAAAGGGGGCATGCATAAGTGCACCAGCGTGCCTACCATCCCTGTCTCATTGTCCCATTTATCTGTATTTACTTTCTTTTTTCTTGTTTATGTTCATACTTATACTTGTTGTCTTGTACATGTTTGACAAACAAATAAATAAATAAATATAGCCACAGGAAGATCAGCTGCCATGGAATTTTGCTCCATTACAGTATATCTGAAAATTGAAGCATACCTATTGATGGTAGATGGTACACCTGTTCCTTTCCTGAACACCATCACTCTGCTAAACAAATAATTCCCTCAACACTGTCCAACTATTTACTAAGTCTGCATTACTATTACTATTAATCTTCTCATCACTCCTTATCACCCATCCCTTCCCACTTATGACTGTATGACTGTAACTTTGTTGCTTGTATCCTGATGATTTTTATTGACGGTTTCCTAGTATTTGATTGCTTATTGTACCCTATATTAAGAGTTGTACCTTATGATTCTTGACTCTTGACGCATATTTATGTACACTGAGAGCATATGCAAAAAGACAATTCCTTGTGTGTCCAATCACACTTGGCCGATAAAGAATTCTATTCTATTCTATTCTATTCTATTCTATTCTATTCTATTCTATTCTATTCTATTCTAAGCTGTTTATAAAAGAGGCCAACCTAGTTCATTTTTATGAAAGCAATCCATTTTTCAATCCTAAATCTACCTTGATCAGAACCTGAGGGGACCCTGAAAGAAAGAGAAAGGGGGGGCATACTTGAAGTAATTATATATAAGTATACTTTTTTCTGAGATCAATTCTAGGTCTGAGTACATCTTGATAGTCATATCTGGGAGCAAACATCAATGCTGCCACTTAACGTATAACATACTAATGTAGTTAAGAATTGCTATTCTAATTTTCCATTGAAATCCAGGATGCTTCAGAGGCATTGTGTCAAACTGAAACAACAGATTCAACCTGTTGGTGCTTTTCAGAACACTGGACAGGAAAACCAGATGAACATCTAATGCAGGCACTAGTTCTGTAGAAGAATGAGTTCAGCCATGTGATGTCATTGGTTCCACTAATGACCCATAAAGGACTGATAAAGGGCTTAGTTTTTCTTATTCAACCAACAAACAACCCATGTTCTACTAATGTGGATCAAATATAATGAACTGGTGCCCTCACACACTTGGCGGGAATCTCTGATGCTAGTCCTCAGCAATTGACTAACTTTGGCTGATGTAGAAAGATAAGGAGTCAGTTGATCTGTCTTTGGAAAAGAAACAGCAGGAAAGAGCTAGAGGTTACACTGGGATGTTGAACGAATATCCTGGAAGTCAGCAATTCTCCATGTCATGCCACACAAATGGCACCAGTGGATTTGAAAGAGACTCTGGTTTGTCTTGAGACTGGAAGAAACGTTCTACCATCATTCCTAGTGAATTTGGTTTTTGCTTTCTTATCATCAGACTCCTGGCCATAAACATTTTTCTCATTTGGTAAACTACACTCAATCTCCTCCTATAAAGCAGCTGAGAAGTTCTGGGACTGATCATAAATGTTCTACTCTGCTATTATCCCACAGGCAATGTGATGGATTTGAAACCTGACCTTTTGAGTCCCTTGCAATCTCCAAGAAGAAGCAACCAATGGAACACATCACATTTCAGACTGCTAGAGGTCATAACCAAACCGAACAGACTTTCCTATACCCTGAACATCATCAAATCTACTAAGAGAGTAATTTTGCTAAGGACAAAGGAGAATTGTCAAATAAGACTAAGAAAATTCCACCAAGTTCAGCTTCCCCCACCCAGATTCCTGTTAAACTCCTAAGTAGCTCTCCTGTCCCCTCCATCAGCAACTGCTTTTTAAAAATAATGCACCTCTAAGCTCATTGCTACTCTGGCCAGAGACCACTTGCAGATAGACTAGATCATTATTTTATTTAATTCTCTTTCCTATAAACATTTTTTTCAATATATCTTTATTACAAATCCTTTAGTTGTCTTATTATACAGGTGTCAAATTTGCCATGTCACATTGCTGTCACATGGTATTTTGCGATGTTTTTCCCCATTTGCAGAGCTGGGATGGGCGGGCCTCTGCATGATTCCTCCAGCCCACGGGCCTGTCTTATTATAACACAATAATATGAAATAAACATCTATAAATATCACCAAAAAGCAATGCAACAACATGCAAAAGCAAGGAAATGTTTGATACAAATCAAAGCTGGTCAAATACAGCAGGGGTGTCAAACTGGATTTCTTTGAGGGCTAGATCAGCATTCTCCTTTGTGGGTGACCAGGGGGAGGGGGAAGAGATGGGATGGCACCTCCTGCAGCACCCTGCCAGCCAAACCAGGGCAGGGGGGCACACACAGCCCCCCCACAGCCTGTTTTTGGTCTGGACTGCTTCCTGCACCACTTTGCCTGCCAAAACAGGGCATGGGGGACATGACCTGGATGGCCTCTAACTTTAACCCTGCTGGCCAAAATGGGGCGCAGGGAGTTTTGGCTGCCAGAGGCACTGCAAGCCCCTCCTTTGCTATTTCCAGGCCGGCTCAGGCGGGCCAGATTTAAGCACCCTGTGGGGCGAATCCAGCTCACGGCCCTTGAGTTTGACACCCCTGAAATACAGAAAGATTTAGGAAACTTAACTAGCCAAGAAGTATTTAGTACTCCTCCCTGTAAAGACTGAATCAATAACTTACACCACTGAACCTGGAATTCAAAGAAAGAAACTCTTGATACTTGGCATATCGACTGAAATGTGCAAAATTGACCAATAGCCATGAGGTGCTGTTGAGGTCTTTTGTGCAAGCTGACCCTGCAATTAAACAGTTAGGAATAATATTAAACAGGTTATAAAGAAGCTTTAAATGATCCAGGGAGGTAAGGAAGTATAATGTTTTGCATTTTAAAGATCCCTGCACCAACTTTCTCCAACTGAATGCTTCCTTTTCTTTCTCTTTCTCCCTATTCCCTTCTCCTAAATTTTATTTTTCCCTTTTTATTATATTGTCATAAATCTTGATGTGTTGTACTATTTGAATATGGTGATATTTATAAGATATTAGTAGTAGTCATTAACATTCTAAGATAGCTTAATGTACTGAAAAGAAAAAAATATCAACATTGATTATACCTTGGGATGATAATATTACAAACCATAAAATTATTTGGGCTTTTCTTCACCTAAACGTAAATATAACATTAACAAAAGAATGCTGCAATTCACATCAAAGTATTAGTTATATGATAATGGTTTCAATCTTAAGCCTGCAACTTAAATTCTCCACTTTATTGTTACTATATATTAAAAGGGGGGGAGATAAAGGAAGCAAATTGAGCAAAAGTTAAAATACCTAAAAGGCAAAAAGATATTTCCAAATCTATTACTGAGAATTTCAATTACTCCGGAGTCAAAATAGATTATTGAGGATAGGGTTCCATTTGCAGTCCAACACATTTAGAAGGGGTGAAGTTGGGGAAGTTCATCAGCCCATTCATTTCATGGAATATTTTAAACAACAATGGCTCAGCGTCAGCTGAGACTTGGCAGTTTGTAGCTTAGTGAGTTGTGTGAACTCACAATTTCCTAGTATGTTATATACCAGAGCACATGCTATGAATGGGCCTCGCTAAGCTGATTGAAACAGTTTGAATAATCCAGCCAGCGTATGGCAAGAGGAGCCTGGATTTGGTCGTGCTCATTCTATGCAGGCAAAATGAGGTAGGTGAAATCAAGGTGGTATTGCTGAAGCCCCATTCGTAAAAGGGCTGGGGTTTGATTTTACTGCCCCACCCCAGGTGCTCCGGATGACCAATCAGCAGAAGGACTGAGGGTTCTTCCAGGGGGTCTCTGTGGGAAGAGGAGGGGAAACATGGATTCCCACCAAATTGGAGCTAATATTGGATGGAATGAGGGACCTTCACATCAGACTTTTACATTGTAAGCCACCCAGAATCATTGGATACAAGATGGGAGGCAAGCAAATTTTACAATTAAATAAGAGCTACTGCAAGCATGCTAGAGGTCCTGGGAATATTGCTTTTTCATTGTATATCCCATTGTTTCATCTTTTTACTTAGAACTCCAGGGGAATTAGTTTCCCCCTCACCAGTAGTAGGAAAATAAAAGCCCTAGATTAACTTGCAATTGCCCAACATTATAAAACTGTAAAAATAAATCTTGGCTCATTTGGCCCAGCCCAGGGACTAGACTGCGGTGTACTTCAGATCAGCTACCAAGAGACCACACCCAGACAAATATCATTGTTCTCTTACCACTAGCATTCAGTTCCCTTAAATAAGGAAGTTGGAACGAGTGGAAAACTTCGTATTGGATGTGATGATTCATCTTCATAAATTCTGCTTCTAATCCTTTAACACTGAGAAACAAAAGCATGTTTTGCAAAAGAGAAGGGATAGATAGAAAAAAATGAAGACCAGGATAAAGAGGAAGGGGGGGGGAGTCTTCTAAGGCAAAGGTAAATATTCACTGTTTTTTAGGACTAGCCTGCTCCAATCTGGGGTCCTTCAGATGTCATCTGGGGCCTTCCCCCAACTTGATGCAGTCATTTTGGCTGGGAATTCTGGGAACTGCACTCCCAAAATATCCTGAGGGCACCAGCTTGGAGAAGCTTGAATTTTGATGTCCACCTAGCTTCTAAAGAACTCAAGCCCATTTCAAACTGGGCTCTAAATCAGGGTTGGGATTCAAATTTTTTAACAACCGGTTCTGTGGGCATGGCTTAGGTGGTGGTTGTGGCTTGGTGGTCATGTTATTGGCTGGATATGGCCAACTCAACATCACTCACATCGAGGCACGCATCTCCTACCTGGCCTCTCAAGACTGTGGACTGGCCTCTCAACAGTCTAAGTGTGAAAAATGGTCGTAAGTCACTTTTTTCAGTGCCATTGTAACTTTGAGTGGTCACTCCACACAAGCCAAGTACCAGCAAAGGAAGGAAAAATAACTCCAGAGACATTCCTGAGACAGGAAGTCTATTCCTGCCAAGAATGTAATAAGAGTTAACGGAGAGGCAGTTTCTGTAAGCAACACCAGAATGTTTCCTTCCTGCCTTCCTTACTGGATTAGGCCAGTAATTTCTTCTAACAACCGGTTCTCCGAACTGCTTAGAATGTTAACAACAGGTTCTAGAGAATAGGTGCGAACTGGTAGAATCCCACTCCTGCTCTAAATCCTCCAGAATGTAGGGCACCAAAATGAACCAGTCTCCTTGCAATTTTGCTCCTTTCTGGATCCAAACAAAATCAACTTGTTTAAGTACCAAACAAATCCTAGCAGCCCTCCAATTAGAAGAGCTAGCAAAGGATATAGCTTCTTTCTTACTACAGGATCATTCCTCATTGCATTGGAAGAAAGAGCAAAAGAGCAAAAGAACAATTACAACATTAACTTTTATGGTATAATGAAAAACCACTGGATCATTTATACTTATCAGAAAATTAATATGATAGGTGTCAGTTCTACTACCAGAAACAGGTAGTATCTATATATCTAAAACAAAGGTTGATCAAATTAGGGCAAAGCAGCTATTCTATAGGTCACCTATAACTTACAGCAAATACATCTATCAGTTATGGGGTGGGCAATGGCTGAGTCAGAGGTCCCAGAGGAGACATCTTGATTATCTTATTTAATACCCCCCTTGTTTATAGAGTACACATAACAAAATACAGAATTCAAATGAGAAGCCTTATTGCTAATTTTTAAATGTTTGATTTTGCAGAATGATCCCCCAATAAAACTCTTATTAAACAGGCTTGACAGGAAAAGATAGAAATATCTCTTAAATATCTTCTGGAGAATACCACAAAAATATTCAGCACAGACTGCAGCCTTGCTTCGTGACCTTGAATAAGGGTTCCAGATATGTGAATTCCAATTCTCAGAATTCCCCAACAATTATAGTAATATCTTAGGAGCTAAAGTGCACATAACTGGAAGTTCTTTAAATTATGAAACTCTTTGCTACATGGGTAAAAGAGACAGATGGACATGTTGTCTGAACTGATGCAAGTTGTTGTTGAAAACAACTGCACCCACATATATAATTCAACACTGTCTTTGTAGAGTTAGAAAGTTAATGCTGGGGCTAAAATGAAACATTTGCGTATAAATGTTTCTATACCCTATAACAGCTATTTGCTGGCTACAGGAAAATCAAAATTTCAAAATACTTGAAGTTTGAGAATTGACAATATTCCTCTCCGGTAGACATGCTAGCAGGTGTTATGCAATCCTAGGAATAATTGAACAGTCGTGACTGAAGAAAAGATTAAGAGTGCCACCATATACATCGCCTGGTATTGCTCGCACTGCATGGTCTCATTGTGAAGACACTGGAGCATCTCTGGTGAAATTCCTGAGATAAAAGGACGAAGTCTTTTCTGGAACCAGGATGTCACAAAGGCGGTCTCATTGAAGCGATCTTCATTTCTTAGCTTCTCATCCCACAAAGCTCTCATGATGGCACTTTTCGCTTGATTGGAAATTAAGGAAGAGTTCACAATCTGGGGAGGAGACATGAGAGTTGCAGAGAAATTGCAACCTACGGGGAAAATGGAATATGCAGCACAAAAAGGGAACAGACATCATGGGAACAGAGGTTTTAAGGAAGAGTGAACTCAGAGAACATTAACAATAGTTTAAGATCCGAAACATCAGGACTAGGAAGTTGAAGAGGCCTTTGTCCCGTTCATGATCGAAGGGCCTTGAGGCAACCGAAAATCTGCCAGCGCTTCTTGCCAGGCTAGTTCTGTCTCACTCAGGGGCCAGTGCTGTCCTCAGGCATCTAATGTGAAACAACTTCGGGAAAGCAACTGCTAGAGTGCCCTTGTGTCATCCATCAGGGAAAGAAAATCCCTGGCAACTGTTCTCCTTGAGAGGAGACAAGATAGCGAATGTACACGGCATGGGTGTGTCTTCCAGAAGGTGCCCACACATCAGGTGCAGCAGTTCACCTGCAAGCGAATCTGCCTAACTACCTGTTAACTGTTACCTCTTGGCTAAAGCACCTTGTTTTATTCCAACTTTGGAAGCCCACTGGGCAAATGGTCATAAAGACTGCTGGAGAAGCAGGAAGGGAATTCTTTAGCTGTAAGTTCTCTAAATTCTCTCCACATCATGGCAGTCCCCAAAAGAGGTGACATGAGGGGGAAGTATGATAAATGGAGGGGGGGTAAATTAAATTGTCTTCCTTTCACCTTTTCCTTCTCATTTCTCCCCAAAGCCTGAAAAAAAAGTGGCAGTCATGAGGTTCGCAATTTGGCACCTGAAGTAGGCAGGTGTGTAGCCCAAATTGTGATGGGCTGTAGAAGAAAGCCTGGGCCCAGGAGCTTGGCTTATGTGAGAAGCAGCAGCAGCAGTCGTGGCCCCCTGCATCTGCCCCTTGCTGTGGACAAGTGGGACTGCCTACCCCGCATGCCAGCAGCAGCCCCAACTGAAATATCCCAGTGGAAATTACAAAAAAAACAACAACACTCTCCTAAGCTTTCTGGATCTCCCAGATGTTTCCCAGTTGGAGGGAAACTCCTCTTAGACTCAGGCCCCATGGGCCATTTGGAGAAGGTTGCCCTCGCTTCCATGAAACACAGGGAGCTTTGTTGGTTCATTCATTAGTAAACTCACAAACTGCTTCCCCAACAGCAGAGCGTGATCTATTGCTCAGTGTCAAGAAATAAGGAGATGATTTATGAGTGAATTCAGTAAGGTTCTGGGAGTTGCCTGAACTCCCATTCTCTGACTGCAGACCTAAAGATGATACAACAGTGGTGGGACTCATCTGCAGGGGGATGAGTCTGCCTACTGAGATGAGGTGGACCGGTTGCTTTCGTGGTGTGGAGACAATAACTTGGTCCTCAACACCGATAAGATCAAGGAACTTATAGTGGACTATAGAAGGAACAGCCCTTGCTTATCAATGGAGATCGAGTGGAGCAAGTGGCCAGTTTTAAGTTTCTGGGTGTTACCCTAAAAGAGGACCTGACCTGTGGGGCTCACATTGCAGCCCTGGTCAAAAGGGCCCAGCAGAGATTATACTACCTGAGGCTTCTCAGGAAACAATAAGCAAATGGAAAATTGCGGGTGACCTTCTACCGCTGCACCATAGAGAGCATTTTAACTTACTGCACCTCTGTATGGTTTGCCAATTGCACAGTGACAGATAGGATGTCACTCCAGAGGGTGAACGTCATTGCCCCTCAGAGGATCCTGGGTTGCCCTCTCCCTTCTTTGGAAGAGCTTTAGAGCTTCCGCTGCCTTAAGAAAGCTCAAAACATTCTCAAAGACCCATCTCATGCTGGGCAGACAGTACAGGACAATAATAAAAACAAGGACAAATAAACTGAAAAACAGCTTCTATCCCAGGGCTCTGTTGAATTCTACTGTATAGTGCAATATTAATGCAATATCAAGGGTTTTCAATTCAATTATATAAAATGTGAAGGATGTGTGTTTTTATATGTATAATGTACACTGAAGATGGCATTTAATTTCATTGTACGAGGTAAACTTAAAGGACTAACTGCCCTTTTACCAAATAAGCCTCATACTGAAACATGAATCTGCTTCACATTTGCAGTTTTGAGATAGTCCATTTCTTTTCTTACACACAGAAAATTAAGTATTTGCTTAATTATTTAATTCCCCCTTCTCCTTTTGGTGCCTTGAAGTCAGTAGAGGTTCCTGGCAACTGTCTGGAGCCTCAGACTGCAGTTTTCTGGGCATGGTTTCCTTTGTGGGACGGAGCGTGATTGGCTTCGTCTCTAAAATGGGACTGCAGCTCCAAGATCTCCAAGGTTCTAGCTACAACACAAACTGGCTCTCACCTATCACGCCCCAAGCAACAATCACACTGCATTGTGTGAATGCAAGTCTTTACTTGAAGAAGTGATGAGCACACAGCAAGTGTACTTTCTTCTTTAATGGTGGGTGGTTTTTGTTTTTTTTACCTTTTCATTAAATTCCTCCAGTGCATTGATCAGCTCTTCCCCATCCACTTGATTTAGAAGGACTCTGACTATACTGACTGGAAGGTCATATTTTTTCCTCAGGGTGAATTCCAAGGCTTTAACTATAAAGGTGGTGTTAACATGACTGAGATTCTGAAGCTAGGGAGAGAGGATTAAAGAAGTATTAGTACTGCTGTCCAAAAGCAGTTTGAAAATGATGCAGTAACAGCAAACTGGCGCGGAATTAAGATACTAAAGCCAACTTTTGAATCTAGCTGCCTGTCAAGATATTGATGGGTTAACAGAAGTCCTTTTCCTTTTCTGAAATCTTCATGAATGAAATTGGACAGACTTTCTCCTAATGCAGGAGGGGTCCCCAAACCTCAGGCTGCAGCCTGTTCGAATGGGCACGCACGCACACACGAAGCTCCACTTGCGCAAGTAGCGGGCAAGTGTGCACACAAAGGTCCACTTACATAGCGGAGTGGCCCTACACACACAAAGTTCATTCCATTTGCACCAGTGGAACTTCATGCACACAAGCACAAGCTCCATTTTGCAAGTGGAGGACATGTGTGCACACTCACGACACACACACGCACTGGAATCCCTCCAGTCAATGACATGGCAATTCTATTTTTGCTTCTTTAACAAGGATGGCTTAGTTTTATTTTAGCCACTAGTTTTGTGCAGGTTGACATCTTCATCTTGCAGTGCACATGAAAAAGAATTTTGACTGTACAGTCATAGGTGCCACCTTGGCTTTTTTAAGTCATCCACCCCAAAATCAAAGGAGTGAGGAAACATCAAACTGAAAACAAGTAGATTCCTTATGACTTGTGTTTGAGGCACCCTGTTCTAAATCTGTACTCTGCATGGTCCAGTTTTCCTCAAATGCCACCCCCGAGACCAGGGTTTCTAACAGTTGGAGAAGGGGTTGGGCTGCCCAAGCCTGGCCTGACCTCTACTAGCTGATGAAAGACCAGCAAAGCCTTCCTCCAGCAGCACTCTCCTAGCCCTGGATCAAGGCCCTATCTTAATCTACTACTGTCAGGCTGTAAGGCAAGCACATGGAGAACTTACATTGTCACAAACGAGGTGAGTAAGGTTGGCAGATATTTTGACATCAATGCTGTAAGAAAAGGGGGAAAAAGACAGGCATAGAGGGACAGTGCCAGAAAAGGCTCCCAAGAATGTGGCTAGGGCCACATTCAATAAGGTAGGGCCATTTTTGCAACAACGGACATGGTACATGACCCACCCACAGCCTTAAAAAAAAACCATCCTGCCAAAAATTCATATTTGCCAAAGAATTTCCAAGTTTTGATAGGTTCTTTTTTTCCATTACTAAATTTGTTATCTGATTGTACCTTACCAGACTAGGAAAAAATATCCTCCCTTTCCATTTTTATATTCCTTTTGGAAGCAACCTGAGCTTCCCTTACAGTTTCAGAGCTTTTCCACAATCGTGTCTTCCTTTATTCTATGGCTGTTAATAGGTTTTGTTATTACCAGAAAGGAAGATGCAGGGCAGAAAGATGTTCAAAATGTTCCCTAATATAGTGTAGCTCCCTCCAAGGCATTGGGAATACAGTCCCACAATGCTTAACCTGTTACAGGATTGCAGAACATGGATGTATCCCATCCTTCATTCTAGCTCTTTCACTTGCAAAACATCCACTCAAAAATATTGTCTTCTGGGCAGCTAATCCCTTGATTCCCTACTATACTCCATTCTGCAAACTGCCATATTCCTGGTAGCAGCTCAAGTTCTCAACTGTTCCTCATGTCATCTATAGAAATCAAGAAACAAAACTTTTTGGCAATATGGCAATAAATACTGACATTTTTGCAGCCAAAAATATTGTTCAAAGCTAAGGACAAAGATTTGTAAAATAGAATGTAGTTCTGAATGTGGACAAGGAAATACCCTTTTATGCTTATTTCATTTTTGTTCAGAATCTTCCCAGCACCAGGAATTTGTTAATTGGTTTATAAAAATACCTCTCTACATCTTCACAAACTTCGGAAACTGCAAAAATAAAAGTAAGAAAAAAATAAAGAAAAAATTAGCAGGCTTCTCCCCCAAAAGATATACTTGTTAGGAGAATCCCAAACGACAAAAGTATTGCAATATATCACGTACCATTAATCCTGGCAGCGGGACACTAAAATGGAGAAAAGTACAAAAGTGCAATTAATGTTGAATCCTTCAAATGTCAGTGAATTCACAATTGTGGTGCAAATGTTTATTGCAAACTGTGATAAAGAATCATGAAGCCTTAACTTTAAAAAAAATAATCTAGTCTTTATTTCTGCAGATTCATAACATAAAGCTAATGCAAGTCTTTACAACTGAAAGGGAGACTATTTATAAAAATAGGAGCCTTGCTTAAAAATGTTCAGCATCCGTTTTTTTCCTTGTTGAGCTGTTTCTTTTGTGATTCACATCCCTACCAGAAATCTTTAGTAGTAAAGTGTCAGGCAACTAAGTTAATTTTTGCCATTTTTTTGTTCAAGAGAATTACAAACGAACTCAAAATCCCCACATTATGGAACAAGGATATGTACTGCAGTATTACAACAAATCAGTGAAAAACCCTGTTCCTGATGATTTCGTCCTTCCCAGGACGCCCACAGGAGGAGATTAAAATCTGCGAGCGCTGCATGCAAAAGGCCAGTCACAATGCCCACTCCACCATCTTGCAAATTTTGACAAGAGCAGGACAGCACCTTCACCGTGTCAAGAGAGACAAAAGCAACTTACCGATGCCCCTTCCACTCTGGCTACAAAGAAGGCTGCAAAACAAGGGGAAGGCCATTAGAAAGGGCCCTTGGCTTTTTCTCGTCAAACCGCTTGGCCACCTGACTCATCATTCCTCCAACTAGGAAGAGCTTTCAAATGGACACTGAGACTCAGATCCTTGTGACCGGATGTGTCAGAAAATAAAAATGAACTCCTCTGCTCCTCCCTGTGGACTGCACACTTCTCCCCAAATACGTGTGCCCAAACAGAGGAAATCTACTCATGCTCTGTGCTTTCTGTTTATCAGCAATCTTTTGCTCCTATGTGTTGTACTACCAGGTGGAGGGATTCGGGCGTTGGTGGGGGGGGAGGACAAGAGGGGGATCAGCTGTTTTGTGGTTGTAAATGTATAAGAAATTCCCAAGAAATGCTGGATTCCATTCATCGGTGAAAAAGCTGCATACACAAGGAAACGGCTTCTCTGTAGACTTCGAAGCTGTGCAAGAAAGATGGATTCAAAGGGCCTCACAGATCTGAGCTTGGCAGAGACATCTATGGCAGAAGGGGGCCAACTCAGCCCTGGAGCCTCTGGTGAAAGAGCCAGGCCATCCCCAACACAAATGAGGACTGCAAGAGACAGAACTCCTGGCTTCCAGGTAGAAGGCTGGGTTACTGGGATGGCCAGTCTACGCACACCTATAGGGATCTACACTAGGGAAAGCTGATGAGAAATTCTTTGAATAAGTATCCAGAACAGGAAGTCTAAATAGACAAAAGTGAATCAAAAGTCCAACGAGAAACAATGGAGTTCTGCATATTCCAATCATTTTGTCATTGGCCTAAGAACTGCCTTAAATTTAAAAGCTGTAGTGAGAAAATTTGGGGGAAACACATAGACAGCTCTAAATGTGCAGTTCAATATCTTCTTCCCGGAAAAATTTGTCTTCTGGCAAGAATTTGCAGCCAGTGGAACTGCATGAGACAATGGCCAGATATCTGCCAGTCTACTTCTGGGTGCAACCCAATGGGTTGGTGATCACCTTTAAAGCCCTTCATGGCATGAGTCCAGGCCACTTGAGGGACCAGTCACCCCACTGGGGTGGGCCTGTCCTTGCTGTGCTGGGGGAGGAGGCCTGCTGCAGGTCTCTTCAGTCTGATTATTCTGACCAGTGGGGTCCAGGAGGGCCCCCTTCTTCTCTGCTCTTGTTCCTGCCCTCTGAAACATCTCCCCCTCACCACCAATGTGAGGCTAACCCAGCCCTCCTCTCCTTTCATAAGGGCTCTGCCAGTTGGCCTGGGGCTGCAATGCAGGAGCAGCCCTCTGGTTGATTAACAAGAGGTCGCAGCTGCAATTGGATTGTAGCATTTGTTGGTTTTTTGTTTCTCTCTCTCTCTCTCTCTCTCTCTCTGTGTGTGTGTGTGTGTGTGTGTGTTGACTGTAAACCACCAGAATTACCCTGTAGGTAACATGGGTGCCAATATTTTTTTAAAATAATTAATAAACAAACAATCTTTAGAAGGGATAAACCCATGTGGAAGAAGATACCGTAACTCTCATAACTGAGATGTTTGGGCGAAAGATGGCCACAACCTTACTGGCAAGGAGTCAGTGTAGAGGGGGAGGGAGGAGAAAAGCAGTGACGTACCTATAGAGAGCACAAAAGTTGCAAATAGGAATGAAGGCTGACACACCTGTGCCATGGTGGGTCTCCTCCAAGCACTGCAAAAAGAAAACAGCCACCAGTTGTGCAATTTAAAGGTTCTTAAAATGCATCTCAAAGGTTTCACAGAGGAAAGTTGCAAAAGTTGTTGACATGTTTTACTCTCCCCGTGAATGACACCCTGACAAAACAGCATGTAGGTCAAGCAACCTCATCCGTGCATCCATTCATGCTTTGGGACAAGTCATGTTCAGTAATCACTTCGCAAGAGAGTGCTCTCAAAATGCAGGCATGGAGACTGCCTGGCAAAGTTCAGGTTCCTAATCTGAACCATTGCTCAAAGCAATATAGAAAAATGTAGCCAACAGGACATCAAAGCAAATAGAGAGCAAGCAGAAATTCATTTTTAATATGTTTTTCTTAGAAAAGCAAATTGTAGATGAATACATTCTTTGCCTCTGGTTTAAACAACAAAATGTCTACCTGTCAAACAACAAGTAGCCCAAATCCAAAGACCCTGGAGCAAAAACCTTTAGAGGCAAATGTTAAGTTTTGGAAATTTCCTTGAAAGAATTTGGTAAAAACAAGGAATGCCAGTAATCAATTGCCAAAGTAAATAGACCATTAGGAAAGTCCAAAGGTTTCACAATCCAGGGTTTATTCTTCTGAATTCATGTCTTAACTATTTTTTTCCAGTTTCCATATTTCAAAATTATTATAATGCAATTGTTATCCGCAAAGCTCTGTCGTGTTTTGAGCTATTTGGTAAAAACAAGAAGATACCTCTCCAAATGCACACAAGGAAACAAAAATTGGGAAACAGAGAACGGGTCAAGGGAAATTATAGCACTGTAAGCAGTAAATACAATCAATGGATCCTCATAGATAAAGGTTTACCCACCTTTATTCAGGAGTCGAAGACCTCCTGATGTACCTTAAAGAACAAGTTTTTGCTGGATGATCCTGATCTTATCCCTTGAAGGTGGGAGATGTCAGAAAGAAAGAGGCGTGACAGGTATCAGCTTTCCACAGTTGCTTCAGAAGGAGATTAAATTATGGTTGGAGGATGACTATAATCCCTCTTTTAAATACTCAGGCAATCTCCACCTATCAGTGGAAGCCATGTCAAAATAGACATATCTCGCTTAAAGGCACGACTCCCAATCAGTAGTAATTATGGTTATTTACCATTGATTCCAAAGTCCACCATTTGGAACATGGAGTTTCTCACATTTTGAAAAGGAAAAGATGAAATTTCTTTCCAAATGTCTTCCTATCACATCTACAGTATATTAGTCAGATGATCAAAGTCATTAGAGGTGAACATGCTATAAAGTTTGGGGATACCAAAGCAAGCTTTGGATTGCAAAATTCTCTTCTGCTTTTTGGAATGAAAAGGGCATTGGGGCATTGAATGGACCTTTCCTCTCTTCTGAAGTTGTGGTGTTAATATAGTCAAGTTCCTTATGAAGAAAACGTAAATTTTGTGAAGTTTTGGTCAAAAAGCAATCCAAATGCAATTTGTACTGATATCTAGTCAACCCTCCAGAGATTTAGACAAAGATCCAGCAAGAATATATCCACCATTACTTTGTGGGTATCATCAATTTCAAAGGTTTCTTGGGATTCAACTGCTCTGAAGCCAACCTTTATGGTACTTAAGAGCAGAATCCTGTGGGGATTTTGGCAAAAGCCAGTTAAAATAGAGGCCAAGAGAAGCAGGGATCTAAAGTTCTTAAGTTCCTAACAATTTGCAGTAATATTTTAGAAGAGAAGGATTAGATGGAATGCATGTGCCTTTACATTAGAAAATTAGAAAAAGTCTCCCTTAACTTAATAAGGTTGGTGGTTCTTACAGTTTTTATTGTGGGGGAGGAAAAAGCATTAGCAAAGATACTGCACAACTTACTGCTTATCCCAATTGTTTGTCTACACCTGCAAACAGGTAACATTATTTTAAAACTTGCTAACCCTTTGACGTCTGCATTCTTTTTGCTTGACTTTCATCTACTTGTTGATAATAAAGATATTCAATAGTTTCAGAGCAGGTTGGCCAGGTTTCTCTTGGCTTCAGGGAATTCCAGCCTGGCCAGTATGTCCTCATTCTTGGACAGCCCCTCCTAGAATGCCCTACCATTCTCTGGGTCATGCTGGCTTCTCTTTGCACATGATTACTAACGCTACTTACAGGCAACCTCAATTATTTTTAATTTTTCTGTAAAGCAGTAGGGAAATCTATGTACTTGATCATCTACACTACCATATCTCCATAGTGGAAGCAAAAGAAAAGGAAAAATGAACAATTGATTGAATGAAACCGATTCCAAATATGGATTCTGACGTGTAGGAAATTGCATGAAGCTAACTAGGTGGGAACTGATGCAAGAGGCATCTATCTTTAGATCCTACATACATTGCAAATAGCCAGAACATGAAGTAAAGGTGTTAAGAACATTTCCGATGTGCTGGAATGCGCTAAACACCTGTGGGACTTATTTGGCTGAGGGCTACAGATGCCCCCGGCCAAAGTCTTCTGCTTCCCGCCTCAGATTTTTACTCCATCTCCAGATTGGGGCAAAGTTAGCGACTAACTTTAGCCCAAACCTGCCAAAAGACACAGGGAAGATAATAGGTTGATTCATCACATTCCACTCAG
This sequence comes from Hydrophis major, assembly GCA_033807585.1. NCBI lineage: Eukaryota > Metazoa > Chordata > Lepidosauria > Squamata > Elapidae > Hydrophis > Hydrophis major. The sequence goes on from CM066340.1 coordinate 404,838, forward strand.
CCTGTAGAGAGTCTATATATTTCTCACATTTCTATCTTGCTGTAATAGACCATAAAAACCAAGTAAAACACCCATGGTATAACATTCATAAAACAGTACAATACCCCCAAGGTAAAACATGTAAGTTAAAAATGGTGTAATGAAACCAGGGGGAAAGCTCTCAGAACTACTCTGTCTTTGAAAGCTTCTGAAGAAGGCTCTGATCTCCCAGCAGGCTGTTTGGCAGCATCAGTGCTGCTATGAAAAAACACCCCCTTCTTGTGGCAGTCTCCATCTGAAATGTGGGCTCAAGAGTAGTTTCTGTTTGACCTGACAGGCCTGCCCGGCCTTGGTGGGAGGAGGGGATCCTGGAGCAGAGCCCTAATGGGATTATAGGTGAGAAGCAGTTCCTTACATTGTACCCAGAAACCAATCAGCAGCCGAGAGTCGACAAATTACAGTAATGGGTTCCCAATGACAACACCATGGAGTTTTTCAGGTGTTTTTCAGGTGTATCAATTTTAATCTGAATATTATAACTGCCTGAAAGCTCAAGGATGAGTTCACCAGAAATCAACAGGATTTTATCATCTTGTGAGATTCTGAATGATTTGTTTTTTAAAATATTGGAGCGGAATGACATACTTGATGACATCATGGTTTCGAGAATATAAATGAAATAATCTCTGCTATAAACCTAAGTCACCAGAAATCAACAGTAGTTTAAATTCACCTTACTGAACAAACCCATAACACCTATTATTTTTAGTACCAGTTAAACAGGGTTCCACTTGGCCAAGACTGATCAGGCAGTGACTCTAAGTACATATCATTATTTATTTTAATAAATCTGAAACAATAAATATTCCAAAATCTTATAAAAGTCATAAACACACAAACATCACCTTACATCATGTTTTCAAATATACAAAGAAATTATTTCATAATCCCAGTTAATAGTGCAAATTTAGAAACTTTGGGTGATGATATGCAGTAGGAACTAATGTAACACAGCTAAATTCACAAGCCATCATGAATTTTTATCCCAAAATAGATCTTTCATCTTACAATTCATAAAACATCCCATTAAGGAATTAGATTTATATTTCTGGTCAATTCCTAACAAAAGTTTATCAAAAAGTTCAGAGAGCAGGAGGGGAGGGGAGGATCATGGGGCTGAAAGGAACCTCAGAGGTCTTCTACTCCAGCCCCTCCCTAAGGCATCCAGGTCAAATGGTTGTCCAATCATTCCATGAACATTTCCAGTGAGGGAGCATCCACAACTCCAGGAGGCAAGCTGTTCCATTAATTGCTGTCAGGAAATTTTTCCTGAGTTCCAGGAATTTAATTATTTAATTATTTTCCTGCTTGGTCTACAAGGTGCAAAGGTTGAAAACAGCACTCATTCTGATTGCTGGGGGATGGAGGATGGGAGCAAGCAATGTCACAAAAGCAGCATCTCTTATCCCACAGTGTTTAGCCAAGAAAACACTTAGCAATTTCCTGTGCTAGCATTACATCAGGCGTTCCTTATTAGTTTCACACAATAATTTCAAACTGAAGTAAGAGTGGCATGGTGACCTAGAGGTGGGTGAAAGTTCAATCCTAGGCAGTGAGTGATGTTTCTCTATCAGAGCGCAAAGAGAAAATATCTGCTGCAAACTCCATGTAGGCATCAGGAAGGGCATCCAGTCAGTAAACGCTCAGCTCCATTCAGTCATCCGACTCCACCCCGAATCAAGAGATTACAGGGTCATAAAAAGAATAAAAATTCAAACTGAAGTAAATGATAAACTATTAAGGAACATGCAAGAAGACCTTCCCACTTCAGTTAAAAGGCAGAGTGGTGTGAGGCCAACTCTACTCTACCCCTTTTGTACAGGCATCATGACACTGTGCACAAACACGCTTGCAGATGCCCATTGTTTTTTCACTTTTACATTCAGAGGTCCACCTATGGTCCACCTGCAAAATGTGAGAGCGCCTCATAACAGCTACTGTTTTCCTTATTTCCTGGGGAGAAAAAAAATAGATTTTCCCTTTTGTTATGAGTTATTTTAATGTTATTTTATAAACTCCCTGTTTAAATCTCTAGTCCTGATATACTGTTCCTGACAGTACACTTATGGGTAAAATAATTGCTCCTTGCTTCATTTCAGGAGACAGATTAAGAGAAATATTTTTGTAATATCTTTGTGCAACAGAAGCTTCATATATTAAAACCACAGGAGTTATTCTTAAAAAAATGTCAAAATTAAAATGTGTGAAGTTTAAAAAAATTCTCAGGCTCTCTATGAGGAAAACAAATGATTTATTAATAATACAGTGGAATACTTATAGAACAAAAAACATGTGGAGATGTGGAGCAAGAAGATCTGCTTGTAAGTTTCGACGTGGTTTCACTATTCACTCAAGTCCCGACAAAAGAGACCCTTGAAATCATCAAAAATAAATACCAACCAGGGGGTTTCCGGTTTCGCGTGGCTTCGGGGCAGCAGGAATTCGCGACAGCTCGCGATTCCTGCTGTGCTAGCCATCGAGGTACCCCCGATCCAGATGGGTCAGGGGGATATGGCTGCCCTGTAGGGACAGCTGAAGAGAGAGGGGAGTCGGATAGGGAGGTGGGGGTGTCGCAGACCCCCCCTTCTCCGGAAAAACCCCTTTTTCCCAAGGCGGTGGAGCGGCGGTCAGCAATGGCCGCCACGAAGAAGCCAGCAACCGGGTAAGAACTGTGCTGGAGGAAGTGTGAAGAGTGAAAGTTCTGTCTGAGCCGGGTCAAGTAACACCTTTTAAATTTCCTGGAATTGAGCTGCTTGAATTGCTGGAGGATACATTGTATCCCTAAGAAGAGCGAAAAGCGGCGGAGAAGCTGTTAAAGGGAACTTTTTTTTTTTTCTTTACTCTCCCACCCCATGGAAACAGCAGAAATATTTGGATATATTGGACATTGAAAGTGAATTGCTTTGAGAGTTGAAGCTAAGAGACAAAAGGATTTTTGGACATTGAAAAATTTAAGAAATTGGAAAACCCTTGTTGGAGGTATGGATTTCTGATTATTTAAAATTGACATTGCAAGTGGGAAGGGAGAGAAAAAAAAAATTGGAGCAGAAGCTGAAAAAGGAGGAGATTGCCTAGAATCCCAAAGGAAGATATATGGTAATTGGACCTCTTTGATTAAAAATTAACCCCAGAAAGAGAAAGAGAAGAAGGAAGAAAAGTATTAACTTTTGGAACTTTTTTTTTAATTGCTTTTGATTGTCTTTGATTAAAAATACTTGTGGTTGTTTTGGAAAAAGTTTCCCTTTTCATAATGGCATCGTTTGTGGATGAACTAGAGATTGAATATCAAAAATATAAAAAAGAAGATACTTTGGGCACTTTGTTTCAATTCTTAGAAATGGTGTTATGTACTTATGAAAAGTTGATTACGCAGCAGAAGGACTGGGACAAGGAAGAAGAGGAAGAAGAAGCCATCTTTGATGAACAATGGGTCCCTTCCGGAGAGGAGGAGAAAAAGGATAAGAAAAAGGGGATTTAAGAATTATAAAAACAACCAAAAGAGAGAAAAATGAGCGAAAAGGTGGAGGCAAGGTTAGAAAGCAAAGGAAAAGGAGCAAGAAAAGCGAGGAGAAAAAGCAAAGGGGTAAAAAGGGCAAGGAGAAGAATAAGCAAGAGAGAAAGGGGGGGAGGAGAAGCCTTAATGGGGGGAAGCAAGACCTAAAGAAAAAAAGTTTATTTAGAGACAATGGGTGAATTTAATTTAGATTAAAAGAGGGATTCTGGAGGGTACATAAGTTTGTGTTTTTATATGTGTATTTAGAATATAAAATTCATTATGTAATCTTAGAATCTTTTAAACAGAATCCCAAGAAAAATTGCTATACGAAGTATTTTTAAGTTAGGGTAATGAGTTATAGATGTTACTCCAATTGGTGTACAGGAGAAGTATAGTAAAAGAAAAAAAAGATGAATGGATAATTGGAAATAGAACAGACAAAGAATGTTGTTGAAAATGGTAATAAGATATGGAAGGATATATATGCTTTTTTTTGGATTTTGTATATTGATAAAAGGCAATAAAATTTTAATTAATAAGAAATAATTGGGATGGAAAGGAGAAGTAGGGATAAGATATGAAGTTAATACTATATGAAGTATTGATATTATAATTTGGAAATGTTATGCCTTATTGGTCTTTTATTATTATTTTTTCCTAGAAAAGAATTTATAAGCTGTTATGCCTTGACTCATTGTGCATTGTTTTTATAAAACTGATAAAAATGGTTTTTATATATATATATATAAAAGAAAATGATAATAAGATATGGAAGGATATATGGGATGAATATGATGTTTGAATTTGTGTCTGTGTGAAGAGTTTTAACCCGGGAACAGACAACCTTCAGAAAAGATCTTTTAGTTTTGTTTATGTTTTGTGTTTTGTATGTTTGTGTATTGTGTTTTTTGTAAAACTAATAAAATCTGTTTTTTATAAAAAAAAAAAGAATTAATAAAACTTTGGAGGAATGTTAGATGAGAATAATTGTAAACAAGTCAGAAAGAAATGAATATGATGACTATAAAATGGATAAATATAGAAAAGAAATGAAATTGAATAAGAGTAAAGAGAAATAATGAGAAATTTTCTGAAAGATATTTATGTGTCCATATGGAAATGGGATAAATTAGAATTATGTTGTATAAAAATAATGTTTTATTCGACTTGTAAAAATTTATAATGTTAAGAGGTTTTATGTATTTATGTATTTAATGGTTAATGATGTGTTGTTTTATCTTTAAAATTAATAAAATTTGTTTCAAAAATAAATAAATAAATAAATAAATACCAACCAGCTAAACACCTCATGGAACTAACAGAACACTGCTTCACCAACACATATTTCATATACAAAGGACAAAGATACAAACAAATTGAAGGAGCCCCTATGGGATCACCACTGTCACCCGTCATTGCAAACCTGTTCATGGAATAATTCGAATCCAGAGCCCTAGCCAATGCCATCCACAAACCCAAACTATGGTTAAGACACATTTGTGATTTGGCTCCATGGAAAAGAAAACCTAAACAATTTCCTAACACACCTAAACAGCACACACCCCAAAATCAAGTTCACCATGGAAACAGAAACAAACAAACAACTACCATTCCTAAATGTACTAATCTACAAAGAAACAGATAGCACATAAGGACACAACGTATACAAGAAGAAAACACACACTAACCGCTACCTCAACGCCCAATCCCACCACCACCCAGCACAGATAAACTCCGTGGCTAAAACACTAATTACTAGAACCAAACGCCTGGCAGACAAGACACACATTAAGACTGAACTATGCACCCTGACTAAAATATTGACAGCCAACGGCTTCCACAAAAGCAAAATCAGTCAAAAAGCTGGAACACACTTCCTCACTAGTCCAACACATGGAAGCCACAGGTCATAGCATCAACTTTAATGGCACCAAAACCTTAGCCACTATAGAAAACCCTAGCCACAGAATCATCAGAGAAGCCATAGAGATTGAAAAAAGACCAGAAAGCATGAACAGAAGAGATGATTCCACCAGGCTGTCAATCATTTGGAAGCCTGCACTCACAAACAAAAAAATCTCCACACCACAAGCCAGACAAACACCTGGGCACAAACAGATCCCCCCTGATACCTCCATCTCAAACACACCCCAACCAGGCACCCAGATGAAACCCAGCTTCCTAACTGATAGCCGTCCATTTACCCGAAGCCAACCTGCACTAAAGGCCTCCAATAAAGTAACACAATGCTGCCAGCTAATCAAGATACAAAAAGAGCCAAAAAACAGACAGAAGATATTAGAAACACCAATCAAGCAGAACACAGCAAACTCCAAGACCAATAAACACAGACCAAGACTCCCAACCAATCAGGATGAAGAAAAAACCATTCTGGCACAGCAATAGGCTGCCCCAAATTTAAATCTTGAACCACTGTAAAAGTCTGACTCACAGATGAACACTATACAGAAACCTGATGATGGCAGATGGGATTCTGCTGAAAGGTTGCTACAACTTTAAAAGCACAACTACTATGATGTGGGAAAATACCTGAACTAAGCTGAATGCCATACATGTAAGTACCCGCAAAAACTTAAGAAAACAAATATCAAACCTCTACAGGGAGGGAATAAACAACCAGATCAAAACCTACGAGAAACTGGAAATTAAAAGAGCAGGAATACTATGTGATCTTCAATTCCTACGCAGCTGCAGAGACAACAATACTACACCTGCTTCAAATTAACATTTCATCAAAGCACAGCAGCCACTAAACGTATCCTGAAAAGAACTGAAATGGCTCTACTAAGGAACGAGCTCCACAGAAAGAGATTCCAATTAGATCAGTTAAACAAAGATTTGCTAGCACTACACCTGGAATTGAGCAGCAAAATCCACCCTCTACTTTGGGACAAGATAAAACAACTTACAACTTGGAGAGCTGAATCTGCAAGCATTTACAAACAGGAAAAGCTCTTGAAAAAATTAAAGAAATTAGAACATGACAAGAAAACCGCCAACAACTCACAACAACACCCGAAACAATTAGTGTACAATGTTTCCAACAGAGAACACACCAAAACAGAAACAGAAGTCCTAACCAAAGGATTCAATTATGCTATAGCACCCCCAAAAATCCCCACAGAATCCATCATATGTGCAGTAGAATCCAGCCTAACTAAATTAAATACAGATGAAGCTGATAAAATAAGACACCAAGTTACCAACATCCTATGCACAAGCAAACCACCCAAAAGCAACTTGCAGCAAAATGAAATTAAAGCGCTACAAACCCTGAAAAGAGACAGCAGCATAATCATCCTCCCAGCAGATAAACGGAATGCCACTGTAGTAATGGACAGAAAAGACTATGAAACTAAATTGACAGACCTACTCCAAGACTCCACATACAAACCCATAAACACAGACCCAACCACGTATCTGGAAAAATTAACCAAGAAGAAAATTATAACCAGCCACATAAGCAAAGAGATCCAACACATGATCATATCCAGAGAGAAATCTTCCAGATGCCCCAAACTATACGGCCTCCCAAAAATACACAAAGAAGGCATACCTCTCAGACCCATAGTCAGCTCCAGAGGAGCACCACTACAAAACCTAGCTAAACACCTAGCAAAAGAGCTACAGCCCCATGATGAAACAGCAGCTTCTCATGTACAAAACTCATACCACTTCTTGGAAATGATCAAAGATCTACACGTGGAGCAAGAAGATCTGCTTGTAAGTTTTGACGTGGTTTCACTATTCACTCAAGTCCCGATAAAAGAGACCCTTGAAATCATCAAAAATAAATACCAACCAGCTAAACACCTCATGGAACTAACAGAACACTGCTTAACCAACACATATTTCATATACAAAGGACAAAGATACAAACAAATTGAAGGAGCCCCCATGGGATCACCACTGTCACCTGTCATTGCAAACCTGTTAATGGAAGAATTCGAATCCAGAGCCCTGGTCAATGTCATCCTCAAACCCAAACTATGGTTAAGATATATCGATGACACATTCGTGATTTGGCCCCATGGACAAGAAAACCTAAACAATTTCCTAACACACCTAAACAGCACACACCCCAAAATCAAGTTCACCATGGAAACAAAAACAAACAAACAACTACCATTCCTAGATCTACTAATCTACAAAAAAAAACAGATGGCACACTAGGACACACCATATACCAGAAGAAAACACACACCAACCGCTACCTCAACGCCCAATCCCACCACCACCCAACACAGATAAACTCCGTGGCTAAAACACTAATTACTAGAACCAAACGCCTGGCAGACAAGACACACATTAAGACTGAACTATGCACCCTGACTAAAATATTGACAGCCAACGGCTTCCACAAAAGCAAAATCACCAACTTGATCCACAAAAACACACTGAGACATAATAGAGACCCAGAAGATGAACAGACCCATGGAACAGCTGTCCTGCCCTACATAAGAGGCACTACAGACAAAATTAGTAAGATTCTATACAGACGCCACATCAAGACTGCCTTCAAAACAGACAGAAAAATAGCAGCCATCCTCAGGAACCCCAAAGGTAAAATTGACCTGGAAAACCAAGGCATATACGAAGTCCCCTGTGCATCATGCCCGGTCACATACATTGGACAGACCAATAGAAGAATAAGCACCCGCCTGGATGAACACAAAAATGCAGTCAAAAAGCTGGAACACACTTCCTCACTAATCCAACACATGGAAGCCACAGGTCATAGCATCAACTTCAATGGCAACAAAACCTTAGCCACTATAGAAAATCCCAGCCACAGAATCATCAGAGAAGCCATAGAGATTGAAAAAAGACCAGAAAGCATGAACAAAAGAGATGATTCCACCAGGCTGTCAATCATTTGGAAGCCTGCACTCACAAACAAAAAAATCTCCACACCACAAGCCAGGCAAACACCTGGGCACAAACAGATCCCCCCGATACCTCCAGCTCAAACACACCCCAACAAGGCACCCAGATGAAACCCAGCTTCCTAACTAATGATAGCCGTCCATTTACCCGAAGCCAAGCTGCACTAAAGACCTCCAATAAAGTAACACAATGTTGCCAGCCAATCAAGATACAAAAAGAGCCAAAAAAACAGACAGAAGATATTGGAAGCAGAACACAGCAAACTCCAAGACCAATAAACACAGACCAAGACTCTCAACCAATCAGGATGAAGAAAAAACCATTCTGTCACAGCAATAGGCTGCCCCAAATTTAAATCTGAAATCACTGTAAAAGTCTAACTCACAGATGAACACTATACAGAAGCCTGATGATGGCAGATGAGATTCTGCTGAAACGTTGCTACAACTTTAAAAGCACCACTACTATGACGTGGGAAAATACCCAAACAAAGCTGAATGCCAGACATGTAAGTACCTGAGAAAACTTTAGAAAATATATATATATATAGTGACAGAAAGGATCGATCCTGCTGTGAGTTTTGAATCTGATGACTCTGAAGATGAAAGGGTGGAGCCTGTTGTGAATGTGGAGTCTGAATTATCAGAGGACACAGATGTGAGCCAGGAGGATGAGAGATTGTCGGAGAGACAATCCTCGCCAGAACCTTCGACTTCAGTCATGCCAGCAACTGATCCACAAAATGAGTCAGAGGCTTCTAATGGGGAAACTGACAGATCGTAGATTGACACTAGAACCAGGAGAAGAATGAAACATCAAGCTGAAGGAGGCGTCAAGCCAGGCGTCAAGCAGAGCTTCGTTTTGGCGATACAGCTGCAATCTCGGGGCTTCGAGATCGCAGCTGATATTTTCACCCCTGGTCGGTCCCAACGGACCTAAACCATCCCGTAGAGACGATGACTGTGAAGGGCATACTCCCTGGATCCTAGGGATATCGCAAAATCCCTGGTTTGATCTGGGAGAAGTCCTTTTGCTGGCGGCGGAGAGGCAGCCTCCATAGCTGCTGAAGAGGGGACAGCTCCGGAAAGGAAGAGGCTGGAAGTGAAAGTGTGTCAGCTGGGTGAGAAACTTCTTTTTTTTTTTTTGTTAATTCGCTGAGATTTGAAAGGACACTGAATATGAGAAGAAACCTGTGAGATTTTTTCTTTTGACAAAACTATATGAACAGCGTTTTTTAAAGGGATGTCAAATTGAGGCTTGGAATTTTTTTTCTTTTTCTTACTTTTTTTGGGGGGACTTTAGCGTGACTTTGTAGTTAACCGGACTGAATTTTCTCTTATATATATTCTTATGCTCCTTTTGATTTTTTAATTTTCTTTTAGGATAGAGGCTCCCTTTAGCTATTTTCTCTCTCTCTCTCTCTCTCTCTCTCTCTCTCTCTCTCTCTCTCTCTCTCTCCATATATATATATATATATATATTATGATGGCAGATGAGATTCTGCTGAAATGTTGCTACAACTTTAAAAGCACCACTACTATGACGTGGGAAAATACCCGAACAAAGCTGAATGCCAGATATATATGTATGTAAATAATTTTTCTTTTTTCTTAAACTATGTTTTTCTGGCTGGGGGGGGAAGTGTATTAAGAAACTTTGTAACACTGCCAACTAGAGGCTTGAAAATATTTTATTTGAATTGGAGAGAATTGTGAGAAGACTCCTTCTCAAGGACATTTCAATGTGATAAGATAGAGGGAGAGCACAGCAAAATATTATTACAGGTGTTTTCCTGGACTCTTATCAATATTTCATCACTTGAGGCTTGGCTTTGAAGCTAGTGGAGAAGAGAGTCATAATAAGAGCCTTGGACAACTAAATAAAGTGCAGTGTGCTTTCTTATTTTTTTTCACCTGTGATACCCCTACTCATTGTAAATTTTAATTCTAGTAATATTCTTATTTTTGCTTTTTATTTTAAAGGGAAAGCCTCAGATTTTTTTCTTTATTTTTCTTTTTTTCTCCTTCTTTTTACTGGGATCCTTTTGCTTTTTCCATCCATGTTTTTGGACCATTCTGCTTTTTCTTTTTTATTATTGAGATTTCCCAATTGGATTAAGGTGTGAAGAACCTGAAGGAATTTCTTCTTCTTTTCCTTATTTTTGTTCTTTTTCTTCTTAATTATTATTATTATTGGGCTTTTTTTCTTTTTTTCCATTTTTCATTTTTTATGGTGGACTACTCCATAATTGGATTAGGGTCTAGAAGAACCTGAAGATTTTTCTTCTTCTTTTTCTTTTTTGGCATTGGGCTTTTTACTATTGGATTTTTCCATTTTGGATTATAATTGGCTATTCTACCAGTTGGATTAAATGCTAAAAAAAATTGAAGCTCTTGAAACATCAAAATGAGCAGGAAACCCATATCTTCTGGCGTTTCTACTTCTACCTCTGCCTCCCCACCAGCTAGAGGACAACGTTTAATTCAGACAATGTTGAAGCAAGATAAGAAACAAGAAAAAATGACTTTACAGATGATTATGCAAGGAATCCAAGATCTCAAGATAAAAACAGACATTATTGAACAAAGAACAGAGAAGACTGATGAAAAAGTGGAAAATATTCAACAAATGATGGTGAAGTATGAGGAGAGATTCCAAAAAATTGAGGAAGAAGGGAAACAAAGAGAGGAGAAGATTGGAAATATTGACAGTAGATTAACAGTGGTTGAACAAGATAAAAGTGGGATGTTAAGGTGGGAGATGGACAGGTCAGAATTCTATCTCAGATTTCAAAATATAGAAGAAGAAAAAGGACAAAACTTGGCTGCGATAATGATAGAAATTTTGGTGGATGCTTTGGAAATTACAGAGGAAAAGATGATGGATGGAGTAGATGAGGTATACCGAGTTTTTACAAGATATGCGATGAGAAATAAATTACCAAGTGAAGTCCATATTAGATTTACCAAAAAATCCATCAAAACACAAATATTACAAGCTGTAAGAGAGAAGACATTGAAATACAAAGGCAAAGAGATTGTGGTTTTAAAACAAATACCCAGAAGAGTGAGAGAGATGAGAAGAGAATATCGATTCCTGACCAAAATGCTATTGGAAAAGGAAGTGAATTATAGATGGCTGATTCCAGAAGGATTAATGTTTACGTGGCAAGAACAGAGACATAGAATTGATTCAATTGAGAAAGCAGAACTTTTCCATGCAGAATTTTTTGGAAGGAGAGAAGAAGAGGCAGAGAAAGAGGTCTGAGTTTCAAGAGGAACAACTGGAGACTGAAAAAGAGGAAGGCGCAGTAGGTGGACAAGTGGATAGTAAAGAACAGTGTGAAATGAGATCCACGAGAGCGGTTAGACCTAAATATAAAGCATAATCATGGAAGAAAAAAATTGATTACAATGAATATAAATGGACTCAATTCAGCTGTTAAAAGAAGGAAAACCTTTCATAAATTAGAGAAATTAAAATTTGATATAATTTGTCTACAAGAAGTACATATCAAAAAACAACATGAACAATTATTAGTACAGCCAGAATTAGGGAAAATATTTACTTCTTTGACTCAATGTAAGAAAAGAGGAGTGGTTCTATACATTAAAGAGGCTATCCCAGCAAAATTGAGCTATACGGATGAAGACGGAAGAGTATTAATAGTGGAAATAATGGACAACAATATAAAAATACTCTTGATTGCAATTTATGCTCCAAATGATAAACAAGAAGAATTTTATAGAAAATTACACATGAAAATAACTGGACTGGACTATGTTAATATAATTATGATGCGAGACTTTAATGGAATTGTGGACAATAAACTGGACTATATAGTAACAACAACAAAACAAAATAGACTCTCCCTAAATCCTTTTTTAAAATGACAGACGAATTAACTTTAAAAGACATTAGGAGAGAAAGAAATGTTAAAGCTAAACAATATACTTTCTATTCAAATAGACATTTATCATGGTCCAGATTGGATATGATTTGGATTTCAACAGAATTAATATCTAATATTCAAGAAACAAATATTGAAACAAGTACTTGGGCAGATCATAGCCCAATGACAATTAAATGGAAGGGACAAAAAAAAAAGATCAAGATGGACATTAAAGAATACTATCTTAAAGGAAAAAGATTTTACACAATGGATGGAGAAAGAATTGGCTTTTTTTTTAGAGAAAATAAAAGAGAAGATACTTCAACGCAGAATGTTTGGGATACAATGAAGGCATATGCTAGAGGTTTGATAATAGATTATACAAGAAAAAAGAATATTAGGAAAAGGCAAGCTTCTAAGGCCTTGGAAGATGAGTATAAAAGACTTGAAAAAGAATTACAGAAAATGCCATAGAAAAAAGATATTAAATTGAAGTTGGATATAATTAAACATAAAATGGAATTAATAGAGAAAGAAGAATTAGCACAGAAAATTAGACATGCTAAACAGAATTATTTTGAAGATGCAAATGAACCAGGTAGATGGCTAGCATATAAATTGAGAAAGGAGAAAGAATCAAGAAAAATATTGAAGTTAATAGATGAACAAGGCCAAGTTTGTTATGGTAATTAGGAGAAAAGGGAAATTATTCGAGATTTCTATGGGCAACTATATAAACAAGAGAATATTGATGAGGAAAAAGTCAAACAGTATCTACAGAATGCTAACCTACCGAAGATATCTAAAGAGACTGAAGAAATACTAGAAAGCAATATAACAATGATGGAATTAAATGAAGCACTTAAGAAACAAAATAATGGGAAAGCACCAGGTCCAGATGGGCTTCCGGCAGAATTCTATAAAACATTTCAAGAATCATCGAGCATTCCATTGCTAGAAGTTATGAATGAAGCTATGTCAAAGAAGATGATACCCAAAACATGGTCAGAGGCTTATATTACACTTATTCCAAAAGAAGAGGCTGATCCACTGCAAATTAAGAACTATAGATCTATTTCTTTATTAAATGCAGACTAAAAAATCTTTGCTTCAATTTTAGCAGAAAGACTTAAAAAATACTTAAATAATTTCATTCACCCAGATCAAAATAGATTTCTGCCAAAGAGACAAATTAGAGATAATATGAGAGTAATCTTGGATACTTTGGAATACTATGAGGCACATCCTGAAAAGCAAATGGCTTTCATATTCCTAGATGCTCAAAAGACATTTGACAACGTGAACTGGAGATTTATGTTATTACTATTGGAACAGATGGGTTTTGCCAGAAAATTTATCCAAGCAATAGAAGCCATATACAATAAACAGACAGCAAAGGTAATGATGGAGGGAGAACTTACAGACTTTATCAATATAAGAATAGGCACAAGACAAGGATGTCCCCTATCTCCTTTGCTATTTGTATTGACTTTGGAAGTGTTGAATAGAAATATTAGGGATGATAAAAGCATAAAAGGAATGAAAATTAAAAAGGAAGAATTCAAACTGCAAGCCTTTGTTGATGACTTAGCCTTTATTTTGGAAGATCCATTAGAAACAGCTCCAAAGTTATTGGAAAAGATAGAGATATATGGTGAGGTGGCTGGTTTGAAAATAAATTAAGACAAAACAAAGATTTTGACAAAGAACATGCTACTGAGACAAAGAGAAGAACTGGCAGACCTGTTGAGAATCCAAGTTACGAATAAGGTCAAGTATCTGGGGATACACTTGACAGCAAGATGTAGCACATTAAAAGAGAATAATTATATTAAACTTGAACAACAGATAGCTACAGACTTGAAGAAATGGGAAAACTTGCAATTGTCATTAATAGGGAGAATTTCAACAATTAAGATGAATATTTTACCCAGAATCCTATTTCTGTTTCAAACAATACCAATTAGGCTCGGAAAAGACTATTTTGAAGATTTAAATAAAATTATGTTGAAGTTTATATGGCAAGGTAAGAAAGCGAGAATAAAGCTAAAGCTTTTGCAAGATGCTAGAATTAGAGGAGGTTTTGGCCTGCCCAATTGGGAATTGTACTATCAAGCTGCAAGTTTGATGTGGGTCAAGGAATGGATAACATTAAGAAAGACTAGATTGTTGACATTAGAAGGGCATGATTTGCTGTTGGGTTGGCATGCTTTTTTATGGTATAAGGGAACTAAAACACAGGGTTATTTTAGAAGACATTATATATGGGAGTCTTTGTGGTTAAACTGGGAGAAGATAAAAAGACAATGTTATTTGAAAATTCCAGTTTGGTTATCGACTATTGAAGCATTTTCCTATCCTATAATTTATAAGAAGGAACAAACAGTTAGATATGGGGAACTATTGGATGAAAAGGGTGAACTTAAATCGATACAAAATTTAGAGGAACAAGGTATAAAGATGAATTGGTTTTCATATGCGCAAATACATTCAAGGTATGTTGAAGATTCTAAAACAGAGGGATTCTATGATAAACAGACTGATCTAGATAAGATCTTGATGGGTACTGATGAGAAGGTGATTAAAAAATTATATGGTTATTTACTGGGAATTAAATTAGAGGAAGAACAAGTCAAAGAAACTATGATTGTTTGGGGGAAGAATTTTGGATATGGGATTGATTTAGAGAAATAGCAAAAATTGTGGTCTCAAAATTATAAAATGACAATGTCAACAGCATATAAAGAAAATTTGTATAAGATGTTTTACAGGTGGCACTTTCCCCCGACAAGAATAGCAAGAATGTTTAAGAACAAATCTGAAAAATGCTGGAAATGTCATCAGATACCTGGCTCATATTACCATATGTGGTGGACCTGTGAGGACGCTAAAAAATATTGGACTAAAATTCGCATGTGGTTGGAAAAAATGACAAATCTATTGGGAATCTTACCAGATACATACAGTAAAGACTTGAAATATCTGATTGTAAATGTATTAACAGCGGCTAGGATTGTATTTGCTAAAAACTGGAAGAAGGAGAAAATACCATCACAGGAAGAAATTATTAAGAAAATATTGGAATGTGCTGAGATGAGTAGATTGACATTTGAAATTAGAGAGCAAGAGGATAAACAATTTTATGAAATTTGGGATCTTTTTTATCAACGGCTAGATGACAAAATACGATAATAGAATATTTAGAATGTTAGACAGCAAGGAATACCTTTATTTTTTCTTTCGCCTTTGTTATTTGACATTATATTTATAAAGTGTTTTTAGGATAGATTTGGTATGATTAAATTATTTGTTATAGAACAAACTATTTAAAGTATTGTTATCTCATAAAGCATGAATGATTAAAAGTATAGTCAAATGATTTTTTAATAGCGATATTAGGATATATAAGTTTGGATTGACAATATGAGTTGTTATGTAACATAACTGTAATTGAGACTACAAAATGAATGCACAAAACTGATGAACCAAATGACACACTGTATGTACATAAGAGAGTTGATGTTTTAATGTTTTGTTTGTCTTGTTTGTTTGTGGAAAATCAATAAAATTGTTTAAAAAAAAAAAAGCCAGATATTGATTAGAGAGACTGACACTCCCACCCAGGTGATTTAAGGAAGATTGCTGATTCTCAAACTTTGCTTGGAAGCAAAGTGTTTGATGTGTCGAAAGGATACGTGTGGAGCGGCCTTTGTAATTTATGGACATTCTGAATTATCAGGCAGATTCCGGGAAGTCTGCCAAGGACTGGAATATAATACTGTTAACCCTTTTTTAGTCTGGCTTTGTTTTGTTTGAATATTTTGAACTGTGGAACTCCTTGTTCTCACTTGTGAATATAGATGAGACATAACATTTTTGCTTCCAAGCCTAACAAACCATTTTTCAACCAAGATGGAACAAAACCAACTGCAACGTTTGGTGGAGCAACAACAGCAACAGATAAATCAACTGATTCAAAGTAATCAGATTCTTCAAAATCAGGTGACACAATTGGTGAATCATGTTTCCAGCTTGCAAAGCCCTGCTGCTGCTCCCTCATCCCCTCCCTTGAGGAAAAGCCCGGTATCCATGCTGGAGAAATTTTCAGGGCAAACAGACATGTTCCCGGCATTTATGGTGCAGTGCCAATTATTTCTATCTTTGAGGCCTGAAGACTTCCCAAATGACTGGGCTAAGGTAGGATTTATGATTAGCCTATTATCTGGGCAGGCTGCCAAATGGGCTACTCCCTTGTTAATTCAAGATAGCCCGTTGTTGGACAATTTTCAGGGTTTTCTACAACAAATGAGGGTTATGTTTGAAAACCCAATTAAAATGCAAACTGTGGCTAGACGGTTATGGGACATTTATCAGGGGAAACGTCCCCTGCAGGAATACATTGCAGAATTTCATTTGCTGTGTATGGACTCTAACTGGAACGAACCGGCTCATATGGCTGCGTTCCAGGAAGGCTTGTCTGACACCATCAAGGATGAGTTAGTCCATGCAGAGCGGGCTTCAACTCTGGGTGCATTGGTAATCCAGTGCTTACGTATTGAAGCCCGTTTACAACAGCGCGGAAGCAAACGGCCCGTTGTAGAACCACCTTCTTTTTCTCGTGCACAAACCATGCCACGGAGTTTTTCAAACCATGGTTAAGACTGAGGAGCTGATGGAGTTAGGCGCACTCCGCCCTCGCTTAACGGCGCGAGAAAGTTCGAGAAGGTTCCAGGAAAGCTTGTGCCTTTATTGCAGGGGTCCGGGACATTTTGCTAATTCCTGCACTCGGAGAGGGACTCGTAGACCCGTGCCTGAAACCACTCCTGGCCCGTCGGGAAATGGGGTAGGCCCGACCTCAGGGAAACCCTAGGTCGGGCACGTTCCACACCCCCACTCCAAATGGCTGAAGTAAATCCTGGCCCTCCTCAGCATTTACTTTTGGACATTCGAATCTTTTTGCAGTCCCAGAAGGAGGGAATTCCCGCTGTTGCACTGGTGGACTCAGGGGCTACAACCAGCTTTATGGACTGGGCTTTTGTCAGGCATTTTGAAATTCCATTGATTGCTGTGAATCCACCCATTAAGGTGGAAACTGTGGATGGGCGTGAGCTCAAGTCTGGGGCCATTCATTTCACCACCCAGCCAGTGCGTATGATTATTGGGGATCATGAGGAGGCGATAAGTTTCTATGTCACCTCGAACCTTTATCTCCCTTTGGTTCTCGGCATATCCTGGCTGCGTTTGCACGATCCGTTGGTGGCTTGGGCGCAGAACGCCATTTCTTTTCCAAGTCTCCAATGTGTGGACCACCTGAGACACATCTGCACTGGTCAAGATATCACCGCTCCTGCTGTCTCAATACCTTTGGAGCTATCGGACTTCTCCGATGTTTTCAGTGAACAGGAGGCAGATCAATTACCACCACATCGTGCTTATGATTGTCCCATGGACCTGATACTGGATGCTCCATTGCCAAAGGGTCGGTTATACTCCATGTCGGAGCCCGAGTTGGTTGCGCTCCGAGAGTTTTTAGATAAAAACTTGGCTCGGGGATTTATTCGACCCTCGTCGTCCCCTTTCGGCTCTCGTTCTTTTTGTTAAAAAGAAGTCGGAAGAGCTCCATTTATGCTGTGATTACTGCCGGTTGAACGCCATCACAGTGAGGAATAGTTATCCTTTGCCGTTCATTCCGGAATTGATGGAGCGGTTGCGGGAGGCTACTATCTTCACTAAACTCAATCTGTGTGGGGCCTACAACCTCGTTCAGATGCGCAAGGGGGATGAGTGGAAGACGGCATTATGGCCATTTCAAGTACACCGTCATGCCATTTGGTCTGACCAATGCTCCCGCGGTATTCCAGCATTTGATGAACGACATTTTTCGGGACATGCTGGATAGGTTTGTCGTGGTGTATCTGGACGACATTTTGATCTACTCTCGGTCCAGGGATCACCACCTTCAACAGGTTCGTCAAGTGCTTCAGCGTCTTCGGGAGCATAAACTCTACGCGAAACTGGAGAAGTGTTTCTTTTTTCAGTCATCGATAGAGTTTTTAGGGCACATCATCTCTCCCGAGGGCATTGCTATGGACCCTAAAAAAGTCGAGGCCTTGTGTAGTTGGGAAGCCCCTCGTCGAGTAAAGGACGTGCAACGTCTTCTGGGGTTCGCCAATTACTATAGGACCTTCATCCCGGATTTTGCTAAGTTAATGTATCCCATCACTCAGCTCCTTCGTAAGAAGGTCCCGTTCCAGTGGGGGCCTCCGCAACAACAGGCTTTTGAAACTTTAAAGAAAGCATTTGTGGCCGAGCTAATATTGAGGCATCCTGATCCGAATCGTCCATTTGTGGTCGAGACAAATGCCTCTAATGTAGCTATCGGGGCGGTATTGTTGCAAGCTCCAAAGGATGGCGCACCTCTTTTCCCCTGCGCATACTATTCTAGGAAGCTCACAGCTTCTGAGCACAATTATACCACCTGGGAAAAGGAGTTGTTGGCTATTAAGGCTGCATTTGAGACCTGGTGTCATCATCTAGAGGGGGCTCGGCACAAGGTGGAGGTTCGGATGGATCACCGAAACTTGGAACATTTGTCTACCACCAAGAAGTTGAACCAACGCCAGATCCGGTGGTCGTTGTTTTTCGCAAGGTTCAATTTTTCCGTCACTTATGTTACAAGTGGACAGAATCGGAGAGCAGACGCATTGTCTCGGAAACCCTCTTCCTCCACGAACGGTGTTGCCACTGGAATCCTTGGCCTTACTTCAAGATCCGGTAGATTTGCGGGCTCGCATACGGGAGGCGCAGCGATTGGACGCATGGATGCAGCAGAGACGGAGGGACGTTGGACTTGATTCCCCATGGTCCTTTGAAGAGGGCTTGCTACGACATCGGGGTTTATTGTACGTACCCACCAGGACGCTTAGAGCCCTCATCATGACGCAATGTCATGACAACCCTGCTGCTGGTCATTTTGGTTTTCACAAAACTCTGCACTTAGTCACCCAGACTTTTTGGTGGCCTTGGGTTCGACACAATGTGTTTTTCTACATCGCTTCTTGTGTACAATGTCAACAAGCGAAAGCGGCATCGGGTGCGCCTCCTGGACTTCTTCAACCACTGCCGACTCTGAGCAGACCATGGGGAGCGATCTCCATGGACTTTCTAACGCACTTGCCCCTTTCATCAGGTTATACGACGGTGCTCGTGGTGGTTGACATGCTCACTAAGATGGCCCATTTCATCCCGTGTAGGAGATTACCTTTGGCTCGTGTTACTGCTCGGCTTTTCATACAACACGTGTTCCGTTTACATGGCTTTCCGGACAGAGTTGTTTCAGATCGCGGTGTTCAGTTCACTGCTCAATTCTGGAAAAGTCTAATGAATGCACTACGAGTACAAGTATGTTTAGCATCGGCGCACCATCCAGAAACCGATGGTGGGACTGAGAAGGTAATTGGCATTCTCGCCGAGTACCTCAGATGTTTTGTAAATCAAAGACAAAATGACTGGGTGACCTATCTTCCTTTGGCAGAGTTTGCCTTTAATAATTCTCGGCACACCTCCACCCACATGACGCCTTTTTATGCAAATGTGGGTTACCATCCGAGGTTTTTCCCCCTGTCAATCGCAGATTCTCCAGTTCCAGAGGCACGAGATTTTTTGTTGGAGTTATATGCCGTGCATCAATTAATTTCCAGACAATTGGAACGAGCGAAAGCAGATTATAAGTGTTTCGCAGATCGTTCGCGTCGAGCGAAACCTGCATTGGCTGTGGGTGACAAGGTGTGTTGTAAACGAAACATCTTCAGGTCGATCGTCCGATTAGGAAGTTGTATCATTGCTTTATTGGTCCCTTCCCTATCGAGGCAGTTATTAACCCTGTGGTTTATCGCCTCACTCTACCGCGCTCCATGCGCATTCACCCTGTTTTTCACCGCTCCCTGTTAGTACCTGATACCCCATGTGTACTCTCCGTTCTCCGGCATATACAGGTTCTCCATCTAGGCCCAGCACTGAACCTGTTACGGATACTACAATGGTCGGAATTTATGATTCACGATGGCTAAAGGGATGATTCCAGTACTTCGTGGGGAGACTGGAAAATGAAATGGAGATTCGCTCTTGGCAGGATGTGTCCAAGGTGCATGCCCCAGACCTTATTCGAATATATCATGCACAATTCCTGAAGATGTTTCAAAACCACATCCTGATCGTCAGACTCAGGGGAAGGGCCCTGCGGTGAGGGATAGTGTTGTGACTGAAAGGATCAATCCTGCTGTGAGTTTTGACTCTGATGACTCTGAAGATGAAAGGGTGCAGCCTGCTGTGAATGTGGAGTCTGAATTATCAGAGGACACAGATGTGAGCCAGGAGGATGAGAGATTGTCGGAGAGACAATCCTCGCCAGAACCTTCGACTTCACTCATGCCAGCAACTGATCCACAAAATGAGTCTTCTAATGGGGAAAGTAACAGATCGTGGATTGACACTAGAACCAGGAGAAGAATGAAGCGTCAAGCTGAAGGGAGGCGTCAAGCCAGACATTGATTAGAGAGACTGACACGCCCATCCAGGTGATTTAAGGAGGATTGCTGATTCTCAAACTTTGCTTGGAAGCAAAGTGTTTGATGTGTCGAAAGGATACGTGTGGAGCGGCCTTTGTAATTTATGGACATTCTGAATTACCAGACAGATTCCGGGAAGTCTGCCAAGGACTGGAATATAGTACTGTTAACCCTTTTTTAGTCTGGCTTTGTTTTGTTTGAATATTTTGAACTGTGGAACTCCTTGTTCTCACTTGTGAATATAGGTGAGACATAACATATATGTATGTGTGTGTGTGTGTGTGTGTGTGTGTGTACATATACATATACATATACATATACATACATACATATACATACATATACATACATATACAGTTATTTTGAAGACCTTGGGCCACCACACCACCTACCCTATGAATCTGTTAGTATAAGAACTGAATTAATGTATTAGAGCTTTCCTCAAGGGAAGGAAGAAAAAATGCAATAATGGACAGTAAATTACAAATATCAAATATTGTAAATGAACAAATAAATAGATCCATACAACATCTTAGTAATTTGTACTACTGCCAGTTTTACATGCTATTTGGTTTTACATTTTTACTTTGTAGTATATTTTACATGCCACTTAGAGAACTTTGGTTAGAAGTTAACAAAGAAATGTAGCATGCTTAAATATATCAAAGCTTGCATAAAAGTAGTTGATTTAATTTTGCTTGATGAATGAGCCAATTTTTAATTGGCTCAATGTATTTTTGTTGTATTTTTATTAATTGCAGTTTAAAATTTAAAAAGTTTATAAACAGTTGCTTTGGACAGCAAAATGGGCAGCACTGAAATTTAATAAATGAAATAATAAAAATAGAAATAAAAAAATGAAACTGCTTTCATTTATTGCAATGTGAATTGTCTTGTCAGGCTATATCCTGAAAGACTGCATCTAACCTTTTTTTAAAAAAATCAATTAAACAATTAAAGGCAATGAGCTTAACTGATTTTTTTAAAAAGGTTTCTAAGCAGTCTTTTAAGATAATACGCATTATTATTACACACAGACTCCAGTCAAAGCTGAAAATGAGTGATTTTATGTCATGTGATTTCACAGCTTAAAGACTGAAACACATCTTTTAATGGGAGGTCTGTTCTTCTCTGATTCAGATTCCATACTGATTTCCTTCAGTATGTGTGCCACAAAGACAGTCAGGCACAAGAGTGAGGGTCAGGATTAGAATTTCACTTACCTATCTTGCCATTTTGTACAAGCCGTATCTTCAAAATTCTACACCCACTTTTTAAAAATGCATATTATTTAACCGTGGTTTACTGCCAACCGTGTGGATTTAAGGCCTGCAGCCACAAACAAGACAATTTGCAGTGTGAGCATCCTCTAGTGAAAAGAACTGTTTAATGCACCAATTTCAAAGACTGAAATTAGAACACTGGGAAAGCTGAGGGGAGGAGTTATGCACAGAATAATCTATACCTGGTGTGATTTGTACAAAATTCTACTTAAACTTTGAATATAAATAACATACATTACACTTGGTTACTAAAGTTTTAAAATATTGCCAAAGATTTAAGCAGTTTTACAAGATCAACGGTATGCCATGGGCAGGAAAGATAAGTGTAAAACCAAGGAGATAAAACCTGCATTCTATGTAGAAACCCTTCATACAATCCCTGGAATCAATCAAAAGGCACATTTTCAAAACCTCTCACAAGAAGTAAGCATTTTCTCCTTTGCTTAAGGGAAACTGGGATGCAGCCCTGTCATTCATAAAAAATAAATAAAAGTCATTTCTCCATCAGACAATCAGGATCAAAAAATAAAAGTCATTTCTCCATCAGGCAAAAATCAGGATCAAAAAATCATAAGCCTAACAAAATGGAAGATGGGGGAATATCATGTCACATCTGTTTGGTATGCAATTAACTTAAATCCATTTGAATTTTATGCATTTAGAAAATGCACCACAAACATTTTTTTAAAAAAATACTCTGAGACTAATTCAGACATCCTAAAAATATATTATTTACTACAATATTCTGGAAGAGACCTTAAAATGCCATTGATAGAATATAGGACGGTTTTCTCTCAAAGAAGCCCTATAAGTTAAAACCATGAGTTTGATTTAAATTGGTAAGCAAATAGTTTAAAAGTCAAAACTTGTGTTTTGAGGGCAAAAAAAGTGGAAGCCAGGCAGGCAGCTTTTGCACATACACCTATCCAAAGGCCATCAAAATATCCTTCGGGGCTGTCTGCAGGGTGTTTGTATTTAGAATTTGGCAGCTGCAACTAACTATACAAAGCCTTGCTCCTTTTTTTACATACTCCATAGATATCACATACATAAAAAGGGGGCAGGATTATCAGGATCTGCTGATCTAGTTCTGCAGAGGAATTATTCAGTCTGTCATTTGTACCTCTATAACTGTCTTGTTTGACACAGCTTCCACAGGACAGGTACAGACGTCAGTGGATAGTTAGAACTGCAGGAAAAAACAACCACAACCAGCCTGCCTTCCACTGAGGACCTGTTTACTGCACAGACCAGAAAGAGGGCTGAGAAAATATCTACAGACCCCCTCACAACCTGGACATAATCTGTTTCAACTCATCCCCTCAGAATGCCGCTATAGGGCATTCCATGCCAAAAAACCTAGACTCATTTTCCCCCATGCCATCATTCTGCTGAACACTTAATTCCCACAGCACTGTCTTAGGCCTCAGAAATTTACTCATGTAGTAGCCTCTATTGCTACTATCATCTTTTTCATTTCTCACCTTTTCTCATCTTTCCTACTATCTTCTCCTATTGGAATCTTATGATTTATCACTTGTTGTCTGTGATTAATAATTGTAACTATGATTTATGATCTATGATCTATCACTTTGTTGTTGTACATATGTACACTGAGAGCTTCTGCACCGGAGACAAATTCTTTGTGTGTCCAATCACACTTGGACAATAAAGAATTCTGTTCTATTCTATCAAGACAGAGGTTTTCTTAGCCCTCCATCAACACCCAGTATCTCCCGTACAGCAATAAAGCATTCAGTAGTTTTTTTAATTTAACCTAACCAAGCCAACGAATTCCATTTTCTGTCTTTTCTTTTTGAAATCATTCCCACATTCCTGCAATCAATCACATGATCAAAATTTGAGTGCTTGGCAACTGGCATGTATTTATGTGTTGCAGTGATCCAGGGGTCACGTGATGACCTTCTGGCAAGCAAAGTCAATGGGAAAGCCAAGGTTTACCTAATAACCATTACTAACTTAACAACTGCAGTGATTCGCTTAACAACTGTGGCAGAAAAGATCATAACATGAAGCAAAATCCACTTAATAAGTATCTTGCTTAGCAACAGAAATGTTGGCCTCAATTGTGAACAATTTTGATAAGGACTACCTACACATCCATTCAGTCCCTTTGTACACCCTATAAAGTCACCAATCCTGCCTGCCTGTCCTCTCTCCTGCCTGCTGAGCCAAGAAAACTAAAATATTGCAATGCAGACACATAACTTTTAGAGTTACAATCTGGGGCTGCAGTGCTCCTCATTCCTGGGGAATTTTGCAACTAAAGCAGAAATGTGCCCTTCTTTGTCCAGGGATCGAGGCCGTTCA
Source organism: Hydrophis major (assembly GCA_033807585.1). Lineage (NCBI taxonomy): Eukaryota > Metazoa > Chordata > Lepidosauria > Squamata > Elapidae > Hydrophis > Hydrophis major. Next base: position 429,354 of record CM066340.1, read on the forward strand.
CAAGCCCCAGGGTAAAGAGAGATGGCTTCCATTTCACATGCAAAGGAGTAACCATTTCATTCCGGCGCCCATTCAGACAACCACTGCTTGCAGTGGGTTTGCTGTTCCTCCATCTCTTGGGTCTTCATTTCAGATGTGACCTCACAACTTAGGACAGCAGATGGATCTTCCTGCTTTTCTTCCTCCCCTGCCCAAATGCCCTTGTCTTTCAACTCCTGGATCAGCTCATCCAAGCGGTGTATAAGATGCTGAGGGACCCAACTGCTGTCGAAGGAGGGAACAAAGGGGTCTGGAGCACTCACTTCGATAAGCTCCTTGCTGGTTGGAATGCACAAATAATACGCATGCAGCAGCATCCGATATGGAGCACTGTCCTTCTTAAAGCTATAGGTAAAGTCCCCAACAATTGGGTGCCCGATGGCACTGCAATGGACTCGGAGCTGATGGGTTCTTCCTAAGAAAGAAGACGTACAAGGAAAACATGTTTCTAAACAGGGAAACTTCAGCTGTTTGTGCAAGATTGTTTCCAATACTCTACTGATGACCTTGTGCAACAGCATGCATGTTTGTTATAAGTACAGGAAGTTCTCTATGGCCATTTATCAACCTGTGACTTAATCCTGTCTTCTGGAATTGTTCAGTCATTGTTGGGATGATATAGAGCTCTCCTCCTTACTGTTATTATGACACAATGACTGGATGATACTAGAAGCCACTAATGGTAAAACAACTTTCTCCCAGCATGGGGCAGTTTGGTGGTATGACAAATACATCCCCAAAAGTAACGCCACAACAGAAATGTCATTTCTGTTTAATTTTATTTACATTGCATGTTTCATTAAAATCCAATAGATTTTATGGAAGGCACCATCACACAATCAAAACTTTCATCTTGATACTTTGCCCCCCCCGCCCCCGCAGACCCTCCTTCTTTTTATAATGAAATATACATATTTAGTTCACTATTTATATATATAAATATATATACATATATAAGTATATATATTTAGTTCACTAAAATATATATTTAGTTCACTATTAAAACTATTTTTAATAAGGAACCATTAAAACTGAAATTGGGTAAGGACTTTTGGAATTCCTGGGTGTCTCAATTTCTGGAGTCTCAAGCTGTACTCCCAACCCTCTACAGAGCACCTCCATAGAGCCTTTCCCCCCACTTTACCCAGCTACGGTCTCTTGTACTCAAGTTTGATGCTAGACTCATGTCTTGGGTTAGATTTTTAGAGTTCACCAGTCTGTCAGCTTGCTAGAGTGTCTGACAGAAATCTTTCCAAGCACAATTTGGAAATGATAAGGAACAAATTTGCCCCCTTCTGCAGACAAATCCATTGCTCCATCTCTTGAGCTTTAGCCTCTGCAAAAATATAATCAGTTTTTGGAAAACCACTAAGCTAAGAAATCACAAGTCTCAGTCCAAGACAAAAGTCTGTATTTTTTTCTCCTGGAATGTGCAGATAGGTCTGTATAATCAAGACTAGAAAACTGGCCTAACTCTAACTTTTATACTACCATGTCCTGGGAAAAAAGCAAGCAGATAAAGATATTTTTACTTATTCAGTGTGCACATGCTGTCATTCTGACCAACAGAGGCTTGACTAATATGTATGTGTTATTAGGACCATTGTTCCTGTTCGGGATACACACTATCTACAACCCATAAATTACTATTCACAGTTTCGTTGCTATACATGGCTAACTCTATGCATTTTTTATCCTTTTGATGCCTTTTATCTTTCTGGCTGGCATTTTGGCTTTTTGCTTTCTTGCAGAATCTAGCCAAATGTCCTTTTCCTCCACAATTAAAACATTTTCTAATTGTATAGGCTGACGAAGATATTTTCTCTTCTTCACATTGTGGTTGTTCCCTTCTGAGTTGATCCCTTTCAAGCCTTCTCCTGGCTTCTTCAATTAATCTGCCAGTAATGTCAGTTAATGTGAGGTTATCTTTTGGCAGAACCTCAAGTGAAGTTATGTAGTCATCATAGCTATTATCTAAAGAAGACAAAATTATATAAACTTGGTGTAGTTCTGTGAAGATAAGTTCTTTTTCATGCAGTTCCTGAAAAATTCTCTTCATTGTGTTTATATGACTCAGTATATCTCCATTCTTTTGAAGATGTTTTCTGAACAGTTTCCATGTAAGATTTATTTGTGCTCCTACACTGTCTCGAACATAAATCTTCTTTAAATTCTCCCAACATTTTGCAGCTGTTTCTTCTCCTCGTATATGTACAAGCTGCTCATCATAGAGTGTCAGTCCTATTATACAGAGAGCTTGCTCATTCTTCAGTTGATATTCTTGTATTTTCTGGACATCATCCTCATCCTCCGGATCCCATGCATCCATTTCTGGTGGGTTTTGAATTATACTCCACAAACCTTCTCTGCGTAGAAGTAGGCTGCATTTCATAGACCATGAAACATAGTTTGTTCCATCCAGTTTGGATATTAGAGACAAACTTGGTAAATTGACTTGTGCCATTTTTCTCTGGATATTAAACTATAATTAATTAAAACACAGCTGTCTGTTTACAGTATTGTGCACAATACTGTACACAAATTCTCACTTTAATCTAAGCCTGTTATATCCTGGTTAGTCTGACTGTGCATCTGGGCCCATAACCAGTGTTCGGGATACACATCCTAGCAGAATGTGCAACGGCAGTCTAATAGGCAGGCAAATGATGTGAGATAAACGTTGTTGTAGTTTACACTCAGTAAGACAGATACACTGTGCCAGTTAAATAGTTTTTTATTCCAGCAAGAGTTATAGCATAGTCAAAACAGTCCATATGTTATACACTAGTTCAATCCATCCAGGGATTAATCAGTTGCAAAGCCCAGTATCGAAAATAGAGGTCAGTAAACTTACAAATAATCAGTCCAGCAATATATCTCTTTTGCAGTCAGAGATATAAAAAAAATCAAACCCCTTTTCTGCGTTTCAGCAACAGCAGGGAAAACACGCAGTTATCACCATCAATCCAACATTGTCAGCTATCCAGTAAAAGCCAGCAAACAGTGAGCTCTCTTGCTCCCTCTTATGGTGATTTTATAACCGCACCCAAAATACATGTTTTGCAGTTAAAGTGATACATACACTTAAACTCACTAACATAGTTTATATATTATTTTTACCCAAACTAAATTAGGTAACCAATGTTATCCCTAACATTCTCCCCTTTGGGGTAATATAATAATATATGTATCTATTTACAATTTCAACCCATAGTTTTCACAATTTTCTTTGTGCTTGACTGCACCTTGGGCTTTTGTCAATCCATCATGCAATATTCCAATCTCATTAAACCATTTTTTACAGATTGTCTTACATTCAAATATCTAAGGTCGGTATGCTTAGATCTTGTTTTTACAGCAATATTTGTAGCCAACCGTATGGCTGCTTGATTATTCTCATAAACTACAATGGCACCTTTAACAGTTACTCCCATATCTAACAACAACTGTTTATACAGAATTAAATCAGTACATAATAAAGATAGACATGAAAATTCTGCTTCCATTGTGGACATACTTATGTGTTGCTGTCTAATTGACCTCCAACCAATCAGTGTTTTACCTAATAGTATAGCCATGCCTGAAGTTGATTTTCTAGTTTTTATATCTGTTGCAAAACTCGCATCAGCATATGCACTTAAAATCAAATCATCTTTTGGCTCCAAATACAATGCATAGTGCATTCTCTTTTTAAGATACCTTAATATACGCTTTAGCGCTTGCCAGTGTCTTTCATTGGGTTCAGCATTGAATCTTGCCAATTGATTAATGCTATAGACAATGTCTGGTCTTGACCAATTATTTATACATGATAAACTACCTATTCATGATTGATAAATAGTCTTATCAAATTTTGAACTTTGAGCATCAGTATGACAAAATTCCTGACTCATTGGAGTTTTTGCCGGCTTACAAAGTTCCATTTTATACATTTTTAGCAATTGGTAAATTTTATCTTCTTGTGATATCTTATAGCCACTATTGGTTTTGTTTATTGTCAATCCTAGATATTGTCTTATTTCTCCTAATTGCTTTAATTTTATCCTCTTACTTAATAATGATATTATCTCAGTAGCTTCATTATTAGTCTTAGTAATTAAAGCAATATCATCTGTAAACAACAATAATGACACCGTACCATTTGTCTCTCTTTTAAATAAACATGGATCAGATAAACCGGCTTTAAATCCTATATTGTTTAACTCTTTCACAATATATTGGTTCCATTCATAACCAGATTGTTTTAACCCATAGAGACTTTTATTCAGTTTCCAACAGTCATTATTATTTTTATCATCCTTTATACCTACTGGTTTTCTTAAATATATAGTGTGCTTCAATGGTGCATGAGATAGGCAGTTTCTACATCTAAGTAATTTATGATATAGTTTTTCTTAGCTGCCCACACTAAAACTGCTCTCAAGGTTGTTGCCTTTAAATTTGGTGCAAATACTTCATCATAATCACATGCAGTTTGATTAAATCCTTGAGCTACCAACCTAGCCTTATGGGTAACAGTCCCATTTTTACCAGTTTTTAACTTAAATATCCATTTGCAGCCAATGGACTTTTCACCTGGAGGTAATTTGGCATTTTCATAAACTTTCATTTCCTTTAATGAATTTAATTCTTTCTCCATTGCTCTATGCCAATTTTCTTGTTCCTTTGCAGGATACATTCTAAGTTCTTCAACAGTAGTTGGAACTTTACTAACTTGGCAAACTACACTTGCTTGATACCTGTCAGGTGGTCTGGTTACACGTGTTGTACGTCTAGGTATTATAGGGCTTACAGGTGGATTTTCATGTTCTACCTATTCCTGATTATCTATTTCTTCCTGTTCTGGTCCTATATGCTCTTCCTGTACTTCCTCTTTAATTGTACTCTTCTTATTACTGATTTTTTCTTTTGGTCTTTTGTAGGTTTCTATAATTACATCCTTACTTGAATCTTGTTCCAGTTTTTCCCATCCTACATGTTCTGGGAATTTGGCGCTAGCACTACAGTAAACTCTAGATGTTCCTTTTTCCCAGAATCTGTATGATTTGTGATTAGATTCATAACCTACAAAGAATAACTTTTTAGCCCTATGTTGCCCCTTATTTCTCAGTTGTGTAGGAATATGCACCCATGCTGGTGCTCCAAATGTGTGTATGTAACTTAGGTCAGGTTTTCTACCATGCCACGTTTGAATGGTAATTCACCTGTTGTTGAGTTAACAACATTATTCAATATATGATTACCATACATTATTGCTTCTCCCCACAAATTTTCAGGTAATCCTGAATCTGACAGCATAGTACGAGCCATTGCTTGTATTGTTTGGCCTTGTCTTTCTATAAAGGCATTATGTTGTGGCCTATATGGTGCAGACTTTTTATGTTCAACACCTGCCATCTTCAGTTTATTTTGGAATTTATTGTTTATAAATTCCGTACCATTATCAGTGATAAGAGTTACCAACTTCCTTTTAGTTTTTCTTTCTGCGAATTTAAGCCAATTAAAGAAATTTTGATATGTTTCCGTTTTGCTCTTCATTCGATAACAGAAACCATATCTGGAATAATGGTCCATTATACTTAGTATATAACAAGCACCTCCCACACTTGGGTTTTTAGGACCTATAATATCAGCAAATACAATCTCTAGAGGCTCCTTTGTTTTAAATCCATTAACTCTATTTGCTGGTATTTCCTTGCTTTTTTCTTGACTACAGGTATTGCAGTGCAAATACTTACTGCAAGGCTTCAGTTTTATACCCTTAGATAGTTCTACTGTTTGTTTAAGCATTTTAAAATTTATATGCCCCAAACGTCTGTGTAACAAATGTATACACTCATCATGAGGTTTAACATTATTATAAACTGTGTTAGCTACCTCTGAATGAGTATCATTTAACACATACAATTCAACTTTTAAAGTTGCAGTCACTTTTTTATCTTCTTTTTCAATTATGCAATTGTCTCCCCTAAAGGTAATTACATAACCTAGTTTAACCAAAACTCTAACTGAAAGCAAATTAAACTTAAGTTGTGGTACATATAACATTTTTACATTTTCTCTTATGCAAGAACAATATGATATATACCTTCACCTTTAGCTTTCAGTTTCCATCCATTAGCTAACGATATCTGCTGTGAACTCGTGGACATCTTAATAAATCTTTTCTTATCTTTCGTTATGCAGTACAATGCTCCACTATCTACAACCCATAAATTACTATTCACAGTTTCGTTGCTATACATGGCTAACTCTAAGCATTTTTTATCCTTTTGATGCCTTTTATCTTTCTGGCTGGCATTTTGGCTTTTTGCTTTCTTGCAGAATCTAGCCAAATGTCCTTTTCCTCCACAATTAAAACATTTTCTAATTGTATAGGCTGACGAAGATATTTTCTCTTCTTCACATTGTGGTTGTTCCCTTCTGAGTTGATCCCTTTCAAGCCTTCTCCTGGCTTCTTCAATTAATCTGCCAGTAATGTCAGTTAATGTGAGGTTATCTTTTGGCAGAACCTCAAGTGAAGTTATGTAGTCATCATAGCTATTATCTAAAGAAGACAAAATTATATAAACTTGGTGTAGTTCTGTGAAGATAAGTTCTTTTTCATGCAGTTCCTGAAAAATTCTCTTCATTGTGTTTATATGACTCAGCATATCTCCATTCTTTTGAAGATGTTTTCTGAACAGTTTCCGTGTAAGATTTATATGTGCTCCTACACTGTTTCGAACATAAATCTTCTTTAAATTCTCCCAACATTTTGCAGCTGTTTCTTCTCCTCGTATATGTACAAGCTGCTCATCATAGAGTGTCAGTCCTATTATACAGCGAGCTTGCTCATTCTTCAGTTGATATTCATGTATTTTCTGGACATCATCCTCATCCTCCGGATCCCATGCATCCATTTCTGGTGGGTTTTGAATTATACTCCACAAACCTTCTCTGCGTAGAAGTAGGCTGCATTTCATAGACCATGAAACATAGTTTGTTCCATCCAGTTTGGATATTAGAGACAAACTTGGTAAATTGACTTGTGCCATTTTTCTCTGGATATTAAACTATAATTAATTAAAACACAGCTGTCTGTTTACAGTATTGTGCACAATACTGTACACAAACTCTCACTTTAATCTAAGCCTGTTATATCCTGGTTAGTCTGACTGTGCATCTGGGCCCATAACCAGTGTTCGGGATACACATCCTAGCAGAATGTGCAACGGCAGTCTAATAGGCAGGCAAATGATGTGAGATAAACGTTGTTGTAGTTTACACTCAGTAAGACAGATACACTGTGCCAGTTAAATAGTTTTTTATTCCAGCAAGAGTTATAGCATAGTCAAAACAGTCCATATGTTATACACTAGTTCAATCCATCCAGGGATTAATCAGTTGCAAAGTCCAGTGTCGAAAAATAGAGGTCAGTAAACTCACAAATAATCAGTCCAGCAATATATCTCTTTTGCAGTCAGAGATATGAAGAAAATCAAACCCCTTTTCTTCGTTTCAGCAACAGCAGGGAAAACACGCAGTTATCACCATCAATCCAACATTGTCAACTATCCAGTAAAAGCCAGAAAACAGTGAGCTCTCTTGCTCCCTCTTATGGCGATTTTACAATCGCACCCAAAATACATGTTTTGCAGTTAAAGTGATACATACACTTAAACTCACTAACATAGTTTATATATTATTTTTACCCAAACTAAGTTAGGTAATCAATGTTATCCCTAACAGTTCCTTTTATTTATTTGAATTTATTGATAGCCAATTCTAATGGACACTGGAGAGTGTACAAAACTAGAATAAAAACATAAATGCTAAAAATATAAAATCAGATGCCTGTGATTAAAATTATCCAACATAAACAAAATCAACAAAAGAATAAATCAATAAGCATCAAGTTCAGGCCTGGGGTCAAAGCCAGGTTTTCAAACTTTCTAAATCCCTAGGAAGGAGGGTGCCATGAAATTCAGAGGATGGGGGTTGCAACAGAGAGGGCATGTTTCCTAGGTCTCCCAAGATGACTGTGTTCAATGGAGGAGACTTAGAGCTGGAAACCCCTCTAATGGAAATGCTGGGCAGGCAAAAGCAATTGAAGACAAGCAGTCTCTCAGCTAACCACAGGCCAACTATCTACTAAAGGATCTTGTTTTATTTCATAGATTGTATCTTTCTACTACTTCACATCTGGAAGGACTTCTTAAAATGCATTCAATAATTAATACTCACTTTCCAAAGTGTCAAAAATTTAGGTAACTCTAAACTGTCCATTACATAAGATAACATTTGTAACATAGCAGAATTCTTCATCCATTCATTTGAAATAATTATATGTGGAGCAATTAACATTTAAATTTACTACAGATACATGTAATTTCGAAGCTTACTTTCTAAAAGTAATTGGGAGATGAATGACATATAAATAAATAAATGGTTTTAGCATTATTTGTCCATGTACCAACCAAGCCTACAGAACCATAAACAAACAAGGAAGGGTGTGGCATGACATCCCTTCTGCATGGCAGAAGAGGAATTTTGTGCTAATTCTGGGGGAGAGATCTCTGTACCTGTGAGAGGCTGTAAAAGCACTTTTGTTGCTGGCTCTCCACTGTACAACCCATACTCAAGGACTATAAGTTCTGACCGACAAGGTTTTGGGCTTTTGCAACCTGTTAAGAATTAGACATTGTTTTTATTAAGAAGCGATAACAGTAATTCAGCAGTTTCAAAAATTTCAGCATATTGTCCAGCAAGTAATTTCACTACTGCTGTCTTGAATTCTATGATGCACACAAACTGATATAAAGTCTGTCTTCTAGGAAGAGAAGGAGAGCATTTTTCTAGGATTATGGATTCAACCAACCAATAAATTAAGGCAGTCATGTGTAGTCCTCTTAAGAAGACAAACTTCTTCTAGGTGGGTGGAAGTGTTTGTTTTAAAACATTTTCTGAATACATGAACCATCATTAAGGATTGGCTGAAAACCAAGCTGTCTTAAACCTGGCTCACAAACTAGTGTTTGATGCACAGACACTGTCTTTAAGTTAGGTACAAAGCAGATAAAAGCACAAAGGAATACAAGGAAAGAAATCCTAAAGGCAGATGACTGCTTAAAAGGCAGGAAGCTGCCAGCACCTGAATCAAGCTACAAAGTCATCTGAACTAGACTGTATTTCCTGCAGAAGTATTTCAGAGTTTCAGAGGGTATCTCTTCCAGGTCTGCCTAGAGGATTGGACTGTGAACTTTCAGCAGCCAAAGCAGCTACAAAGCAATGAAGCATACAGGGGTTGAGTCTATTAGCAGACCTAGTTATCCCAAGGGCATAACTGTTTGGCTGGAATCCCTGATTTTTTGGCATGCAATAAAGCAAAGGGACATCACAGTCATAGCAGCAGCCTACCATCGGTCCCTTCGATGCACATCATGTGAGTCAGCCCTTCAGTCGTATTCTTCCCTATAGCAAAGCAGATCATCTTCTTTGCCTCCTGGATGTGGCCTCTCACCTATCCAAACAGAAGACACTTCAGAGCAGTGACTGGCAATGTCGTATTGGTTGGTTCGTTAGATTTATATCTTGCTTTTCCTCCAAGAATACCAGGCAACATACATTATTCTCTCATTTTTCCCCTCAACAACCACCAGGTGTTGTAGGTTGCGCTAGGTGGGAGGAAGTAGCTCAGAATTCACAGATGGTTCTCCCCCTCCTATTCCACCTTCATAATTAACACCCCCCCCCCCAGTGATATGTTATCGCTGTAGTTAAGAAACAATACACAGTAATACAAAATACAAAAATCCTATCTGAGGAATAAGAAATCAATAGAACATGTACGTATCTACAGAACTAGAGAATCTGAATTTTATTCATCCATCCATTCGTTTGATTTATATACAGATAGTCCTCAACTTACAATTATACATTCAGTTACAACGGTGCTGAGATTAATAATTTATGACCGGTCAATGCACTTACAAGGAATATAGCATCCTGTAGTCATATGATCCCTTGGCAACTAAACAATGGTTGCAGTGTCCCTGGATCATGTAATCCCTATTTGCAACCTTCCCAGTTGGCTTCTGACAAACTAAATCAATGGACAAAAGCCCTTAATAGCCACAGCAAAAGAAAGTTGTAAAATCACAGGACAACTCACTAAACAACCACTGTCAGACCTGCCCCAATCCAATCCCTTAGGAAAGAAAGACCCTTGAATCCATTTGGTTAAAGCAAAGGGTTCTTTTACTAAAGGTGTTGGTTACAGTAAAGTTCAACCAGCTCTGAAATATCCCACACTCACTAGATACGAAAAAGGTGTAGGTTTGCCCAACCCTAACCTTATGTCGACCCTGAAGATGACCTATGTGTAGCCATATTTTATTCTAGTTTTTGTATCTTTTTTCTTAACTTCTTTAGACTTTCTGCAAAAGAATAGATGGGTTCTTTGAAAAAATCATGGGAAAACACTAAGCAAGCTTTAGCAGAAGCCATGAAAATCTGTAAAGCACAAGCTGACAAACACTGCTCTCAGCAACAACAATTAAGGGTGGGGGATAAAGTTTACTTGTCCACCAAATACTTGAAATTACAATGGCCTTCCAGGAAGTTGGGGATGAAATTTTTACGTCCCTTTAAATGGTTAAGATAATTAACCCTGTCACCATGCAACTTAAACTTCCCCATCTGTTAAGGAAAGTGCATCCGGTTTTTCACATCAGCTTGTTAACAAAGCCAGCTATCAGTTCCTCTATTAGGCCAGTAGATTGGGCCCCACCAAAACTTCCCGTAATTGTGGGCCATGAACACTATGAGGTTAAACAACTCTTAGATTCTAGAATATATGGGGGTCAATTAGAGTATTTCATACATTGGAAAAGATACCCATTTCAGAAGCAACTTGGGTAAAAAGTTGGAAAATAAATGCTGACAGATGAATAAAAAAGATCCGTGAAAAGAATCCTCAACTGGCACACAATCGAAAGCTCTCCTAGCTACAGCTGCCACCTTTATTTCATGCAGGAGTCAGGAGTCCAGAAGGATACCCAGACTGCCCACCAGATCTGTCTGGGGAACTACAACCCTACCCAGAACCAAAGATGGTCAGTTCCCAGAACCCAAAGCTACTCAATGTTGCCAGGACTGAGCCAAAGCCTGCTGTTCCCCTCCAAGCCCCTATGATCTCCAGACTCTGACAGGATATTGGCAGCATTGCTTACTTCACTAGGAACAGAGATAGATAGCTGGCTAGGCATTAAAACCGAAGATTATGGATGACCTCATCTAATATCCTACAGATGTTAAACAGGAGTGGAGACAGTATCAAACTCTGCAGCACTCCACAATCAACACTGACTAAAACCAGCCACTGAGGAGGATGGAAGAGAATTAACAATACAGTGCTGCCCCTCCCAACCCTTGCAGCAGGCCCAGGAGGGCACCATGGTTGATGGCATTGAAGGCCTCTGAGAAGCCAAGAGTAAACAATACATCAATCAAAGAATTACCAACTCAGACAAACAAGCTAACAGAAAACAACAGCCTAATCAAGGAATCACCAAGTACACTCTCACAAACTCTGAGAGGGCAAGCGAGTAATATATAAAAAGACAGCCACTCCCCTTTCTTAAAGCACTGGTGATGTTCCCTAATTTGGTAATGAAATATCTGCAAGAAAACAACCAAGCTGTGAGAGCACCAAAGACTCCACAGTCAAGAGGGGAAAGGATGGGTATATTATCTCCATCCTGCTTTCACCAGAGGTCATCTGGTAAAGGTATAATTGATGCTGTTTTTGTCCTATACCCAGGTCTGAAACTCAACTAAAATGGGTCCAGATAATCTCTTAGGACTCTCTGGAGCTCTTCCACAGCCATCTTCTCAATCATTTTTCATTCTCAGCTTGCACTCCACCAGTACTCCTGCTCCCTGTCCTCCCCCCACACACACACCCTGCCATGTGGCCATGGGCAATTCACTCAGGGACACTTATCCCTGATTGGTTCACAGCGCAGGACAACTAACCGCCAGCCAATTCGCATGCTGAGGGATGGGCCTCTGCCTCCCCATTGAATGGCAGCAGCCTCAGGCCATGAGGAGGTGGGACAGAGTGGAGGGTCCACGTGCAAAGCCCCTGATCGGCCTCCATGTTTTGGGCTCGTGCTTCAGCGGGGGCGGGGAGCAATTTGTGTGGCAATTTACATGGCGGAGCAATGCTCCTGTACCACCTGAACATAACCCAGATAAAATATAATATTTTGTTTTAAAAGTGCTTGGACTGCTGGAGCACCAGGGAGGGGAGGGGCAGCAGACGCCAAGACTGAAGAAACATGGGAGAAAAATCTTCCCTATGGAGTGCCAAAATTTGCTTCTTTTGCGACAATCTCCATTCCCACACTTTCATTGACTTGTGCCATGGCTTCTCCCTCCTCTTCTCTCCTTTCCCTCTTGGCTCGCTCTTACTCTCTCTCTCTCTCTCTCTCTCTCCCTGCTTCCCCACTTTCTTGCTCTTTCCCTCCAGTGTCACCTGGAAGGAAGGTCTGCACACAGACCCATCTCCCTGGTGCCTGAGATCACTGCCGTCTAATGGGAAAGCAGAGACCCATCCTTTACCATGAGGATTGGTTGGCAGATAGTTGTCCTGCACCATGAATCGGCCAGGGATAAGTGTCCCTGGGTGAACCACCCATGGCCACACAGTGGGGAAGAAAGGACCAGTGGCAGGGCAGGAGAGAATGAACATCTGCAATAGGTTGGCTGCGATGGAGGGCCTGGGGTGAAGTGGCCATGGCAATGCCACCATGATCAATTATCCCATTCCACCACAAAGCAGCAGCCTCCTTTACATAAGGACCTCTCTTGTTATATGACAATTCTTTTCTTATCACCCAAACACACCACTGCTCAGCGAAGTCTATCCTCCCCATTCAAAATTTAAACATTCAGAAGGATTTTCATTTCCATTTCTACAGTCTAGGAATCACTGCAGTCCAACTGTCAACATAGTGGAAAGAACAGGGGAGTTTACCAATGCAAGGTAGGCCTTGGTGACTGTCCGATTTTTGAAACACTTGTACACATTGCCAGCCGCCTCTCTGTTCAGTGCCACACAAAG